>VSDK01002362.1:7683-89024 GCA_009767595.1 Symbiodinium kawagutii | reverse complement strand
CTCAGTCTTGTTTTCGGTACCAAGGCCTCTCATGTGTGGACCAGCGAGTCCATATCCTTAGCATTGTCTGATTCGCGGCACCTTTGACAATTGGAGGCCAGCAGAAGTCATGGCTCTTCCTATTTGGCTGTTTGCACTTTTGCTTTTTTCAATGAGCACTGTTGTCGTTATTGATCTTCTCGTTGCTGATTGCTGTTGTTGTTGGGAATCTCACTTGGGCTCAAGTTGTCTTTGAGCTTCCAACAAGATTCGTGCACTGCCCAAATTTGGTAGGTGAACACCTCATCTGCAGCCACCAGTAGATGCTGATAGGCGGCAGAAGCTGATCTACCTCGTGGCAATGCACAAGACGTGCGGCTTCGTGGCTACGTCCCTTGGAAGGAGCTGGGAGTGACGCCAAAGGAACGGGACATAATAGCAGCATCGCAGCGCAGCTGTAGCTTTCGCAATGTGAGACTAGCAGTTACTGTACGCAGTCCAACAAAACCATACCATATCTACCATGGATTGTGAGCTCATCCAGTTTTTCGCAACGGAGTCACCATCCAGCTTTCGCACCCGTGGCCAGCGTTCAAAATCTCAAAGCTTTTCATCTGGTTGCGCTAGTCGGCATAGTCGGGTCCGAATCATCACCATGCCAGCCATGAAGTGTGACTCCAGCAACTCCAAAATTCTTGTGCCCTGGCTGACAAGCTGCACATGCGACAGCCGCTGGTCTTTCGAGTGTTGAGATTTGAAACTCTGAATACCATCTGGCAAGGGTCAGGAACCAGGGTTGACTGATTGCTGCGCAGTGGATGATCCAATTGGACCATCTTGCCTTTGGCATTACAGCACTTTTCTGCCTCCATACAGCGAGAATGTGGCGCAGCCAAGTGAACAATCAGTGGCCTTACACAAATCAGAGTCTTAATCACGTATTTGGGAAAAAGCGCAATGCCTTTTTGTGCTTCGAGACATTTCTCACCTACTGTAGTTTGAGGGTCCCGAAAGGACCAGCACAAGGAATACAAGGAGTGAAATCAGCGATTTTTGGTTTGGATTCAACCACTATTGCTGGAACACTCTAACTTTGGAATGTTCTGAAAAGCCGTTTCGCGACAGGTGCTAAAGGTGGGAACATCCACCATCATGACATCTGATGCTCGTGGACAACGAGTCAACGTTGCGAACCTGTCTAGATTGGTGGAGGCCGGGCTTGAGTGGGAGACACAGCACATGTTCGTGGTACTAATCAGCGTGGTTGTAATCCTGCTATGATCAACCAAATTCTCGTCAATTCGTTTCAATATTTGCCATCAAACATTGTAGGTGTATTACTTGTTGCGGGTCGTCCAGTAGTAGCCGGTAGCATTAACAATATTCATAGGAAGAGTATTTCTGGTTATTGACCAGTCACCAACAAGCGGCAGCAAATCACCAACAGCAAATAAAGAGTAGTGGCGAATGGGGGTGGTTGAGTGGTTCAAGTGGAATTGTCCTGAGAACAGAGCATTCCTCCTCCGCGCTCCGATGCAACATACCAGTAGCTTCGGACGTTCATGCTGATGCGCTCGTTGCAGAGCATTGTGGATGATTTATCACGAGAGGTGGCAAAAAATGTTCAAAGATAAGATAGCCAAGCTTTATCAACCGAGACTCTACTACCAGTAAGGTTAACTCTACGAGCGTGGCCCCAAGCGATCAGGTCATTGCCGATCTGAGTCACCAGGGCTACAAAGTGGTCTTGGTCTCCTCAGGAGCAGCGGCCTGGGCCGTTGGGCACCGCCATGTGGCAGCGTTGGGGCCTGGATGATGCTGGGTACTTCTGGATGTCTAGGATTCGAAGCAACTACTGTTGTTCAAGTTTTTGTTTTGTGTTACAGCACTTGGTGCCCGTGGTAGGAGCAGTGGGCATGGGTTGTCGTGAACTTGGACTCAAGCAGAAGCCGACGAAGCCAGAGATGAAACGTGCTGTTGCAGGGGTTGGACAAAGTCGCATTCTGACCGCAAAATTAAGTCGAAACTCACAGGGTGTGGAGGGTAGTGGGGGGCAGTGTTTGTTATATGTTATTTTCAGCTGGATTAGAGAGTTAGTGGTGCATCCAGCCCCATTAAATGCGCGGGCCACCAGCTGTGAGATGCTGTGAGGCATTATGCGTCTCTACTCGGAACTCTTCGAGACGGTCGGGATGAAGATTGCACAGCTGTTAGTGAGCCAGCGTGACTTCCTGGAACAGCAGCGCTGGGCAGAGATTCGAGACACCATTTCAGCCTGCTTGGATGCAGGTGTGGTGCCAGTGATCAATGAGAACGATACAACCAACACAGAAGCTTGGCTTTGCAGTGTAGAAATCTATAGAAAGCTTTGCGAGCAATGGTGGAGCGGGGAGATCCTTGGGTATTCTGGTTCCTTAGCATCCACTCTTCAGATCTCTTCAGTTGATCATGGGGGTGAGCCTAAAAAGGGCCACAATGGCCACGGGGGGCCCTGGGGGCCTCAGGATGGCGTGCGTTTCGGTGACAACGACAATTTGGCAGCGCTCACGGCAGTACAACTGGAAGCGGAGGGTGTCTTCCTATTCACAGATGTTGATTTCCTCTACACGGCCAATCCCAATGTGGATCCCGCAGCAGAACCTATGAAGGCGTGGTTTCGGAGAGGTTTGCTCTTCAATGCATAGTGTCAGCGGTGCAACATCGGTGAAAGTCTGGGTCACAAAAACTTCTTCAGATGGGCAGCGTCACTTCAAGTGCTAGCGATATTGGGGTCGATCTTACAGGATAGAGCACCTAGGTCAGCTCTAATGTGACGGCAACATCAACAGAGATCCCATGGAGAAAAACTTCACCAGCGACGTGGTCAAAATGGGGATGAAACGCAGCAGTTTTTCCGAAGCTCAGTGATTTGTTGGAGCTGCAGTGGGTTATCTTCCCTATTCTGGTTGCCTATCATTCTAGGTTGAGAGCCTGAAAACCATGATCATGTCACCACTATCAACCAAAATTGAGTCTACCAACCATTTTTCAGCCTTATTGAGCATGACTAGCAACCTCAACAGTTGTAATGCCTCTCAATGCACCCATTCTTCCCCAACGTTGTGGATAAATGACGAATGCCCTGCTGGATCCTTGGCGAATGCCCCTGCCCGCGAGGTGGTGAATGAGGCCTTCGAGCTGAAGGTGGACACGCGCGAGCCGGGCTCTTCCCTGGGCACCGGCGGCATGTCGACCAAGATCGCGGCAGCACGCACCGCCCACTGCGCGGGTGCCCCCCGGGTCCGGTGCTGGTGGGCCCTGTGGTGGTTTGTGGTGGGTTGACGCAGGGTAGGTGTGTGGATGTTGGTCAGGATGAAGTTCAAGAGACTCAAAAATCTCAGGACATTTTTGGAATCAAAAAGCAGAGTTTGCTTGTTGTTTTTGTTCTAAGTGCATTTGACGCTGTTGATGTTGAGCCCGAGAAATGGTAGGTCTTTGAGGCAGTGCCGTTTGTGAATCTTCGCACAAGAAGGCATGAAAACTTGAAAATGGCTCGTAGAAAAGGCTCCAATGCACATTGTGCTGCTCTCGTACCTGGAAAGTCAGGATCCCGATCCAATTGATCAGTCTTTGCTCTTGCAAAGCGTTTTTACCAAAATTTGAATCATCCCGCTTAACCACTATGGACTCCTTCATTAGTAGTGCCATCATTATTGCCATTATCAAGCACTTGCATCGTTGCTCGTTTATTGCACGACTTGGCTTCCACTTGACCACCCATGGCTCAGAGTATGTACATAAAGCCCTCCTTGGTCCCCTTGGTCAGGTAGGTGGGTCATTGAAAGGGTGCTACATACTCGTAATCATAGGTTTCGAAGACCAAATGACAGAGTTATTGCAGGATGATGACGGCAATTGTGACGACGACGACCTCAATGATGATGATGATGATGATGATGATGATGATGATGATGATGATGATGATGATGATGATGATGATGCTGGTGGTGATGATGATGATGATGATGATGATGATGACGATGATGACGATGATGATGATGATGATGATGATGATGATGAAGATGTGTTATTATCATTATGATGTTTGTTACTATCATTATTATCGCCGCGATGAAGTAGAAATGATAGGGTTTGGTAGCAAATGGCTCAATAATCCAGTCTTAGATCATTCTTCACCCGTAGCTGAAGCATCCCTCTGCACTGCAGGTATCCCTTGCGGAATTTTGCATGGCAGACATCCAGAGCGCATCTACAGCTTCCTGTCACACTTGGATGAGGAGAGATTCATGACGGATCCGATGTTGCTGATTTCTTGCTGACGGTTTTAGTGCTCGATTCTATGACCCATCCGCCAAAACGCAAGTATCACAAGTAAACGTAAAAGCAAGGTACAGAAGTAAGCATTATCACAACGGACCTGGAACCCTGGAACCCGGAACCCTAGAACCCTAGAACCCTGGAACGCTGGAACCCTGGAACCTGGAGCCCTGCAACCCTGGAACCCTGGAACCCTGGAGCCCTGCAACCCTGGAACCCTCAACCCTGGAGCCCGGGAACCCTGGAACCCTGAACCCTGGAACCCTCGAACCCTGGAACCACAAACTATGTCCCCGTTATGTCCCAGAGGCGGGAAAAAGCAACAAATTTCACAGGACCAAGTTATGTCCCAGAAGTGTGAAAAGGCGGAAACAGGTGTGAAACAGGAACAAATTATGTCCGAGAGGTGTGAAAAAGGAAGAAATTATGCGCCAGAGGTGTGAAAAGGAACAAATTCTGTCCCAGAGGTGTGAAAAAGGAACAAGGTTACGTCCCAGAGGTGTGAATAAGGAACAAGCTATGTCCCAGAGGTGTGAAACAGGAACAAGTTATGTCCCAGAGGTGTGAAAAAGAAACAACCTATATATATATATATATATATCCATCCAAGAGGCGGGACGAAGGAACCAGCGATGTCCCAGAGTAGTGAAACAGGAACAAATTATGTCCCAGAGGTGTGAAAAAAGGATCAAGTTATGTCCCAGAGGTGTGAAAAAGGAACAAATTATGTCCCATGGTGTGAACAAAGAACAGATTACATCCCAGACGTGTGAAACAGGAACAAGTGATGTCCCAGAGGTGTGAAAAATGGAACAGGTGATGTTGCAGAGGTGTGAAACAGGAACAAGTTATGCCCCAGAGGTGTGAAAAAGGAACAAATTATGTCTCAGAGTATAAGGTATGCCCCAGAGGTGTGATAAAGGAACAGCTTATGCCCAGAGGTGTGAGAAATGGAGCAAGTTTTGTCCGAGAGGTGTGAAAAGTGGAACAAGTCATGTACCAGAGTTGTGAATAGGAACAAGGCATGTCCCAGAGATGTAAAAAAGGAACAGGTTATGTCCCAGGGGTGTGAAAAGGGAACAAGTTATGGCCCAGAGGTGGGAGAAATGGAACAAGTTATGTCCCAGACATGTGAAAAAAGGAACGAGCCATGTCCCAGTTATGTCCCAGAGGCGGGAAAAAGGAACAAGTTATGTCCGAGAGGTGTGAAAAATACAACAAGATATATCCCAGAGGTTTGAAAAAAGAACAAGTTATGTCCCAGAGGAACAAGTTATGTCCCATAGGTGTGAGAAATGGAACAAGTTATTCCCCACATGTGTGAATGAATAGGGACAAGTTATGTCCCAGAGGTGTGAAAAAGGAACAAGGTTACGTCCCAGAGGTGTGAAAAATGGAACAAGTCATGTCCCAAGGTGTGCAAGAGGAACAGGTTATGCCCCAGAGATGTAAAAAAGGAACAAGTTATGTCCCAGGGGTGTGAAAAAGGAACAAGGTATGTCCCAGAGGTGAGAGGAATGGAACAAGTTATGTCCCAGACATGTGAAAAAAGGAACGGGCCATGTCCCAGTTATGTCCCAGAGGCGGGAAAAAGGAACAAGTTATGTCCCAGAGGTGTGAAAAATACAACAAGATATATCCCTGAGGTTTGAAAAAGAAACAAGTTATGTCCCAGAGGTGTGAAAACGGAACAAGTTATGTCCCAAAGGTGTGAGAAATGGAACAAGTTATGCCCCAGAGGCGTGAATAGGAAGAAGTTATGCCCCAGAGGTGCGAAAAAGGAACAGGTTATGTCCCCAAAGGTGTGAAAAAGGAACAAGTTATGTCCCAGAGGTGTGAGAAATGGAACACATTATGTTCCAGAGGTGTGAAAAGGGAACAAGTCATGTCCCAGAGGCGTGAGAAAAGAACAAGTTATGTCCCAGAGGTGTGAGAAATGGAACACATTATGTTCCAGAGGTGTGAAAAGGGAACAAGTCATGTCCCAGAGGCGTGAGAAAAGAACAAGTTATGTCCCAGAGGTTTGAAAAAGGAACAAATTATATCCCAGAGGTGTGAAAAAAGGAACAAGTTATGTCCCAGAGGTGTGAAAAAGGAATAAATTATGTTCCAGAGGTGTGAAAAAGGAACAAAATATGTCCTAGAGATGTAAAAAAGGGATAAATAATGTCCCCGATGTGTGAAAAAGGATGCATTATTGGACAGCTCAAGTTTTCAGCATACTCCCAACTCGCTTAGTACAACTCGGGGCCCTCGTTGGAGGGACTTCTGTGCTGTGTGTCCAGATGCGCTCCGCGAAGGGCAGACTTTGGCTGCGCTGCTGAAAAACTGTGGTTTAGATAAAAAATCATATTTTGGACATAACCATCCAAGTAGGTTAAACAACCATACGAAACTATTCAAAAATTAATGGTGATGATTCTGCATAATCTATGTGGCCGCTGCCCCGCTGTTGGGTTGCAAAGCTGGGTTAATCAGTATCATTTGGGTGGACGGAAAACCTGGGAAGAGCTGCCGGTGAACGGTGAAAGGGCAGGCAGAGTACAGGCAGCTTGATTGCGACGGATCGTTGTGCATGGTGCCCGTGTCATGAGCCCATGATCATGTGATATTTTCGGATTCTTTGTGCTACTCGACTTTTTTCAGAGATGATGAGTAGCGGCTCGGCTACGTCACAGTCCGCTGCAGGATGCTGATTCCACCCATTGCACCAAGACTGCTTCTCCAGCTGATTCCACCTGCGCCAAGACTGCCTCTTCAGCGGCTTGGCTGGGGCTTTCCAGTGGATGACCAGTGCTCCCAATGGCTCGCTTTTATTGGTGACTTCCCTTGCGTCCTGCAGTCACATAGGGGTTATCTACGTCGTTGTCAGGCACGACATCGTGGTGTCCACAGCCTATATTACCATGGTTTCAGAGTCTTTTAGAGGCACATTTTTCTCAGAATTCCCCAGGCCAAATGGTCAACGTTGTCACATTTGTACTGCTGTCAGGAATGGTACAGACGTTGTTCCAGCCACCATTGAGTGACGATGACATCCCCTCAACCATTCTCACTGTTAGCATCATCAATTGTCATCAACCCGTACCATCATTCATGATTAATCATTATTGACTATCACAATCAAGAATTAACCATTTTAAAACCATTCATCAACCATTGATCATCAATCATCATTCATGAAGCATAATTTCCATCCACCATTGGTCTGCTATCATCAATCATCATTAACCAACAGCAACCGACTGCTAGCCATCATCAACCACAGCTAATTGACCAGTCGAGTCAACCATCACTTGACCATCAATGACCAACATTAACCATCATTAACCATCATAAACCATCAACTACCCATCATAAACCATCAACTACCCATCATAAACCATCAACTAACCATCAACTAACCAAGAGCAACTGTCATTAAGTCAACCATTGGTCGTACCCTCAGGTGGCCAGTGACCCGGGGAGCGAGCCCGAGCCCGAAGCTGCGGATCCCGAGGGCACACTCTTCGCGGCACCCCAACAGGTGGAGATTTTGGGGCCCTGGGTGGGCTCGGTTGGTTGGTTGGGTGGGTATGGATGGCTGGTTGATGATGGCTTTGGATGATGAGGTTGGCTACCAACCATCTATCTGTTGGTATATCCCGCTGTTTTTGTTCGTTTCTTTTGCCTGTGGTTCACATGTTAACCACCATGAGCCAGCCATGAACCAAGGAGTCTCAGGGGACATGGTCAGGTGAGTGCCCTGGAGCCTGTGACGGAGGAAGAGCGCTGGGTCTTGAGTCTGCCCTTGGTTGGAGACGTGAAGGTGGAATCGCCCATCAGCACCTGGACTGGAGAAATGCTGGGGGGCGCGTGCTTATCAGATGTGGAGGGTAAGGCTGGAAGGCTTTGACAACTCTGAGTTCGTTGGTTTTTTTTGGGGTTTCCACCTGACTTTCTAAGTGGACAGCAGAGCCTTGAGAGTCGGAGCGTCATCCCCGGTGATGCCCGTTGAGGCTGTCATAGGCAAGGCCGCCCTTGGGTGCTGTGGCTGAGGTTCCGTGCCAGCGGCCGACCTGGGGGAGTTGATCCTGCAGGCGTGGGAAGTGATTACGGGAGTACGGATGGCTAAACGATGATCACTGAAATGATGCTTGCAAGATGGCTTAAGATGGCTAAATGATGCCAAATGATGGTGAAAGGTGATTGATTGATGGTTGACAGAGTTGACAGATGGTTGTTTTTGGAAGTTCGCAACGATACACATTGGTTCTTTAGAATCCAATAGTAAAACCATCGTGAGGCTTATCGTGATGATGGTTTTTTGCTTACTGTATAGATGAAAGGTCAATGCCGGGTATGATCGTAAATGTGGCATAATGATGGCACATGTGGAAGAAGAAGAAGAAGAAGAAGAAGAAGAAGAAGAAGAAGAAGAAGAAGAAGAAGAAGAAGAAGAAGAAGAAGAAGAAGAGTTGATGAGGGTATGTGGCACTATAATCACGATCGCATACTGGTTTGGAATGGTGATGCTGAACCACAAGCAACAAAACGACAGTCGATGCGGCCCGCGTCCATATACCCGGAAGTTGATTGTTTGGGCATTCTTCATCTCTAGCTCTCCAGCAATGGACAGGAGTTGGCAATGGGTTGGATTGCAACATGTCCTGAATTCTGCGGGAGCCAGGGTTCTGTTGCCAATGTCGGTCAGATTATCTAGTTTGCCAGACGAGTTTGCTGGGTTTGCTGGAGGCTTAGGAGGTTTTGTCAGCTGGTCTGCAGCGATTTGGCCAACCACTCATTGTGGGGATCTTCCCTGCAACTGCGTTACAATTTGTGATATCAACCATGAACCACTAGTCAGGAGCATTATTGACTATTGATCAACATTAGGAAGAGTAAACCACAACATAAATCATCGACCATGACCCTGGCGATTCGTTACCACGCGCGTGGCATGGCTTTCACATGGCAGGAGATGTCTTCTTCCGGCGACTTGGATCGCATGAAGAGCCTCTCCAGTGCTGGACACCACGGCGGCGTGCGCGTCTTCCACGACACCGTGGAAATTGCACGTGACTGGACAACCGGCGTTGGGATTCAGAGGTGGGCAAAATGATGTTTCAACTACTGGTTTACATTGGTTTGCGGGGTGAATCGATCATCCAAACAAAGTTTCAACATGTGAAGCGGGAGGATGGCCCAACCCTGGCTGGGATTGAAACATGGACAAGCAAAGGAGCATCAAATCAACCGAGCTGCATATCGCTTAGCTAAAATGGAGAAACAAGACCGAGAGGCTCATGGAGGTCCTCAACTTTTGTTGCAAGGCTTACAAGGTGGAACAACTGGTAGAGACTTTTCAAGGATGACTTCACCTGTTGGACAGTGTATCCGGAATTTCCTGACCTTCCACAACAGCCCAAGGGCTTCAGCATTCTTGGCAATGCTTGGGGTTTGAGTCATTCCAGGATGTTTATTTGTTGAGAAGACTTGAATTGAATTCCCTGAAGGATTGAATCTGGGAGATATGACTTGGTATGTCATTCGAGGTGTCGCAATAGATGAAGTAGGCCAGAATGGTAGTGACGGGGAAGGATCTTAGTTGCCATAACTAGTTGGTGTAGAATTCCTTGTCAAGTATAATAACACAAATTTCAGCAGCCGGGCCAGGGCATCCATGCAGATTTTGCGCACTGAAGCTGAAACTGACATCTCTAAATCTGGCTGGTTGCTTCCTGAAGGGATCAACTTCCGAAGCATACGATGCTTTCATGTCTGGGGTGTGTCATCATCAGCTGCCGGCTTTCAGAAAAACTCTAAAAGGGCCAAGTTTCCTGCGAGCCGGGCCCCCGTGCTGAGAGGTGTGCGAGTTACCTTTGATGAAGAAGGTGCTTGCAGCTTGCCGTCCAGTGTTCCATTGCAGCCGCTTGGCGATTTGCTTTCTGGCTCGTCCAACTATGGATGTTCGCAGTGACCAACTCCATGAACTGAGTTTCCGTGTTTTTGATTTTGGCTCACGGTGAATAATGTGGCTAAGGATTTTAACCAAAAAAGGGTATGAATACATCTCTTTCTCTCTCTGTCTATCTATATCTTTCAATACATGTATATACATATATTTATTTAGTGGCAGATACATACACACAAACATGTACTTATATGCCTATATATAAAGATAGATGTATATTTATATCTATATATACATGTATATATCTATTCATATATAGATATATTTCTCTCTCTCTCTATCTATATATAGATATCTATATCTCTACATCTCTATATCTATATATCTACATATCTCTACATCTCTATATCTCTTTATCTATCTCTATATCTCTATATCTATATATCTGAATATCTATGTATCTCTATGTCTATATATCTCTATATCTATATATCTATATATCCATATATCAATATATCTATGTATCTATGTATCTATATATCTATGTATCTATATGTCTATATATTCATATATACTGCGGCTTATAGTATGACTCTTCTGCATTCCATGGCTTCGTCTTCCAATTTTAAAGTTGTTGCAATTCCAAGGCAAGTTCTGGTGCTGACCCCAGCCGTTGAGAACTGTTGCGACGCTTGGTGGCACGCCCGGCCATTTGGGGAGGATTTTCATGGCAAAATAATCTGGCGTCTCTCAATTTTGCACTGAATGGTTTAACTATATTGGTGGGTTATCAGCGGTTTATAATTAGTTTACAATGGTTTGGTGAATGATATAATATAGTTCATAATTTTTATTGAACACTGTTTGGTTGTCGATTTGTATGCATTTGAAAGAATCGACAAAGATTGCACATATCGGTTCAAGAAGTTGGTGTGCTATGAGTGAAGACTTGCAGCTGGAAAACGGCTCGAGGCAAGAACATCACCATGTCAAAACATCTTCCAGGAAAGACACAGATAGGAATTTTTCAACGGATAGCGGAAAAAAACAATGAAGAATCGTTGCCTCCTGGGCCTTTGCTTGGGACTGCTGGTCTCGGTCTCAACTTGGAAAGCTAGTTGTTGACAACCAAAAACAGCCGAAGGTGAAAGGTGGTTTAGCGGGGTCAACAACCGTCACCAACAATAGTAACCAACGTAAGTGAAATATCTGCGGGTTAGCACGAACCACCCCAAACAAGGGGTTGCTGTGAGCCGTTCTGTGCGCTGAGGACATGTGAAGTTCCCCAATCCTGCACAGCTTGGTTCGTGCTGAATTGGAGCCTGTGCGTGGCAGAAATGAGCCATGCAAAATGGATGCTCCAGTTTTTTGCATGAATGAATCCTCCTATTGATGCAAGTAATACTTAATTTATGGAGTCTTCGCACATCGTCGATGACGCCGTTCTGAGATTCTCCTTGTGCCGGCTTCCCCGTGGAAGTTGGAGGACAGACAACAAGGTAAAAGGGTGTGCTCTGAATCATTCAGCAGCAATCCGATATCATTGATTGTATACAACTTGATATGTAAAAAAATGCACATATAAATATCATTGTTGTTGACATTATGTCCAAGAAGGAGTCAACTCGTCGTAAACCTTCAGCTGTGGGGACACCTGAGCGTGCCAGACCCACAGCGGTTGAACCTCTCTTGCGTTCACTAAATCTCTTGCGAGCTCTCGGCATCGCGCGGGTCATCAACCCACCGTTTGGCGGTTGATGACCGTGGCTTGCCAGTCTGTTATTTTTCAGTGCCACGTTTTGCAGCTTCGCCTGCGTGTGAGTCGCACTTCGTGCCCTGTGAAGCGGACGATCAATCCCCAAAAATGGCTGGGCGAAGTCCAAAGATTGGGAGCTGTGTGTTCACTAGGCCCTGAGGAAAGTGTAGGAGAAAAGAGTGAACATGTTGCAAGCCAATCTTTGGCACAGACTCCAGCAGCATTTCAGGGGCTGGGTCCTATATGAGGAAATCATTAAGTTAAAGATGTCGTTTGAGCCCGTCAGATGCCAAATATCAGCGCGTACTACTATGCATATGTTGATGAAAGAACAATTTCAGTAGGGCAGCAATTTCTTGGGTGATTCACAGACCAACAACAAGAGGCCCAGTTTCCAGATTTGCATGTTTCTGTACAGACCCCAATATAAGATGGCCTGGCTCCATCGAAGCCTCGCCCGGTATCTGTGTGTGCCGGGCTGTGGCATGAAAGGAACAGTTCTACCCAGACGACAGCTTGAGGCCATGCTGTCGTCAAAAGCTGGGGGACAGGGGGCACAGGACTCGCAGCAGTCTATTGCGGGATGGGTTGTGGTGGGACCTTTGAGTCAAGCGAAGGGATGGTGCACAGCGTGTGATTTCCACGACAGATTTCTGGCTTAAAAGGTGATCGAAGAGGTACCACCAAAACAAGGTTTGTTGATTGCCAAGGCCTCACCATCTTGGTAATCAAAACAACAATTCGCATTTTTTTCGTGGCTAATCCAGGTGAAGGTATCTGCCATGTTCATCATTTGGGTGACCAGCAATTTCTGTCAAGTTTTTGCTTTGCGAGATCCGTATGTTTCTATATCTGTGTCTCGACATGAGAGATGGGATCATATCGGCCTCTCTTTTCAAATATCATCCCCCGGGCAACCGCAATACAATCACATCTGCTGGTGATCCGACCAAGGTTGGCTTCCAGAGTGCAAGCCAGATTCCATGTTGGAAAAAGGGGCGCAGCATTGCACTAGTGGAGCGGGTCCGAGCGGGTGATCAAAAATGAAGCTCCATGGTTTGGTAATGATCCGCTGCCAACACTGTATGGCTTGGTATCTCGCTGTTGGTCATTGAGGTACCCTCCCATGGCTAGCAACCAACAAAAAAAGGGGGAACTTGTTTTGAACATGGGATGCTGAATACTGGTCAATGATGGTTTGTGGCGACTAAATATGTTGTTAAGTGAGCATGATTACTAAGGATAAAGTACTGTTGACGGATTGCCAATGCCGCTGGTTCATGCCAATGTCACTAGCTAGTCTGTTTCAGGCTTTGCTACTGCGCTGCTGCATCCCGCAGATATTTTTTCCGGTTCATAGTTTTCTGAAATAGATGTTCAAGTGGTACACCCAATAATCAATGCAAAAGTGGAGAATTGAAAACATTTGTATACCATATTCTGGAGTCATTATTAGGTATGAACACACCCAAGTGGCATTCATTATTGTGTGTACCACAATCGTAGGTAGCTAGCATTCAGAGGCCCAGAGCCGCAGCACTCTCCTATGGAAAAGGCGCCAGTGCAGCGTATTGTCCAGCCTTCAGCAAACCAAATCAGCTGGCACACGCAGCATTTTTATGTGATTCACAGTGACAACTTATGGAAAATGCCTATATCATTGCTATATTATACCAGTTGAAAGGCAACACATCATGGCCGTTGGTTCCTGGGGTACCAGAAGACTACCACATTTTCAGTAGCACATCATGGATTTGCGAGGTCCAACCGTCCAACCCCTGCCTTTGAATCGTGGCCAAATGCGACGTGGGATTCCCACCTATTTGGATAAACTAATCAGAGTAGAAGTTTGGTGTTGGCAGAGATCGGGCATTTTTCACCTTTGTGATTCAGCGCTAGATGCCCAGGGTTGCTGAAACACACTTCTAATCCTAGCACAGAGTTTTACAATTATTTTTGGGCACTAAACAAGTTCATCGACATTGGATTGATGTACCAATGGGCCAGCAGCAAAAAGCGTGCCACTGATGTTCACTTGGGCTCCTTTTTATCGAAGATGGCATCAAACCCCTCTTGCCAACATCTGGGTGGCTCAAAGTCACTACTGTAGCTGGGATTTTTCATGATCCTTAGACAGTAGTCTGTTTAGATGACCAAGCTACTTTAGCTACAACTACTGTAGCTAAAGTCACTACAAGGTTTAGCCATTGAACAACTAGTGATCCTTCGACTCGTTGAGCAACGAATCTCGCAGCCAGGCGGCGCCGCCTTTGCCGGAGGGCTATGTGCTCCGCGAGATGTGCAAGACGGACTTCCGGAAGGCCAGCCGCAGATGTAAAGCATAGGAAGTCGTGATGCTAAGGAGTGACGAAAGGCTGTTGCTAGGCAGCAGTTGCTGGGAACTTACTGGTAAGTTGCTGGCAAGCATATATATATATATATATATATGGTCGAGATTGGAACTATTCCGATGTTAGTTACTTACTGTTAAGCATAGTTGAGATTGGAACTATTGACACTGATGTCAGATAGTCATACTTCCTCAGAAAGGCTATATTCATGAATCGAGGGGAAGGTTTGCCTGAGAAGCTTGGTGATTAGGAACGGTTTGGGGATTGCCGAGGTCATGTTTTGATGAATCCTCAGGGTTTATATTTATATGCATCTGTGCAATTAAAGAAGCTTCCTCTTTAGCCTTTGGTTGACTAGTAGACTGATTTCCGAATTCCCTGCCTCATGGAGTAAAAGCCTTGTTGTGTAAGTTGGGCAAAACCCTGGCTGTTAATAAGCCGTGTTGTGTGAAGTTGTTCTTCACGCTTTGCCGTCTAAACGCTTGCCCGCAGAAACACTGTCGTCATCAAATTGTGCAAAAATTTGGACTGTTAAACCGTTCTTGCTCAAAATGCCTTGCACACATCCAGAAAAAACATGTGTAACTCAAAGGAGAAACATTGAAGGAGACGGTGGAACACAAGCAACAACAAGTCAAACACGTGTAGAAGCAAGCAAAGCACGACTATGGAAGTGTTTTGCCAAGGTTCCCAAAAAATCATCCCTTTGTGATAAGAGGACAGGAGGAGAGGAAGTGGAGAGACGGCGCAGGGTGCAGAGAGGGCAAAGAGCACCAGAGAAATACAGTATGGAGAAGAGAAGAAAAGAAAAGAAGAGAAGAGAAAAGAAATGAAGAGAAAACAACCAACAGAGAGAACAGAGGATGGGATAGGACAGGAAACAGTGGGAAAGATAGAAATTCAATGGATTCAAAGCTGAGTCAAAGCTTGGATGTACAGATGCAGCTTATCTCAATGCAAGCAGATAGCAAATCATGGCCATAGCAAGTTGTCGGATTCCTTCTGACCGAGTCGCGTAGAAAGGAGCAGGAAGTGCGACTCATTTCATTTATGGCATCAACATACTTATCCTCAGCATTGTCATTATTCTCCCCTACACCGAGAATTGCTAGTGCAGTATGATGGTTTACCTATCTTTGCAGGCAAATAAGCAGTGTAATTGCTGCACACGGGAGTGATGTCCCAGTAACTTACTACTTTCCACTTAAACATGCGATTTAGGTCTTCTCCCATGGCCGAGGACAGCCAGAAATAGCTGTGACTCAGGGTGCCCTGCACCCCCGACTAAGAGTCTTGGATTGCTTGAGGACCTTGGATTGTGTAATCCATGCAGGAAATACAGAGTATTTGTACCCAGTCCAAAGATATCTACCTATATCTCACAGCTACAAATCAATCTTTCTATCTATCTTTCTATCCATCCATCCATCCATCCATCCATCCATCCATCCATCCATCAAATGTGTCTATTTTTCAATTCCCAATAGTTGGAAATTCGATTTTCAAACTTTCTCATGCCGTGTTGCTGTTCATGCCTCATGGTTTGAAAATCAGATTTCAGACTTTGTTGAACTTTCCATCTTGTGCTCAGGATAGAATTCGAATTTCAGACCCATGAATGGCTGCAACAGTTGACATTTGAATTCTATACATTGTTCTTTGAATGGATTGTAATTTGGATTTGGGCCTTCCATTGCGTCAATTAGCCAAGATTCGAATCTTCTTTGTCCTTTCAGGTTTGGATTGAACTTTGGTTTTTCACCTTTGAACGGGTGTCTTCCAGTGGCACATGTCGGACCAAATAGTGTCTGCAGAGGTAGGAAAAAACCGACGCCGGAAAGCATGGACCACGGTGGCCATTGAAGATGTTCCACCCGGGCAGACTCTAAGAGCTGCCGGTCAGAAGTGGTTGACTGCAAAAAAGAAATTCTACAAGACTTTGATTGCATCTTCCTTTGAAAAACGCACGACGCTGATTGCCCGTTGCAAAGAGTGCACGGACTGTGATCAGCAGATCTCTTTCGGCTGGACAGAGACTGGGCAGTTGAGAGTTGAAGAAAGCGGGAAATGCACAGGAAATAAAAATGCAGCAGTCTTGAAAAGAGTCTATGCGAAAGCATTCGTGTATCAGACCCCTTTACGGGCTTTGAAGGCCATGCGGCGGGACGAAATCAGTGAGAATCTTCGCCCATCTGTGCAGCAAATCAAGAATTACAGGCATCAGAATTCTTGCAACGAGAGGCCAGCAGCTTATTCTGTCGAATGCCTTGGTGAGTTGCGAGCATTCATAGATGCTCCGCCCACCGATGTCGAAATCTTGACAGAACATGTGATTCTGAGCGAGGATCGTGTGTGGGTACCGTTCTGTGTGGATGGTCAGCCAGTGGACGAAATGTGGCAGCAAGCTTCGTTGCACGTTGGGCTCATGGATTTCACTTTTAAAACAAACAAAGAGGGGCTACTCCTGGGGTGCTGTGGCCCGGGTGGCTTGCGGGTCATCCCGGGCAAGCCTCCCTCGATGCGCGTCATGCCTCGCTTCTTTCTTCTTCAGAGGATGCGCCGGCGCAGCAGTTGCTATTGAATCTGTATGTGGATCGCAGCCAAGAGCTTGAGGTCAGAGATCGGCCAAACTAGGGTTTAACGCAAACGGGAAACAATACGAAATCATGCAATGCTCTTCATTGACGGTTGGCAGAGCCGTCAGAAAATTTCGGATTTGCTGGCCACTATGGATCTAGAGCGTCTAGAGACGCCGAAGAACGGCGACTGCCAGTTCATTAGCCTGGCGTTCGCCGTGGGCGTGCCCCTCACTGCAGATGTTCTCCGACAAGAGGTCTGTGCATATTTGTTGTCTATGGAGTCTACTTTCGCTCCTTGGATCGAGACGCGCTTCCCTGACTTCTCTTCTTATATTGACGAGATGACGAGGCCTGGCACTTACGGTGATGACATGACATTAGCAGCAGCAGCGGCTTTGTTCATGAGGCCAGTTTGGATTGTGGGTCCAGACTCCGGGTCAGTCGAAGGAATCCGAAAAATCAACCCGCCGGGCAATGTCTCGGTGGAAACATGGGGTCAACCCATTGTTCTCGGTTTCGTTGATTGGAATCACTGCGAAGCCACATGCCCTCTAGAAAGAAGGCCTTCTCTCGAAGCAGAGAAACAGGTCAAGACTGAGCCGCGTTGAGCAGAACCACAAAAAGGCTGGAATTTGAATTTTGGCTTTCCCTCTTTGGAGATAATTTTCCACCAAGATTTCACGTTCCTAACATTCGAATTTCAATCCAGCAGGGTGCGTGAAGAATCCCACAACTGACGGATGTCTAAAATTCGAATTTCAAATTTTCCAGAATTTGAAATTCAGCCTCATCCTCCATCCATCCATCCATCCATCTATCTATCTGTTTATCTATTTATTTATTTATTTATTGATTTATTTATTTATTTATTGATTTATTTATTTATTGATTTATTGATTGATTGATTGATTTATTTATTTATTTATTTATCTATCTATTTATTTATCTATCTATCTATTGGTTGATGCCACGTGGCACAGCCCAGGGCTTGGTGCCTCTGCTGGAACAGCTCACTCAGGCAGCGGTCCTTTCCGCAGGGTTTTAGGAGAGAGGCTTGAAGCAAAGGCAGTGACGAAACTCGTGGTTTTTGAGGGGAAATGAGATTTTTTGGGTTGACTAAATTTGGAGGTTGACTCAATCAATTTCATTTTTTAGTGCATAAGGTGTTGCTGTTGGTGGTCTCTCAATATAGGGTGCCCCCGAAATGGTTAGTTTATTGCTATAAATGATGAATGAATGGATGAGTGTGGGGCACCCCTTTCTTGAGAAACCACCAATTCACTAATCTTCTGCAGATTGCGACCGATTGCTGCAAGTCGTTTAGGTAGTGCCATTTCTTGACATGTAGCCCACATGATCTGTTCCATATGCCAGTCGGATACATGATCTTTCCATAGATGAATGTACCCAAAAAAACAATCGGTCTGCGGATCATCAACTTTTCCATAGCAATACTATATTCCCCCTACCAAAAACCAATGGTCCAATATCCAATTATACCCGTATTTGTCAACCCCAAGACATCTCATTTTCCCCAGGGCAAACCACCATCAACCCAATAAAAAAACGCATCTTCCAAATAAACAACACAAACCAATTTGATTAAGCAATTGTGGTCGGTCCGCATGTCACGACTCTATCTCCTCGGTTGGTGCTTCCAGAGACCAATGAAACCACAGTTTCAGAGTCGGTTGCAAGTCGAGTGGTGAAAGACATGAAATGAATTTCTGGGGGACGACATTTGGCAGACCATCATACCAATGTATCCTTATTCGTAATCGATGGTGCCCTCAAGTCACTGTTGCTTTCCATATAAAATGTGATCATTTTGGCATAGTTTTGTCACCAGTTCATTCTTTTGTCGGCCAGGTTGACCCAAACAACCCAAAATATCCCTAATTCATAGATCATGGAACCCACCACCCGTTCTGAAGCCACCTGCCATTCAGAATCCTGTAGCCGGGGCCCATGCTTGGCCTAAGCTTCAATTCATTAGGATCATATGTTGTCAGTAACATGAATGCAACCAAGTGATCATGGAATTGATGATATTGACCGATGCATTCAATCTTCGACCAACCAGATACATACGAGTTCGAACATTGCCATGGCTGAGACTGGTAGGTTTCTCATGCAGGATCAACATGAGCAACACCGCAACACCTGGAAATGTTTTGGGGAGATGAATTCCCACCAGTATTGATGGATAGCCTGATTCGATGTCTCTATCAAAGGACAGTTGCTGGCAGGGATCGTCACTTGGGTGGTTTCTCAAAAAAGGGGCAACCCCAGTCATCATCCTTAGTTAATCATTCATAGTAATAAACTAACCATGATAGTTGATGTATCCCCTATTATTGGCTCATGATCCCCTTGTTACTAGCCCTTGCTAACCATCCACTATTGCGGTGCTTGAGAAACCTCCATTTGCACCAACTGATCAAACTCAACCCTTGGATCCAGGTGGGTGACCTGACAGAGCGGCGGTTTCTTGAAGTCTTCGATCTGCGAGTGCGGCAGGCTGCGCACGCGTTGCCGGCCGCGGGGTTGCCGGCTGGGGGATTTCCATGGTTTCGGGTATTGTATGCACCTACCAAGAGTCACAGGGAAAAAAAAACGTGTGCAGATTTACCTGCAGTTGCGGCATGTTGGGCCATTCTGGCTTTGCAACTTGACGGTATCAGCAACAACGGCTATTCAAGTACAGTACTGGGGACCAAGTCGACCACCAACCCTCATGCGGAACCAATGACAACGGAAATCTCCGCTAAATCACACCCTTCCACTATCAGTACTGGGGCCCATAGGTTTACATAATCAAACGGCCAGTTTCTTTTGTGGCCGTTGCTTGGTAAGCGCGACTCAATAGTTGATTTGTCGCCTCAACTTCATCATTGGCCATTGGCCCCTTCACTTTTGGCGGCTGTTCAACCCTGGTCATAGACCAACTATCGACAGGAATGGGTGAGTGAACTGAACATCGAGCAATTGTCGGGGATTTATGGAAATCGATCACATAGGATCCAGCCAGAGGATTCTGTCCATTCCTGGGAGTTTCACGACCATTCAGATTTTTATAGGGTGAATTGGCATGAAATAATCAACATTCCTGTGGCTTGCAAGCACAAAGTTGATGGGTTTCCCACTATGGGAATGGTGCCATGGATGGCCCCAGCCACTATGCCATGGATAGACCCGTGTCTTGCTGATTTATCACAGTCGTTTCTCCACAATCGGATTACCTCCGCATCATTTTGGGTTGCCATTCCAAGGATCCCTCCATGGATTTCCATGGCCCACGCATTGGCTTGACTCAACCTTTTGCGCGAGCTGAATAATGGGCTGGGCCAGGCAGACTCCTATCGCTGCATGGTCATCGAACATAGCGAGTCCCAGCAACTGGCTGGCACAGCCACCCTCCTGGTTGAGGCCAGGTGGGAGGGTGCAGCCGCTTCGCTGTCACTGGAGGGGTCTTGGAGCTAAGGAGAGCGGGTTCTCCGGGCAATGGTAACTTTTGTAAATCGGTAAATTTCATCCTGCTCCGTCTTTTATGAATTTTCGTTTTCACGGTTTTACGCTTTGTTTCGGTAAATTGGTGAATTTTGTTACTCCTGGCAGTGGTAAGTTTGGTAAATCGGTAAACTGGTGAATTTTGTTTTGCTCGTTCTTTTACGAACTGCCATTTTTATGGCTTTATGCTTGGCTTCCCTTTGGTTCCGCTCCTCCTTTCACGAATCTACGCATCTACGGTTTTGTGCTTTACTTCCCTTTTGGTCCTGATACTTCTTTGATGAATTCTTTGGCTGGGCCCCAAGGAAGCGAGGCTGATACAACTGTTGAGGGGGCCTACTCGAGGTTGAAACCATTTGGGATTGCCTGCAACCGGTGGTGCTCCGAAGTTGTTGACGGTATCTAGGACTTGATCACTGGGCAGGTAGCACTTTTTGTAGCCAGGCCTGGGTATTCCTTTCTGGGGAAATCGTTATCTTTCAAGGTACATAATGGATATTTCCTGGCTGTTCTTCGGGCATGATCATCCATTCTGAACACCCCATTTGCATGTGCAAAAACTTACAATCGGCTGAAAGTGGGAGGTTGGCGTCCAGGGGTGGTGCGTAGCAGCCATCACGAGCGATCTAACTACCAGCGGGGGTTGATGACCATCAAAACCGCAGGCCAAGTTCATCCACGGTGGAGCAATGGTGGGACACATAGAGGTCCACCGTGGGGTCGTGGCAGGGTGCCAAAAATCACGTCGAGAAGGGATGGTCTTGAAATTCCAGGGTCCGAAACTTGAGACCTTGCAAGAGTGATGAACCTGAAAGACTGGGTGAGACACGAACCCATAGTAAAGGAGTTGAAATTTTTACTGCTTTTTGACACCCTACTCAGGGGCAAGTTCGTAGGTAATAGTAGTCCAATTCACCAGCGATGGCAGAGCCAGAGCTGTCCCCTCCCCGCTTTGCCAAGAAACGGCTTTCCAATGTGAAAACTGCGATTGGAAAAAGTAAAACATCTTGGGCATGTGAACGTTGCACCACCCACCTTGCTTTAAATTTTGTTGTGAGAACCAGCGGACGTGTTGGGTTTAGTTCTGGCACAAGACACACTGCATCGAATGCGGTGAATCTAGGAGTGCCTTGAGTGGTCCCTTGTCTCACCGCTGCCACAGGATGTGGTTGTCGACACTCGCCACCGCGGCAAAGGTGTCGCCACTCTGGGCGGTATCTGATGGAGTGAAACCAGTGATGGAAAGATGGTGAAGAACTGATCAGAATACACTCATTCTCGTGTAATGTGAGCTAATAGAAATGAGTTGATTCATGAGTTGATATGTAATAAGTGAGCTAATATGTCATCTCTATAAATGATTGTTTTGAGCTGATAGGGATCATAGGCCTCATTATCATGAGCAATCCCCCAATCCAAATACATGTGGCAACAAATCCTAGCAGCTGTTTGGGCCAGCAACACAGCAGCTGCCACACTGCTCATTCCAAACGGGAGTCGGGGCAGTTTCCTAACACATGAAAATCCAACAAAAACCAGCAAAAGTGGTTGTACAAGTCAATGATTATCTGGTTCTGGATATTCAATCTGGATCATGGTGAATCGTCAGTGGTCGTGAATGATGATCCCAAAATTGGTGGCGAAATTGTTCGTGATTGTTGGTCAATTTTGTGCGCATATCAACTCTGATCATGACCAAGAACATGAGTTAATTTTGGGTTCTTCTGCTCGGTCTTACACTCATTTGGAAATGGTCGATAGGCATAGGAGCTATGGTTAACCATTGGGCAATGGTTGAGCCATATATCAGTGTATCATTGACTCGCCATCATTGATTATAGCAATGGTTGAAATCATGCTTAGCTTAACCATGTTCAATGGTCGTCAACGAGCAACCAGATCTCTTGGTGCAACGCAGCTTGGGTCAGCGAACCGCTCACCTGGATTGTTGCAGCCGCTGGGTGTCAAGTTCGCAAAGGGGATAGCTACAAACAAGGTCTCATAGTCAGGTCATCGAGCAATAGGGTTTAACCACACCCAGCTGGGTTTGTCATTCTAGTGAATCAATCAAAGCTAACAATGATCAGCAATGCAAGAGTCTGGGATGTACAACTTGATACAGCCAACAATCATCAAGCCTGGAAGCTCATCATGACCATCAAAAGACACCATGGGGAAAGACTGTTTGTTCTGAGCTGTGCTGCGGACAGGGGATATATTCATGTCAAGGACAACAAGGACCCTCTGCATATCGATATACTTAACCAGCCACTATGCAAGAAGAAGAAGAAGAAGAAGAAGAAGAAGAAGAAGAAGAAGAAGAAGAAGAAGAAGAAGAAGGAGAAGGAGAAGGAGAAGGAGAAGGAGAAGGAGAAGGAGAAGGAGAAGGAGAAGGAGAAGGAGAAGGAGAAGGAGAAGGAGAAGGAGAAGGAGAAGGAGAAGGAGAAGGAGAAGGAGAAGGAGAAGGAGAAGGAGAAAGAGAAGAAGAAGGAAGAAACATTGGAACAGTGGCATAGCAACAAATCTAAGCTTCTTGACGCATTCGTGGTTTCTTTGTAGCTGCGACTTTGAAGGGCTATTTTATGGAGGTGTGCTCCGCAATCTCGGGGGAGACCTTGGCTTTGTGTGATGCAGATGAACTCGAAGGTGACTCAGCGAAAGCGGTGAAGAAACTGTTAGCTGTTCAGCTTGGCATCTCTGGATTTCGGCAGCGCCTCTTGGGGGGACATTGTCTCGTGTCCAGATGAGAATTTGACCGCCTCAACGAAGATTCAGCTGGTGCTTTTGGAATTTGAGGCTGAAGAAGGCGCAGCCCAGGAGATGATTTCGGCTTGCAGAGACCGGGCCCATGCATTCGAAGACTTTCTACAGCGCCCTTCACAGAATCCAAATCTGAAGGATACACGTGGTGCAACGCCAGTGCACTATGCTGCGGGCCTCGAGTCTTTCAAAATTCTGCAAATGTTGCCTGAAACCTTTCAGATCCAAGTGCGACAAACAACACAGGGATCACACCACCGTTCATTGCATCTAAGCAAAGGGCCCCCAGGGCCACCTGAAAATGGTGCGTTTCTGATCGAAGCTGGTGCGCCAGCCTCGATCAGAAAGCGCACTACTTTCACATGGCTCGGACCAAGAGTGGTGATACTGTACCTGTTTTTGACGAGAACCAGGCCACAACAGACAACAGTGAATCAGCAGCGTATATTGCAGTCGATAAAAGGCCATGTTGAAGTAGAGTTGGGTAGTGGAAAGCAGCTGCTAGGGACATATATTCCCCAACAATTGGGCTGGACCGTTTTTTTGGGCACTGAATCAGCCAGGGTACCAGACATCATGTTTATTGCAAGCAGAAACAGCGGCCTCTAATGATATAGGAAACAGTTTGCATGACGGAGCATGGCAGGTGTTCTGTGACAGTGGCGCATCCCCAACTAGCTGAACCTGCCATCGGGGGACCGGTGAACACATCACCAATCCTGGTGGGTTTGGCCCTAGATCATGGCTGCCATGGTTTGATGCTTCGCCATGGACCCCGTGGCTGAGAAGCTACAAAGGGTGTCGATGATCAGCTTCACGTGGGAAACCCCACTAAGCAGCGAGTTGAAAGATGTTGCACCTGAACAGGTCTTGATGATGGCAGCCTTGACATTCACACGCTTGGCTTCTTTCAAACCTTGCGCAGGTCTGGCAAGATGCCTCATACATGCTTTAGCTGAAGAAGCCTCAAAGCTCCAATGTTACAAGGCCGGGGACAACTTTGCTGTTGGAAGCGGGTTTCTGTGCCACAGCTGCAGGTGATTCTCGATTGCAGCGAGCACAACGTGGCCCTCTATGAGAAGTTTTTGCCTCAGGGACCCGGCGTCTCCAAGTGCATCGTATCGAATGGTGGATCCCGGTGGATCCTTGAATTCGGTCCAGTTGTTTTGGGGAATGTGCCCCTGTGGCATGCATGCTGGTTTCTTAATAGGGGTGCTCAAAGAATGGTTGGTTCATTACTATCAATGACCATTTGTGAGATGATCAAGGGATACCCCTATTTCCAGAAATAGCTATATACTGTATCTCCATATGGAGATGTGCGTGTGTATGTATGCCTATATTACGAATATATATATATATATATGTTTGCACATGCACATTGACCCAAATTTTGCGATCCCAGAATTCCACCATGCTTTCCCAGAACTTCGCCTCCAGCTCCCGCTGAACCAAGGTGTGGCTACCGCAGGACTGACGTGCACATGCGCTTGGATCTACCAGCGACGAAGGAGCCCAGCTGATGGCAGCCTTGGAACTTCTCCAAGGCCATCCCTTCGTGAGAGTTTCACCTCTGCTTCCCGTGGTGACAGATTGCGTTGATTGCATCATGTGACTTTGTTCATGTTGAAAGGTCCAGAAATTCATGTTTTTATTTATGCTTTTGTTTATGTTGTTTGTTGCCAGTGATAAGGGTCGTCCAAGCTAGGCTGCACAATGAAGGTCTAGATTTTCTGGGCATTGCTGCCCCCAATCGAAAAGTGCATGAACTCAGTTCGTGGGTGTGGGCCCTGAAGTAAATTATGCTTGCATTGCCTTATCCACATGTGAGGATACAGATTCATAGGTGCATGATGATTGCACGCTTGAAACAAGAAAGCCACATAGAAATGATGGGTAGGCACAAGGGTCATTTGACAGTTGAAGCATGGAAGAATTTGAGGAGCTTGGAAGACCACACCGGTATCGCTATTTTGAAAATCGGCAAGCAGATGCTACAGTTTGCATTCCCCATGACTACTCACTTTCTACACGTCTTGCCATTCACCGTTGTCATTATTGTTGTAATGATCACTGTCATCATCATTATCATACTCATACTTCTACTATCAATGTTCTTAGAATTGTCACCAATGAGATTGCATAGGCTGACCCCGCACTAGCACTGCTGAAAGAGCATTGCTGGAACGGCTGGCACCACATGGGCAGCAAAGTCAATGACGAGTAACCTAATTCCTTGGTGTCCGTTTATTGCCTTGAAGAGTGGCTAACCAGTCATGAGAAGTGTGTCCCGGATTGTGTGTTTGATACTCAAAAACAGGAATAATGTGTTGAACAGTTGGGCACGGATTTGTGAGGAACACTACCGGCACAGTGCAAATGATTTAAGCGAGCTGGCAGCACAGGTGTGAGAGTGGATGGAAGCAAACGCTTTCCATTTTCACGTCTGCTTTCTGCCAATGGGGTCCCTTCTTGGTGGTGTTCCCGCCATGGCTATGGATAACCTCCATCTTTTTGCCAACATCCTTGGCCCTGTCATCGCTGCTAGGTGCTCTAGGACCGACACCATTTCGCTTTCAAAAAGTGCGCAGACCGGTGTCAGGAGTTGGGTCTCTGCATTGAATTATGTCCATGAGCCCTTAAGTACCGGAAAAAGGCAATTGAAAATTCAGTTTCTTGCTTAAACACTTAAACATGTCTAGGGATTTTTCAGTCAACTTTTTGTTGCTGCTCTTGTGTGGGAGACGTCAACTGCGAATGCATGTAAGCCTGAAAGAAATTTGTTCTGCTACCGGCTGAAGCTTTGCACATTCAGACATAGACAGCTGTCACACATAGCAAGGACTGAGGGCGATGTGGGAAACCAAGTTTGCAATGACACAACCCCCTGGAAGAGCCTGGAGAAAGCTACATCCCTTTCAGGACCTGGAAACACGAACCAAGCCATGCGAGAGTTTAGGTTAGGCCAGAGGGAGCATCCCAGATTTGGCAACCCATCAATCAGAAACTATTGACACATCGCGATGTAAATAAACCACTGGTTCTCCCAGATTTGTCGCACCCAGCTTTGTTTGCATATGGTAGTTTGTCCCAATGAAAAGGTCTCAGAAACTATCAATAGCCAATGGTTTGAACTAGTGAAACAGTAATAAACCATCAACAATCGGTTCATCATAAACCATCAATAAACCATGAACAATCGGTTCATCAGAAACTATGACAATAAAGCATCAATAAGCTAATGCTTCTCACTGCTTTGCCGAAACCAGCAATAAACCATCAGCAAAAAGAAATGGCTTATTGATCAGCTACAAGTGAACTATGACCTTTAACGATCTAAAATCAACTTAAAGCATCAACAAACCATCAACTTTAACAATCAATTCTACATATTCTAACCATCAACTTAACCATCAACTTTACCATCTAACTACTAACGATCAGCTGTTGGAAGCACAGAATTGGTGCCTTTTCTCCGCGTCACGCCGCGGAGATGGCTGTGCGACATCGCGCGGACAGCGCATGTCGCTGGTGCCGTGGCGCAAGTGGTGGCACCACGTCATAGAGATGGATGGGTAGGTGATAGGACATGTTAACTATGAGACACGTTAGCTATGGGACATGTTAACTTGATCTAGGTTGATGTTTCAGACGTTTGACTTCGAAACCATCAAGCCTCAAACTTTCATCTTGGTGGCTTCGTGGCTTTCCATCAACGGGCTCTGGCTGGCAGTAGTGCATCACAGCGGGGGTGGCTTCTTTTGGTCATATGATCGATGTACAGGTCAAGTTCAAGAATCCAAAATGGTAGAAGGAGTAACAAGGATTGGACTCTGTTGACTTTTCGGGTACGGGAGGTCTTGACCTGACAGCGGAGTCTTCCCAAGAACAGATTCCAAAAGTTCAAGCAGGAAAGCAACTCATTTGGGGGTCCATTGCAACGGTTTGGGGGGCATTCCTTGCAACTGCTTGGCAGAAACCACTCGCTGTCAGGTGCTATGGGAGGCATGCTGGCCTGTTGCAAGGTGCCTCATGGTTTGTTCATCACGCCGTGCAGTCTGCTGTGCATATCACTCATGAGTTGTGATGGCAATTCTTGCAGCCTACTTCCCAGCAGGGTGGCTCTTGGTGTTTTACTGGACCCTGAGCTTACTCGGGTTGGGTGTCAAGGGTGTGAGGTAGGGGACATGGTCTGCCAATCGCCACCACTGGTCTGGGTCGCTGTCCATGAGCTCGACTCGGAAAGCTGATTTGCCAAGAAGGGAATGTCGCCATGAGGTAACGATCTTGACTTTGGAGGTGACTATTGATTGTCAAAAATGCTGATTGACAATCAATAGTAGACGAATTCTTTAACCAATCAACCCGCTACGTTTGATACGTTAAGAATTGTCAGATGAGCTCAGCCCCTCTGCTGGTGCCCATGAGTTCTGGTGCACAGGAGGACAAAATGGAAGTGCGGAAGCGTACGCATTCCCAGGTGCGCCGAAGCAGCGACAGGTGATCTGGTGATCCAACGGGTGATCTGGTGATGCAACGCGGGCGACGCACATTCATGGGACCTTAGGATTGATTCAGAAATCTGGGGAAAATTTCGTTTTCGGAAATCTGTTTCAGAGTTTCAGGGCTCAATATCAGGGGGGAGGGCTCATGTCATGAGATAGCTGGCTTGTGATTGTGGATCTGTGAATGGCATTCTACTGAAGATATATGGCTTCCGAGCTATAGAAGACATCATGGCTTGCCTACGTAGACGTAATCGGGATGTACCATGATGCGTTGACGGACACATCATGGGGATCATGACCTGATAGTGTGCAACAAAGTCCATTTACTGCAGTCCTGAAAAACCACGTGCGGCACTTGCACGAACGCACGGCTGGGAGACAAAGCCACGGAACGGAAGTACATGGATCCATGGCGCCTTCCAGTCATCCCCGAGCGATCGTTGGTGGGCAGAGGTATTTGGGCTATTGCTTACCCCAATTTCTGTCCTTCATGTTGTATTTTTCCAGTGGGAATGCCAAAGATCATCAAATCCCTTGAGCTCTGAGAGATCTCGAGTACAGCGAAAAAGTCCGTGGCCAGAACCTGGCTGGGTGATCAGCAGGAACAGAACCATTCGTTAAGAGTTCCCCTGCGCAGAAGCTTAGATTGGTTTAAGCCATGATGGTAAGTATTGCTCAATGATTAATGATGAGTAATTAGTGGTTTAGTCTACATGACCCGTGCGTCTCCAGCTGTTGTTGGTGCTGTCGATCAATATCCTGACACCAAGACACCAAGGTAGTTCTTAGTAATCGCTACCAACTGTATGTCAAAAGTCCAGTGTCGGTGATTGACTTGTTGACTGAGTGGAGCAGTTGCAAAAACTCAGCTGGCTAATAGGAGTTCTACGAGCTGCTTATTGGGGAGCATTGCAACACAGTATGGGCCATGGGATACCAAGCGCCGACAACCATAACTGGGCTACCATTACCTATAGTACTCCCCTACTCGCCAACATCATAAACATGTATAATCCAGGACGAACCATCACGATGCACGATGAATCAGCATTTGATCATTTCCTTTCACCGTGATTCAGCGTCATTCACCACCAGTAACTAACCGTCCTTAACCATCATTGATCCTCCCTCGCAGCGGACACTCCAAGAGTCTGCAGGCAGCAGGCTGGCTCGTAAGCGGGCCCACAACCAAAACAAAGAGAACAAGTAACAGTGAGGCGACCGGAAAACACTGTCACGTTAAACAATTAAGTGATGTCGACAAGGCCTCGAGTGCGAACACGATACAGCAGGGCTCGGTACTTCTGACAACGAACTTTGTGAGGGAGCAAATCCAAATCCAGAACCATACGAGAAGCAACAGGACTATCAATACAAGCAGTGGGAATAGCCAGTTCCGAGGCAGAAACGAGTGTCTTCAGATAAGCCACATGTTCAAGTTGACAAGGTAAAGCAGGGCGACGACCAACCCCACTTATCTTGCTCTGATACCCATACATGCCCAAATACCATCTCTTCTTACCAACACCTTCCAAGGGAAAAATCTCAATGCCAGTAAACCGCTTCACAAAGTTCACACAAGCTTCCAAGAATCGCACATGATCCCAAACAGTTTGATGTTGTAAGCAGGCATCAAAGTGAACCGCGTGGTCCCTGTAGGCAGGTAAGGACTGCCCTCTTTCCAAAATAGCGGGAATCCTACATCCAGTGGTGTAGACAAAATTTACAAGAAGCTCGTACCAACTGATTCCCCCAGAGAAATCATCAGCAGAAGGCCAGCGCAGCAAGGCGGCCCATTCCAGGAAAAGTTTGAGTGAGCCAGGTGAAGGTGTAAAACACTCCAGCAGAAAATCAGGAACAGTCGAGGGTGAAGGAGACAAGACCAAAGGTGGGTCCCAAATGATAGCATGTTCGACTGAAAATCGCCCTTCACGTTCAAACCGTTGTGCATTTGTTCCATGGTCAAAAGCATCCAAACGTTTGGCCTCAGCAGTAGCCAGAAAGATTTGCAAATCACGCAGGATTGCAGTTTGCTGGGTATACCATTCTGCAATTTGCCAACAGAGTGTATGTAGAGGCGAGGCATCCCTGCTAACAGCTCGCTTCGCCATTTTGTCAGCAAAACGGTTACCCAAAGCAGCATAAATATCCCTCCATGAATCCAGTTGAGCAATGTTCTGATGTGATTTGATCTTGACCAACCGAAATTCAGAAAGAGGCTTAACCATTGCTAGGTGGCAAATGGCCACCAAAATGTCAGAATGTTCACAAGAAGTGTAGCAAGCAGGATCTGGGTTTTCCTGAATCTCAATGACGCGATCTATAGACCATTGGGAATCCGTGTAAATGACAGCATGATTACACGACCGAAAAATCTGATAAATAGCCTGAATTTCAGCACGATTGATTGTTTGTACACCCGCCACCAAGGAGACCTGAATAGGCATCAAGCTTGTGGGATCCGTATCATAAGAATGTAAGGCCTGAACAGCAGCAGCTCGCTCAGCATCATCATGTAGTGTATCAAGCACAATACTCCATCCAGCAAGGTGACCACCCATCTTCGGAAACGCAGCAGAACCATCAGTGAAAAAATGAGGTGTGCAGTCACTAAAGTCACCAAAATCACAGAGATCAAATGGAGCAGGCATTTCACGTTGAGAGTGCAAATAAGTCACAACTTGGAGCTTCGGATGTTTATGTACCACTGGAATCAAGCAACAGTGTGGAAACTCCAGAACAGCAATTTGAATTGTGCGATCAAATGCTGCTCTGAGGTCGGCAATTGCAGTACAGTTATAGGGAAAATGTGCACGGGAGTCACTTTCCCCACACAGAGGGCACTTCCGGAAATCCCATACATCACTATCTTGCCACTGCTCTCGCTGGTTACCAAAAAGTGCACCAACACACCGAAGATTCGCAGTATTAGCAGCTTGACGGTTATCCTCGGGCAGTTTCAAATTCGCGGATGCTTTAAGATCAAACTCTGGCCAGTTCTCATAGCCATGTCGTGTTCGAATCGTGTCAGTAACCACAGCATCCCAGGCATCACGAATTCGGGAGAGAATCACCCCAGTGGGAGTTGAAATCAATGAAAAACAGCGGTGCAAATGGTCGATAATGTCACCATGCTCGTCAATGCTCCAACCAACACAGGCAAGATAACACTTCAGGGCACCAGCAGGGCCATGTGCATGGTTGGGGTTATCTGAACTCGCAATCAAAGCATTTAAATATATATCACGCTGTGTTTCATCAGTGGTCAGCAATCTCCGCCAAATGCAGAGCGATTTCAGGAGCGCATACAGAAAGGGATCATCAACATGCGTAGTCAAAGCAGAGAAAGCCAAATGCACATTGGTGTTACCGGTCTTCTTCAACAAAGCCCCAGCAGCAATGGAACGTAATCTTGAAAAATGCCTCTTGCCAACATAAACAATATCGCAGCCGAACAATGTCATTGGCCAGATTGTAGATTGAATTGCTCTGGCAGCTTGCTTCAAAGGTAGTGCCAATCTGGACAGTCGTTCTAACCGTTTGATACCTTCATCCAACCGCACTCCCAAGCAACCGTGATGCGTAGTCTTAGCAAAATGCATAAAGACCCCCAACACCTTTTCCGCATGCGCAATGCGGAAATACATAGGAGACCCCACAACTTCATTGTTGATATCCAACCATGCTTTCCTCGCTGCAGGTGAGGTACCCCAACACCAACTCTTCTTCGGGTCCAGGTTAAGGCGCAATGACTGCAAAAACTGAATTGTGAGCTTCAATGCACGGACATGCTGACTAGGTTGTGATGCGGACCAATTCCAGTCATCGGCGAATACAGTAGGGTCAGCATCAGCATGTATCACAATTAATCGGTACCAAGTGAGACCAACCGCAATCATCCCACAAACAGAAAGAGGGTCACCCTCTGCCAAACCAGTTGAGGCGTACTGTGCTTCACTCACCGAATCAAGCAAAACAGCACATCTGGACATCCGTTGAAGTGAGTGCAACCAGGCAGTAGAGGCTGTCGTACCCATGCCATGATATCTTAAAAGCTCCACCAAAGGTACCCGACCAAAACCGTTGAAGCACTTTTCAATGTCCAACGAGAAGCCACCTGCCTCACAACCAACTTGGAGCTTTCTTTCCACTTTCAGAGAGTTGCTCAGAGACAACTGGGAACAAGAACGCCCAGATACTCCACCAACAATTGCAGCAGGTAATGATCTCTTCCATTGGAGCATGAGCCGCCTCACAACGACCTTTGACCACAATCGAAAGGTGAGACTGAACACAGTTATCGGTCTCATGGCGGCAATTTCGACAGCCTGTGAAGTCTTAGGCACCAAGTAAACAAAGGCCATCATCAACCACTCCGGGAAGCCCAGTTGTCCCAACTTGTTGATTACGTCAATGAAGGCAGTAAGCAAACGAGGATGCATAGCTTTGAACTCAGGTTGTGAAAAGCCACAACTGCCTCGTGACGTCTCAGGTTTAGTTTTGCTGATAGCAAAGGTCCATTCAGCCAGCGTATGGGGACTATCGTCACATTCAACATCAAGCTGGGGCGTGGATCGAACAAAGCCCAAGAAGGTTTCCCAGGGTTCAACAGAGGAGATAGCATGTTCGTCATCTCTAAGCCAAAAGGGTGCCCAAAACTCAAAGAATGCAGCAGCAACTCTGTCGGGTGAGTTGGACATTGTTTTCTGTGTGATCTCAAAGTGAGCACCCACACCTGAAGGCAAGGTATTTAAAGAGAAGGTATCTGGTTCACTCAAAGGTGACAACTTCACCTCGGACCCGTTGATCTGTGCAGGTTTGGTTACATCCAAATTGCATCGTGGAATAGTCACAGTAGGTTTGCACTTCCCAGCTGAGCGAGTCAAGGTCGCTTGACATGAGTCTTCAACCTGGAAAGCAACAGGTCTAGGTTTGGAACCATGCTTTACAGCTGCTGCAACAATAGCACCACCAAAATGAAGCTGGTCCACATCAACTTTGAAACGAAAATGTCGTCTACGAAATTCAGCAGCTCTTCGGATGATGCCATCAATGGTCAAATGAAGGGCCTTGCATAGATCACGGAGCCACCACACTGGAGGCAAATCATGGTACCAATGATCAACTAGATTCCATTGCAAACACCACAGTGGAAATGAAGGTCTGAAAGCATCAGCAAACAAGATGGCAAACCATTCAGACCAATTCTGGTTTTCCACATGTTGTGGAGTAAACTGGTGCTCCCACTTCTGCATACGACGGGTCAAGGCTTGGAGTCTACGCATCTGTTTCACCATTTGGGTGTGAGCAACATTGTAGGTTTCACAGGGTGGTTCATAGTCACCCTTTCTGGCACGACATGGGGCTTGCTTGGGCTGGAGTTTCTGTGGCTTTCTTGGTTTCATTCTCGGAACATGTTTCTTCCCCCGGAGTTCAAGAGCAACAGGGTCACACAAATGTTCAGAAATATCAAGAACAGTTTTGTCATAAGCAGATTCAAAAATCTTGGCAATATTGGAAAAACACTTGGTGGCACAAGCATGGTCAACCGTATCGTTCACACTAAGCATCAAACCCCTGGGATGGGAGGCCGCATCATCCCAGAGGGTGTCTTGTGAATGCTGAAAGAGGCCGGAACTAAGAACATCGTCACGTAAAGGTGAAGGCATTGCAAAAGCACGACGAACATGTTGGAAAGTATCAATTTGGAAAGACACAACTAAAGGATCGTGAAGATGAAAGAATCCATCCTGCAAAACACAAGCGGAAGAAAAAGTGTGCATCAAATGGCGACTAAAGATCAAAGTATCATTGCGAGTGGCTCCAGCACAAGTTGGTGGGAGCTCAGTACCAAATCTTTCATAAAATGTTTCAAACACTTCACTGTACCCAAGTGCACGGAAATCATTCCAGATTTCCAAGGATTGGGGTCGGAGATTGAAGTCACCTCCAACCACTGTCGGGACATCAGTAGCTGCAACCTGCTCGAGCAAAAAGTGCCAAAGGGACAAGTTCTTCTGAAGAGCCTGTGATGCGGAGTGCTGTACCCCATAAACAACAATGACACGTAGTAGCAAGTTTGGCAGGTGCACAAAGCTGGTCATGACACGACAGGTACTATCCCAATGGATAGGAATAACATCACGAGAGGGCCTCAAGCAAATGGAGTCTCTCGCTAACAAACCCACCCCCAGCGCATTACCTCTCTTGGATTCTGCACCCCCTAAGCAAACTCTCTGAGGCGGAACGGGATGGCCCCAAAGAGTACGAATTCCAACCTTGGCATAGCTAGAGGTTAGTCCCCTTTGCATCATGGCCGTAGCACTTGTTTCTGAAACAAGGGCAATATCAAAAGGCATCTTGGAGAAGGTCTCCGCATGATTATTCATGCTGGTGGGATTGCAGACCGCAATCTTCAGCATGCTTGGAACAAAATTGGAGCCAGGATCACTTCTTTTGCACAGGCTCTTTCACGGGACTTTCCATCGGTTGATCTCCATCGTTGTCGGGTTTGCTGTGTTCAAGTCCACGTTTTGGAGCCTGTCCACTGTTCAACATGTCAAGAATGGATTGGAACTTGCTGTCCAACCTTGACTCCTGGGCTTTCATCCCTCTGGACATGGCATTCTCAACTGCTTTCATCAAATCATGAGGCATGGCACCAATCTGCTTCTCGACATGAGTAAGCCGTTGGTTGGTATTCTCAACATGCTTGGTGACCTGAGCAGAATCTGCAGCAACTTGTTGCACTGTGGTTTCGACAGTGAGCAGCTTCTGTTCAAGTTCGGCAAACTTGGCTTGGACTGTTCCATCTATGGCTTTGGAACTGGCACTTGGGGCAGGTGCAGCAACGGATGGCGGTCCAGTGGGTAATCCCTTCATCATGCGATAAGCAGCCCAAGCATCATCGATATCCTCATTTGGATCACTCAAAGGAGCACGTGGTGGTGGCTTCTGCTTGGGACCAGCAACAAATGCCGGCAGCGGATCATGTGTCTTCGAAGATTCAACTGGTTTGATCAAAAGTGGCCGACCATTGAGGCTGAGAAACTCACTGGGTGGCTGAGTTGGTGAGCCAACCAGGTAACTTGTCTGGCCAAGTCGCTTCAAAACCTTGATCTTCCATTTCAACTGCTCAGCCCATGCAACCAACTGGGAGGAAATAATGCCAACAGGAATCGGCTCAAGCTTGAACAAGAAGGCAGTTGGGAAAACACCTTCAGTGTTGTTGGGACGAACCTCCTTCACAATCTGCTCCATGATTGGTGCACGTACTCTCAGGGCATATTTGTTGCGTGCACGTGCAAGGCCACTGTGCTCAGTAGCTTTTCCAGCTGCTATGTCTGCATCAACTTTGTCCCCAAGCCATATGAGTCCCCAGCTTGCATGAGACTTGTGCTGATCATCTTTAGGAGTAAAGTATGCAGCATGTTTTCCACTCAACTTGAGGAAGTTCTCGGCTTTGGACATGAATATGCGCATATGGAATTGCACCGACAATGCAGCAGCAGGCTCAACTTTGACACGCTCATCACGAAATGAACGCCCCCAAACTTGGAGCACATTCGTCGAAGGTTGCAACGAGGGATCATCTTCATCAAGCATGTTCATCACTGTCTTCACTGGATTGACACAAATGGATTCCCATTGTGAAGGTGAGCACTCATCTTTCCAAACAGTCACAGCAACTACCAGAGTCGGCGGAGCAACAATGGTGTGGTTGTTTGAAACCATCTTCACACACTTCGCCCCCAGCTGCCAAAGCATCCCTTTCAACAGAACGCGTCGTCCAAAACGATCCAACGCTGGGAACGTGACTTCTTGAAAATTGATCACGTCCTTGGGCACGTCCTCTCGGACAAAGGAAATGATGGCCAATTCATCGGGAATCAAGGGCAATGAACGACCAATCCACTGCTGAGCTTCCTCCCACGTGACAAGGCAAACACCTGATTGGTTAACTCCCATTGCAGTCAAAATGGGTAGGTCACTATCATTTTCACGTGTGAAAAAACCAGGGCTGATCGTGAACTCGCTTTCAACCAACTGAACTTTCCGAGTGCGTCTGACAGCTTTTTGGATTGTCCGAGCTGCTCGCAACTTCACTGGATCCCCCGGAGTTGTTGGGAGACCTTGCCATTTGGCTGCTTCAGTCAATGATCTCCAACGTTGGTCGGCAGAAAGCTGCTGCTTCATGATTGCAAAGACCTTGTTGGTTCCAATGGCCTGAAGCCACTGTGTAGTCACATCATCCAAGGAGGATAGCTGCCAGCCCTTTTGGATCATTTCTTTCCCAAGCAAGCTCTTGCATTCTTTCCAAACATCAATTTTCCCACCTCCACCAGTTCGCTTGGACATGCCGAAGAGTCTGATCACATTATCATCACCACATGGTAGCATATCAACCGTGACCTTGAAATCAAACATCTTTCCTGAACAAGCCCAGAAGGAGGGGCCCCATCCAAGGTGAGTCAGGATGACTTGCAAAGCTCGCACCAGTTTGTCAGCTTTAGCATTGCGTTTCACATGGCCTTCCCAGAGTAGCACATCATCATACTTGACTCTCATCTGGATTCCAGCCTCATCACGAAGACTGTCAAGGAAACCCGTGACAGCAGCACGCAGCATTGGAAAGCAAATGTTCAACGAGGGTGCAGCATCGTCATCATTTGGTCTGAGGTGTCCGAGGATCAAATTTTCATCATCACACGGCTCCCAACTCCATCGGCATGCACACATCACAGGCTTCAAAATGTTCAGGATAGCTTCCAAGGAGGGCAAAGTAGTAGATGAGGCACCAGGTCCAAAGATTCTACACTGCAGGAATGAAGCACAACGTCTTACCTCAGGCAGGTGCAGCTTCAACTGCAAGTCAAAGGCACTGTTTTCAAGGGCAGAATCAACTTCAATCTTCCATTCGGTGGAGAAGTTTGGTACATGAGGCAGTAACAGCACCATGTCGTTCCTTTCAATCTCGACCTCTGGATCAATTTCCCTCGCAACCATGTCGAGACACTTCAGGTTCTGAAAACGACTGAACTCAGGTAAGGCCCCCAAAATTTGACGACCCGACCAAACCGGCAGTGCAAGTAACCATGAGGTTCCAGTCTCCAGCAGTCTGACCACATGGGGATCGAAGTAGTCGAGAAACAGTGAAAGGTCCTCATCAACCAATCTGTTCCATCGAACCAACTCACCTTCACGGGTACATGCACATGTTTCAGTGTCAACATCAATACCATTGGATTCGAGTAAGTTCAGAAGCAAGGAGGATCCATCATGGAAAAAGGAGTGCACACCGAATGCTCCACTGATTTGCAAGGAATACTCAGCTCGGAATGGGATGGTGGGAGGAATGACACCACCATCATCATTTGGTCTCTGACCACTGGATGCAGCCGGTACTGAAGAGCCCTTCTTCACTATCCAAATCAAATCATCCTTCATCAAGATCTCAGCATTTTCTGAATGAAGTCGAAATTTCATGGCTTGGTTCACAACCTCCACTGGATGCACTCGGATTGCTGAATCAACGTATGCACGCAACACTGCCAATGCAAGGAGTGCATGTGGGGTGGCGATACAGTTTCCTACCACCATATGACCAAGGTGACTTTTGGCAGGGAACGCAAAATTGCATGAGACACCCAATGTGATAGCAAGCTCAGCAGGTGAAAAGAAACGAGGGCCAAAGTTTCCCCAGAAAAGCTCAGTGAACAGGCCTTTGTCTCTCAATGTGTTCTCGGAAAGAGTATGCTGTATGCCATACATGGACATCACAGTGCCAAGTGTTTCAAATCCCGCTTTGCATCGAGCTTTTACAATGCGCATATGCCCCTTGAATTCACTTGGGACATGAACCTTCGTGAAGCTACCTGCAAAAGCTTTGTTTCCATAAACCCGAATGGCATGTTCATCCAGGGTGAGTTCTTGTTCATGTTCCGGTGGTAATTGCACAAAGGATCGGAATGAGCGAAGGGAGATACCAGGAATCTGACACAGTTCAAAACTGGTTGTGGCTTTCATGGTTGAATCAACAGGAATGCACACAGCAAGCCACCTCTTACGAGCTGTGGGGGCAACCAGCTTTAAGTCAGAGCAATTCTCCCAAACAATTCGATAACCAATCCACGCAAGCATCTTTTCAATGAACTTGAAGTGACGGTGAGATCTGATTGGTTCAACATTCTCAATTGCGATTGCAGCAGGTTGGACAAACCTCAGGAGAGCTAAAGTTCGGAGAAAAACCATACCGGCATCATCATGCAAACCATCTCTGTCAGAGGCTGAACTCCATGGTGGACATGGTGCACTCACAGTTGCAATGAGTTTGGAGCACCATGGTAGAAGCAACATCCATCCAGGGTTGTCAGCACCACCCCGGAAAACAACATCATGCGTGTGGTCCCCTACAAAGAGTGGAGCAAAACCCTTGAAGAGTGGATCATCCTCATCTAGGAAATGTTGAATCTGGAAATTCTTCTGCAGAAGCTCAGCAACTTCCCTCTCAATTTCAACAGCAAGTGATCCGTGGTTTTGAAATCCTAGCTCCTTCATCATCAAGGTGGCTTGTCTCCACCCGGCAAAAGCACCCGAGAATAGTTCAATATGAAACCATGTTGTGCAATCACAAGTGCATCGTGGCAAAAAGAGAGAGCATTCTTTCTTCACAGTGAAAAGGTGGAATTGAGGCAAAACTTCAATCATTTCCACAGAGCTATTGCGAGACAAGTTCATGCTCACATCGCTCACATCCAGTTCCGTGGGTGCAATTGAGTTCTCATCATCATTGATTTCACTTCGCAGTCCCTCATATCTACCAGCAAAAAGGCAGGCGGATTGAATCTTCGCAGTCTCACTCACAGTAAAACTGGGGAAAGGCACCAACACATTGACACGTGTACCCAATGATTTGACACCTCGGGCAGCACATTCACCATGAGAATTCTTCACACAATCCCCTGTGAAGCAGCACATTGAGAGCTGACTACGAGGGTGGTCCAACGTACCAGTGAAAATCCAAGCATCCCCAGCAATGCCCAGACAATCAACATCCGTGAGAAATACATGGTAAGTAGAACCAACTTGCATGGCATTCACATCCGTGACCCAGGAAGTCAAAGAAATCTCATCATCAACAGTCGAAGACAGATCCATGGCACCACCCAATTCGCACCCCCAGTGACAGCCAATGCCACGGGCCGGCTTGAGTGGAAATGGCTGTCCTTAACCATCATTGATCATCAGCGCCCTTCCTCAGCCATGAAGCATCAGTACCTGGCTTGCCGGTTGCGAAACGGTGGGGCGGCAGCCAGACGAACGGGAGAGTGACAACCATCATTAACCGTTATTGACAATCATCAACCATCATGAACCATAACCATCATGAACCATAACCATCGTGAACCATCATTGGTCATCATTAGCCATGACAATCATCATGAACCATCATCAATTGAGCAGGTTCTGCGTGTTGACGATAGCTGTGTTTTTTGGCTGCCCATTCGGTCCGATCAATCATTATTTGTCGGCCTAGGGTGTACATATGTGACTGGTACGAATTCTGACGCCAGTCATAGTCGTCAACGGCACTCATCTGCAAAGGCAAAAGCCGTCATTAAGCCTATCAACCCTCATCAACCATTATCAACCATCATCAAAGAACCATCATGAACCATTATCAACCCTCATCAACCAATAGCCATTAAACCATCAATAGCCACCATCAACCACCATCAACCATCATTGAACTATAGGAGCTTGGCCACTTGCAGGTCCACAAAGACCCCGTCCTCGATGCAGCTGAGCATGGTCAGGCGAAGAATGATTTTCCAGCGCCAGGGGGAGTTGATGCCGAGAGTCCCCCATCAACAATGGGTTAAGGTGGTTCAAGAGGTGGTTGATCCATGTTGATCCATGTTCATCCTGTTATTCATTACAGTATTGGGCATACACCTTGCTATCTGGAAACCATGAATCCTCTTGGAGATTCACCATTGATGGCAGGAAATTCCGAAGTCAATCATCTGATTTACGTAAAGTTGCAGCAGTTTTCCCCAGAAGAAAATCTCCTTCACTGCTATTTGTCGTAGCTACCCAGGTGGCGCCATGGCTTGCATAGCTTGGGCCATCGATGGGTCGTCCACTGCTTCGTTGCGGCTGAGGCCCGGGCCAAGCTGTCGGTCAAGGCGGGCGGCTTCTCCATCGGCGCCTTCGCGGCGTCGAACCGAGGGAAGTTGGAGCCGCGGCAGCGTTTCCGGGCGGGGAGGGTGCGGTGGGTGGGGTTGGTTGGGGGTGGTTGGTTGGTTGAGGTTGGTTGGTTGGGGGTGGTTGGGGGTGGTTGGGGATGGTGGGTTGGTTGGGGGTGGTTGGGGGTGGTTGGTTGAGGTTGGTTGGGGTTCATGGGGAATAGCAACTGTTCAAACTTAAGTCTTTGACAGTGGCTAGTTGATGAGGCCAAGAAAATGTTTGAGTTTGTTGGTGGTTGATCATTACCAAGCGTAATCAACAAGAAGAGATCCAGCTCTTAATAACTACCACCCATGCATATCTGGTGATTTGCATTCGGAAATGGCTTGGCCGGTTTATTTGTTGGGGTCTCCCCGCATGATGAGTTTGTTAGTTGGTTTGTTGATTGCTTTTGTGGTATGCGTGAAGGCAATGGGGAGGGTCACAGATGATATTCTTTTCTCCTAGAAGTTTGGGTTGGCCAGTAAATCTTCCCCACCTAACTAACGAGCTCACACAAATGAGGCCAGATCGCTCAATTTCTTATGAACTAGCCTTTAATTGGTTCCAGTTCGCAAAAAATCATAGACCGAGTTCCTTTTCTAGAACTGGAACATGGAGCTGGGCCAACACTCACCATGGAAACACCGCGGTTGCTCGCGATCTCAGGAGGACTGCTATGAGTTGGAGCAGAAGGCATCCGAGTTGACGTCGGTTGTGGTTCATTTGTAGACCAAAGTGGTGGATCTTTTTTTTGGTTAGATGAGTTAGTTGGTACTGAGTAATAAGTAAACACAAGAAGTTGGTGAGTTGACCAAGGTGTGGGCACCTGGTACTAAGTTGGTGAGTTACCTTGGTTTCTCGTAGTTGTAAATGATATGCACAACAACTGGTAGCTACCCTAGTTGTCATTGGTACCCCTAGAGCTGTAAACCAACTTAGCCAACGCTTAGGGGCGTTGACTTGGGAGCCCACCAGTGGCTCGCCCTGCTGTTCAGGTCATCGGAGAAGGTTCCTATGGCTCAGTGCAGAAGTGCATGTACAAGGAGCCTGGGAGGGAGCCTTTTCGCATTTTTTTGTGGCTGCGGGAGCTGGCGAGAAGAAATGTGGGACAAAAGAAAGGACTTGAAGTCAGGCTTTTCTGCGATGATCATGTTTTCTTGAGATCAAGAAATGATTGCTCGACTGAACAGCTCGACTCGTAGATTTGTGCATGAATTGGACAAAGGCACCATCTTGCATGATTCACTTGAACGATGGACCAGGACACAGGACAGTGGAGAGCTGTCAAGACCATCAACAAAAAGTTGGTGAAGAATCCCGAGCAGCCTCTTGACCATGGAACCGCAGCTGGCCAGGTGTAAGATGATTTCGCATTTTTTTTGCATTTTTTTGCATCTTTCGCTTCAAATTCGCAGAAAAAAACAGGGACCGGTTGCCTTGTTTTTTGCTTCGTTTGGACCTCGAATTCTGTGTGCGCGGACCAGGCGCTCCCAAGAGGCCATTTCGGGGGGGTCACACTGATGGACTTACGGTAGCGATTCACCGATGTCTTGAAACTTAACTAGCTCGGGCTTGGGAGGGTTGTGGCCGTCTTCGTCACTGCTGCTGTTGTTGCTGTTGTTTGTATTTTTGATGATGATGTTGTTGTTGTTGTTGGCTGTCTTGGCTATTTGTCGACCTACCAATGTTGCCAAAACAGGCTCAGGCAACAGAAAGACAGTAGCCCTCGCTTTTTGATCGATGTTAGCATCTTGTCACCATAGAAGTGCCAACCACCTCGATTGGGTTGACCCATTTGAGTGGGATATTGTAGTTTGTGTTCGAGATATGAAGAGGTGGATTCCTTCCTAATAGCGAAGAACCAACCAACCACACCACCAGGGCTCACCTCCTGAGGTTTCAGGAGGAGATGGCCATCATGAAGTTGTTGGATCATCCCAACATTGTGCGACTGCATGAGGCTGGGATTTGGGCAAGGTAAGGGACCCAAAATGCAGTGGCGACTTGAAAACGAAGCTAGGCAAGTGAGATAGGAAGCAAATGATTGACCGACGGATTGCTGAGCTTCGAAGCCGAAGCACAGCGAGTTTTTCCACAGCTCTACCCATGGAGGGTGGCATGGGACCCCACGGGGACCCACGGGGACCCAGCTGTGCCAGACCTTTGATGACGAGAGAAACGTCTACTTGGTGCGTCTTGGCCTGGACGTGGCCTATGTGTTTGAGGGTAGCCTTGTCATAGTGCCTGGTGAGGTATGGAAAGATGTGGGTAGATGTGGGTCGTCATTTATTTGACTGATTATGGTTACTGGTTTGAATGGTTGTTGGTTCCTTGAGTTGATAATGGTTCATGGCTCATTCTCTCACCTGGACCTAGACCATGGCGATTCTTGCGGATGCGAAGGTCCTGAACTGGAAAGGGGTTCTTGACCCTGACGTACACACACACACACACAGTACACTCCAACATTGGCTGCTGCCCATCTGGGAAATGCAACTCGTGGACATGATTTTGGTTCACCCACTTGGTGATCTTTATTGATACACTCTGAGCAAACTAACTTGGTTGCATATCCACCATTCGGAGCTGGTTTTCTTGTTGGAAAATGGGTGATTGATTTAGCTTCCAGGGGGTTGTAAATTTTCCAGAGTGTGACCATCCAGTGAAGGTTATAGTCAAAGATGATATATTGGTCCATTGGTATACTGAAACATGATCTACTCAAGCATGATATATTTTGTTTTGGATGCATACCCATTGGTGTGCCCAACATTGATCCATCTTCCAATGATCGGCAGATGTTACACTGATCCTACCCCCCCCCTTTGATCAGCAGGTAGTACCTTTGGGGTAGTAGATACTACCAGGATCTACCAGGTACAGCCCTTGCGGTACCATTGGTCAACCATTTTGATCGGCCGAAAAGCACAGCCCTCGACCAGTTAGGTTGGAGTTGTGTACTGGTGGAGAGCTTTTCGATCGGATAGTGGCAGATGGCAAGTTCACTGAACAGGCCCTGCGGGTGCAGGCAGTTTTCAGCATTTTTCGATTGCAGCAGTAGAAAAATGATGAAACATCTGAGATTCTTCAACTTCGAATCCTTCAGTCTTTGGAATCGGAATCATCTTAGAACCCATAGAGTGCTCCAAGCGAATTTTTTCAGCCTTTGGGGATGAGCAACTGGCAGCGCGAGCTTCACGGCGCGCCCTGTGATGCCCTGTGCCGCAGGTGGCTGCGTATTGTGTGCAACAGATGCTGCGAGCGGTGAACTACATGCACATCAATGGCATCATGCATCGCCGGGAGCTGAGGATGACGGCAGGGCACCCCAACTTCCTCCCCAACTTCGCTTATGGATCAATTCACCATGGTGAATACCTTGGGATTTCGAATCACTGATAGGGCTTAGATTGTGACGACGAGTGCTTGTGGGGTTTGGATTCGGAATCAGTAGGGGTGACAAGCTCTTGTTATGTCCGGATTGGTTCGAGACGTCCGACAATCACTGCTTGTTGGGGCCAGATTTCTGTCGACTGTGCACCCTGGATTGTCGTCATTGGTGCACCCCGACTTTCCTACATTTATTTTGGTTTTGTTGTGTTTCTTTGTTGGATCAAAGATGTGATGGGGATGGTGGCATTGATGATGAACTTGCCAGGAGCTGGTGATGATGACATCAGATCTGGCAAGAGTTGCGAAGTTCCGCAGTCAAACTTTCACTTTAGGTAAGTTAGATCAGGCAGTCATGAACAATAGAGATGTCAGAGATACAATGTCAAAGAGAAGAGAAGAAAAGCACGCAGAACGCAGAAGGCAGATGTCGCGAAACAGCGCAGTGCAGTTATTCGGCTCGTCTGCATGCATCCGCGATCCACCATCCATCGCCGCATCTATTGCCTATGCAGTCTTGCGCGTCCCCAGCCCCAGAGAAGAAAGAGCCAAAATGGGTTGGCTCAAACATGCGCGAGCCGGGAACAAATGACTTTTTCCGCCTTACAATTTCCATGTTAACAAAATTTTGTTTTCACTATAAATGTGGCATCTAGACCTGTTGCCCACTGGATGAGGCGTTGTCCTTCAGAGTCATCTTGACTTGAAGTCACAAGTGATTTGAGGGCTCGACTCCCTCCAGGTCCGCTTTATCTTTTTATCTCTTGATCTTTTACCGTTGAATGAAAGAATAGATGAAAAAACCTTCTTAATAGATGAAAAAACCTTCTTGCTGTCAATTTCCTCCGCTTCTATAATTTTTTATTTCTCTTTGTCGTTGAACTCAAGGCTTTTGTTTCCAGCAGAAGTGGTGCACTGCTACATTTCAAATCAAAGCACTGGTGCATGCTGTGCATGCTGCTCAAAAGAGAGGATTTTCCAGTCTATGCGCGCCCAAATAATGAGATATTCAGTCAAAGTGTCACTGCCAGCTACAACATGTCGGGGGGTTTGCCCACCCTTCAGGGGTTATTCATCATGGCATGCATCTTTGATGTGTGGTTTGTTTTGGTTGACTTCGTTGAACTCATCCTGAAAAGTGCGTTTCATCTCAACGAAACTGCCATTTTTTCCCGCTGCCAACGTCCACTCGTGCTGTCGTCTCATCATCGTGAAGATGTGTCTTGTGCTTTCTGCTTGTCAACTTCAAATTCAGTTTTTTGAAAAACTGAGTCGTCCGAGCCAGCTTTTCGGGGGTTCGTGGCTGCGAGCTTTTGTGATTTTGACCTTTTTTCATGTCATTGCTTCCAAGACAAATCTTCAAAACACTGTGCCCGATTGACTTTGTCAGTCATGTGGGCAATGAAACTGCTGAAAACTTTAAGTGTTGCTTGCAGGCCAAGATTGTTGTGAACGTAAAGTGCTGACAAACCAGCAACGTGCGCAGTGTTCGCAGACAGGCCTGCAAGCTTGTTGTTCCGCCGCAGGTGTTTTTTCAGCACGGCAGTGTGGGATTTGGCAGCTTGATCACCTCCGACCACTTCACATCATCTACAAATGAGAATTAGAACCCAACATCACATCAACATAGCATCCACGTACCATCCGCATCCGCAGCAAGTGCAAGTGAACGGTAACATGCCCCACCCCCCCCCACCCCACCTCCACATCCCCAACGTAGCATCAACGTCACATCAACATAGCGTCCACGTAGCATCAACATGGCATCATCATCCGTGGCAAGTGCAAGTCCACATCCCCAACGTAGCATGAAGAACCCCCCCACCCCACCAACCCCCCCGAACCCAGCCCAGTGTTTGCACACCTGAAAGGTGGGCAAACCCCCCCATCTACCCAACATGTTGCACCTGCTAAAGTTAAGAAGTCTTGTATCCACAATTATATTAACTTTGAGGAGGCAAAACCATGAGATAGAAGTACCATGAAGTACGCCCATGGTTTCGGAAAAAATCAGCGGTCAAAGATAAATCAACAGCATCCTGTTGCAAATCGCACCATCAGCTCATACCAGAAATATGCCCCCCAAAAAACCAACCTGGCACAACATAGATCATCATAGATCCACAGCTTGGGGGTTCGGAGGTCGCAGATGTGTCAACCGTTGCCCAGGTGACCTGAAGCCTGAGAATTGGTTGCTAGCGGAGAGTGTTGCTGGGCTGCAAACCTGAGCTGCGGAACTCTTCCAGGGCGTCCTGAAATACTTCAGCTGCAAGGCCACTGAAATGGTTCTTTGATGTTATTTGTTTTTGTTTTCTAGATACTAAACCGCGCAACTTTGGGTTTTACCACTTTAGGATGAGTCATGACCCTTTGCAAAGGTACAAAAAAGGTAGTTGGTTTGGAATCAGGCATGTTTTCACGAGGCATTTCCACTGAACACAATCGGACCAAACCATGATCCTGATTCTCTGAGACATGATTTTCATTAGTCACAATCAATTTTCGATCTTCGAGCTGACATAGTCTTTGGTTCATGGCACTTGGTTTTATGCGGTGGTTTCTCAAAAATGGGGGTACCCGTTATCATCCAGTTATTAGTATAGTTCAAAACTCACCATAACTTTGGGGTACCCCTTTGACTTGAGAAACTCCCATGTGGAGCTTTTGAAGACCAGCCACGTGCTGTGTGGTCTGCGCGGCTGCTGCGCCCTGAGGGCAGCGCCATTGAGAAGACCTACTTGAAGCTGATCGATTTCGGCCTCTCCAAGCGCTTTAGCCCGGGGCAGTCTGCGGCCACCAAGGCGCCGGGATCGTCGCACCTGGCTCGTGCCACCGAGGTTGTGAGGAGTGGCAGGGCTCCATTTTTTTAGAACAAATTACATTGAGTGCGCATCTAAGGCTGCTTGGCAATGTAACGAGCCACTGGTGCTTTGCTTGGAGTCTGAGTTGAAAAAGGGTATAAGGACCGATCAACGACCACGCAAACATGCAGATGTTTGGTAATTCTATTGGATGGTTAGTTAGTTAGTTAGTTAGTAGGAAAACCAACCAGCTAGTGGTTATTTTTCCCTATTTGTTATTGGATAGTTGGTAGGCACCACAACGGCGAGCTGGACAAACCCCCATTTGACGCAGTCAGCCAGGCAGGCACGCCGTACTATGTGGCGCCGGAGGTGCTGTTTCGGGGGTCGTTATGGGGGAGCCCCAGAGGCCCCGGCAGATTTTGTTGGTTAATATTTGTTGATATACAAGGTTAATAGTGGTTAATCGTGGTTAATAGTGCAACAGCTTTGTTGGCAAACTGTTTGCCATGGAAGCTGCTTTGTTGGCAAAAACTTCAACAGCTGGAGTCGTTTGCCAGTGCAGCTTCGGTGCAGCTTTGTGAAGTGGAGTGGGTCAAGGCCTTGGAGTGTTCACCTACCCCTTTGTTGGATATTTGGTGATGACCTATCCACACCGCAGTGCACCTGGACAGTGCAGCGAATGTGGCGGTGTCGTCCCTGCAGGTGCTGGCGGGTCGTTACAACGAACTTTGCGACGTGTGGAGCATCGGTGTGATCATGTGAGCACCGGTCAGAGGTTGCAAGAGGTGTTACCGTAGAATTTAGAAGGACATTTTGGTTGCTTGGTGGGTTGGCTAGTTATGGTTGGTGTTTCAGTATTTAATTTCGATCACAATCTGCCATGATGGGTAGTTTGCTGTATATCGATCAGTGCTCATGAATCATGATGTTCGATCAAACCAATCCTGTCATTGCTGGGTTCCGAACATGGCTCGAGTGTTTTTGGGTGTTTCAGGTGGTCGACGTTTTTTCTTTCTCTTTTTTTTTTTTTCTCTCTCTCTCTCTCTCTCTGTCTCGATGTGTTCTGCTGGAACGTCCAATTAAACTTGGAAGATGCCAGCCAGCTTGGTAAATGTTCCGGCATCCTACCCGGATTATTCAAATTCAGGCGGAAAGTCATCGTTTTGAAGTTTGCTTTTGTAAGGTTGCCCTTTCTAGTTGTTGTCGGTGAATGTTTTCGAACAATTTGGGCATTTTAAGTGTTTAAAAACTGCTACATAGAGGCAGATTTTAGCCCTTGTGATGGACCCGGAACCCCTGCTCCTCGCAGGTACATCTTGCTGAGTGGCTCGCTTCCCTTCTCGGGCAGCGACACGATGGCAGTGCTGGATGCAGTGAGACATGCCGAGCTGTCCTTCAAACAAGAGGAGCTGGGCTGCTAACGTGCGGTGTGATCAACAGTGCTACGCACAACGATCCCAAAATGGCCATTTTGCAGAGAGAAGGGCAGTGTTTGGACGAACCCACGTATGGTCGCATGATTTGTGGGCGAACAGATCCAGATCTTCCAGGCTTTGAATCCTTTATCGAGCAACGGCGCACAAGATCGTGACTTGATTTGGGGGGCTTGAACTTGTGCATGGCACACCGAGCAAGATCATGATAGCAACTGACAGCCATACGGATATTGGAGCAAGGTTTGGGGCCTATCCATACCCCGATTTCTAGCTTAATTTGCTTCAGATCACTCCGGTTCGGTGCCACTTCTAGCGCGCCTTGTATGACTGAGTGGCAGAGGTATGGATCAAAGTCGAGTGGTGCATAGATAATTGTAGTTCGGATACTTTTCTAATTGGACTTTGTGTTTTTGTGCGATGTATTTGGGTCTTTATTAACTTCTGAATCCAGCGACTACAGCTATGGGGTGCTTGGCTCAAGTCGGTTCGTTTAGCATACCCATGGTTTAAGACCACAAAAGTGCGGTGAGCGGCTGTGAGCTTGATCAGCCGCTACTTGCGCCAGTGACATGTCAAGTGCCTTTTCTTTGTCGTCCGAACTCACAAGTCAATATAGTCAATGACTGGCTGTTGGGTGGGAGCGATTTGGAGCTACAAGGCGTAGCCTAACCAAATGGTAGATAATCAGTTCCAAATTGAACACTTTTTACATAAATTTCTCGACCCCTCGCCTTCGTGATTGCTGCATTCTTAAACTCACCTGAACGTTGGTCATTATTCTTGCCCTTGGATGCATTTGATGAAATGAACTAGCCGCAATGTAAAGCAATGTAATCGATGTGTATATATACTTTTGTATTGGACTGTACGCACAATCGGGGTTCACGAATGTCCCTACACATCAGTGTATCAACCAAAGTATACACTTCCGTGCTTGCAGGCCAGTTCCAATTGCTCATCATTCGCCCCTCCCCATGATTAGCCATCAATTTAAAGGTGACTGGCGAATTCATAATCAATTAGCGTAGTCATAGACTTTACTGACAACTACTAGTCACTACTTCAATATGACAAAAAGAAAGTAGCCATTAATCAAAACTCAAAACCATTAGCAGTTAACAACCATGATTCATATTCTGTAAGCCTACATGGCCAATCTAATATATGAGCTGGCATCATGTAGTGATGGATCGTGGTTGTTAATCGCTACAACTGGTTGACAATGCTGGCTTACTACCCCTCCCTTCCCTCCTCCCCCTTCCTTATCAATTCACCGTAACTGACAAACCATCAGCATGATTAATCATTAACCAACTGTTGACAGTCAACCATCATTGATTTACCAACGCCACTATTGTCAACCATCAATTTACAACCTGGTCTCCCGCGGTGAAAGTGAACTTCTGCTTAGTTAACATGTTACTGATCATTTCTGACTTCACCAAACTGATGGTGAGTTCGGTTCATGTTTGGATGTGCGTCCCAAACTGCCTGCCTTGACAGAGCCATCCACGGCTGTGGATCCCCTGGATCTTCCCACCATGGGTGGCGCCCCACGTGGGCACCGGCACCGGCACCGTCGCCCCAGGAGTGGCGCTGCATTTCGTCGGAGGCCACGGAGATGCTCTCGGAGCTGCTGACGAAGGACCCGCAGCGGCGCTCCTCCGCGGAGAGCGCCTTGAGGGCGCCGTGGCTCAGCAAGGCATGGCACACGTGGGCGAGCCCAGCCGGGGGGGTGGGGGCGTGGAGCTGGTGGTTGGAAGCTTGGTTGGACCTGGTGGACCTGGAGTTAGAAATGTGAAGGAATCAAGGATATTGTGGATGTAAATGAGATTGTTGGTTGTAAAAGATGATGTTAGTGGTTATTGAAGGGTGGAAATGATGAATGGTTCTTGGTGGTGATAGATGATGATTTGGATTGGTACTGGCGGTTGGAAATGGTGATATCAATGGTTCTTTGTGGTGATTAGTGGTTATAAATGTTTGACCTGATGGTGAAACCACCACACGCGGTGATAACCATGGGCACTCACTTACCTTGTGCACGTTTTGAATTGGTAAGCAACAACGTCAAAGCTAGCATTTGCATCCACAGAAGTAGTATGGGATCACTTGCTCAACAAAGGCAGTCTCCTTTATCAATGCAGGCCATAGTGCCGTTTTGAACTATGCCAGTACGTAGCTTTAATATGTGTATGTGTATACACCGCTGTCCATGGGCACGGCCGGGTACCCCTGGAAGCTCCACAGCCATCTGCTACGCTTAGGAACCACAACTTGACGCAAGCTTCGCAGGCCAGCCTGGTGGGTCGTTATGGTGGGAATACCAGAAGTTCCCGGAGTGGTTGACAGTTCGCCATTTCGGTGCCCCGGTTCCGCTTTTCTGAACGTATACCGACCTCGGCTTTTCTCCCCGTGTGCCGGAGGTTGTGGTGCAAAATCTCAAGAGCTTCGCTGTAATGAACAAGCTCAAGAAGGCCTGTGGTCGGAGCAAGCGCAGATCAAGCCGTGATAAAGAAAATGACTGCTGGTCCCCGGTGACATGTCAACTGGGTTGCGCGAGCTGGTGAAGCTATCCGAGGGATTTTGGGACTTTTTGTATAGGACTTTTCCAAAAAGTATTCTCCCAAATGAAACGATGGTTACTGATGGTTCTGAATTGGTTCTGTTCCTTGGTTCCAAGGCTGGTGTATGTTTTCTATATGCTTCGTGTTTGGTTGACTGCTTTGTAGGTCTTCGTTTTGCCTCGAGTTTGGGGGGAGGCGCTGTCCCTCCGTAGCTAGATTTTGCCTCATCATGGCAGTCCCTTACGATGAAGGCGCTATTTCATGGGACGTTTGAGGGGAGCTGTCAGACCCGTAGCGGTTGGATTATAATGGAGCCCCGGTTCAATGGGGGTTATTGTCGGATTTGTCGGTTAATAGAATAGATCATAGCACCATGCTTGATAGTATTTGGTTCACGCCTGTACCTGATTGATGATTGGATCATTGGGTTCAGCGGGGCTCAACTGGAAAGTCATCAGGGACTTGCGAGTGACCTGCCAGCCGGGCAGGCGGCCCTCAATGTCATTGCCACGCAGCTGACGGATGACGCCATCAGAGACCTGAAGGAGTGCTTTTGGTGGGCACAGGGACTCAGCAAAATGGTTGCGTTGGAGGGATTGTATGGAACTTTTGGTTGTATTTGTATGTGTGTTTGTTTACACATACATGTATGTTTGCAAATATGCATGTATGTAAACACGTATATATACATATAAATTGTGTGTGTATACATATATATATATATATATATATTAATATATATATATATATCTCCAAACATGTATAGATGTATCTATGAGCACACTATACTCATATGTGCAAACATACTATGCGTATTTACAAAACTGCACAGACATGAACGTATCCAACGGCCCTCCAGGAGCTCTTCATGGCGATGGATGACAACAACGATGGCACCCTGAGCGTGCCCCGGAGTGGTGCAGCGAAGCACTACGATCGTTATGGAATGGTTGAGGGTTCATGAAGGTTGACAAAGGTTGACATGGTTGATGATAATGGTTGATAATAAGGATAAATATGAGTTGATCATAAGATTTGAAGCACTACAATGGTGATAATAAGTAACAAGGGTTTAAGTTTAGACGCCAATGGTTGATAGGGGTCAATGACCAACTTGTCAGGGTGATGATTAATGATAGTCAGTGATGGTGAGTGTTGGTTCTTATCGGTTAACTGATGAAATTTATTGATGGTTAGTCATGCTTGATATTGGTAGGTGATGGTGAATGATGGTGGTGAAGACTTGCCCACCATCACTCCGTGTTGGGCGCACGCTCGATTTTCGATCACCACCTTCGAAGGGTCACCGGTTTCCCGATGAAATCACTGAAAAATCATCAGCAATAAGAAAATCACAATTGAAGTGCCACGCCTTAATTGTATTGGCCTATATTTGATGCTAAATCACCAGCTATTTAAAGTAAACGGGTTGGTTTACGATTAGCCGGTGATTTACCATCAAGTAGAGGGTTTTATCTAAGGTAAACAGTTGGGGACAGTTTATTGAAATGAACTTGTTATGGTTCAACTATAGTGGGTTTTTGCAGATTAGGATCCAACTATATATATATATATATAACATAGTCAGATTAGGATCTAACAGATCTAACATAACTCCACTGGTTCCACTTCTCCTGCTGCAACTGGCACAGTTCCGAGAAATTCGTTGGATCTGCAGGTGGCGGAGCTGAAAGAGGGCCTGATCAAGGTGCGGCTGGCTGCATTTGTTGTTTGGGGCATCTGAGGGGTGTCTATGAAGCGTAGAAATGCTGGTGATTTGACAAGGAAAACCATAGAAATGCTGGTGATTTGATGAGAAAATTTATATGAAACATAGAAATGGTGCTGATTTTTAACATAGAAACTCGCTGAAGCGACGGTTTGTGTAGAAATATTCACGGGATGATGTATGCTTTGCATCATGGGACGTCCAGCTGTTAATTAACGGCCCCGGATTGCACTAGCGGCTATCTGAGCCTGGTGAAGCTATAGCAGCTACCTGTGGTGGACCATTAGCTGATGAAGGGGGGTCGGGGTGGGCGGCTGGATCTTTGGAGAGGCAGGGCGACACATGACAGCTGGTTCCCGACAGCTGGTTCTACTCGTCCCCACCTGACAGCAAACGGAGTTTGAAACGCTGATTTTTGGGGCGTGACAGAAGGTCTTCAGCTATCTGGCTTATGGCAATGCTGATATCATCACATGATCAAAGTCTGCTTCGTGTGGCTCGGAGCCATTTGTTGTGGCTTCGCAATGATTCTGTTTTGATTTGCGTTGTGGGGCACTTCATGAGTCACTCATGACACCTTGGTGCTGAGTGGGGCACAGATGTGTGGCGGTGTTTTTTCAAGGACGTGTGAGGTCATGCGTGGTTTGCCAGGGCAGTGCAAGGGTGAGGTCACAACGTAAACGATGAAAAAAATCAGGACCTTCAACAGTTGACCGGCAGGTTTGTGCAACGTCAAGGTTGGTCTGTAGTTGGGTGATTCCTTCCCCTTTTCAGGCCTGTAAAGAAAACCACGCTTGTCCAATGGCAGGGGAAACCAACAAACAATGATTGTGAGCGTTTCCCGTGAATGTTTCTTTTTCATCTTTTTTTGGAAAATTTATTCCCACCGCAATAAGACTGGAAATCACCATTACTCATTAAAGAATCTCATTCTGAAACCAAACGAACATCTTATGAATGGATTTCCTAGCATAATGCTGGACACATTTCCCACCATATCATAACATGTTTCCCCAGGATGACACCAACTGGTACCCCCCAGGTGCAGGTCACTGGTGGTCAGCTCCCACCAGGCCGGCGTCGCGGTGCCACCTGACTTGGCAGCCATGATGGAGAGGAGCCGCGGTTGGAATGACCGCCGCTGCGCTTGTCGTTCTGGTTCTGCTTGGGGTTGTGAACGTTGTGGTATGTTGTGGTCCCTGTGGTTGTTGTTTTGTGTGGTTGTTGTGGATGTTGTGGTGGTTGTTGTTCCACTGGACATGGGACGTTTCGTTGGTGGACTCGGTGGAGGATCGACACGGACGGCAGTGGAGTGATCGATTACTCGGAGTTCATGGCCGCCACCTTGGACAAGGGGTTCATGCCCCCCACCTTGGACAAACGACAGTGGGTGGCCGAGGTGCCACGGCTGCCGCGCACGGGACATCCATCCACTGCCACGCTTGGGCTTAGCTGTTGGAAGGTTCCATGTGCGAAGAAGTGGTGCAGCTTTTGGGGTGTCGAGTTTGAGTTTGTGCGTAGTTATACTATTTGATGGATGACTTGCGAACAGAGGAAGCAAGCGCTAAAAAACGATGATTTCCTTTCTGCCATTCGATGACCCAGCAAACATGGATTTTCATTGGATCACTATGGATGAGTTGAACGATCATACTGTGAGTCATCCATGGTCCATACTCATCAAAGATGAGTTGTACGATCTATCAACTAGGGTCGGAATGAATCCATACTAATGTTGAACCATACTGATCAATACTGAATCCATGAACACTCATCAAGTCTTCATTGGTTTCATACTGAATCATACTCAATGATCAATTCGTCATTCCTGATTTCTTGGGGTAGGACACCTTCGCGGGGCGCGGCTCCGGGCTTGACAGGTGGCATCAAGTATGCTTTTTTCAAAGATTTATTTGATGGGCTGGTGTGTTGGTCGGTTGAATGGTTGATGGGTACAAGCTGATTGTAGTAGCATGGTGTTTATCTATTCATCTTATATCATATAGATTCATATAAGGATATATGCTTATGTAAACATTAACATGTGAACAACAACAGCTTTGAAAGCTTACTACTGTTGGTTGAATATTTGGCAAGGTTTAATACAAGACCGTCTCGTGATTTGCCTTGGTTCCTTGATTTGTGATCTTGTCGTTCGGCACAAAAGGACGCTTGCTGGCGCGCCTTCAAAACCTTCGACCAAGACGGTAGCGGGAACATCGACAAAGAGGATGGCTGTTGCCAGCGGGCGATAGGGGCGCCTGGGGTTCTCCCGCGGATGGGGTGAAGCAGTTTTTTTTGATGTTCCCTGGGATCAATGGGATTTTTCATTGGAGAATTTGTGATCCCATCATTCCTAGGTTTTCGTGGGCAACTCCAGCTATTCCAATGGAAGTCAGTTCTTGCCCCCAGGGACTGATCTGAATTTATACATGGTCAGCCGATGATCAAAAGCACATGGCACTGCAACTCGTCACTTCAAGTCCAAGACGGTCAGAATTGAAAACAGGGTCGCTGTGAGAACTGCTCATCTCCATTCATCTCCAATCATCCCAAAGGTTCTTTCGTCAACTTGGGTGTTTAGACCTTGGCTTAGACCTTGGCTTCTACGTCCCTTCTTCACTGATCAGTTGGTCAACGGAAGGCACCGTTTCCTGGTGGGAAAATCACGACCACCTGACGCCCCACGTGTCGCCAGGAGCTCATGAGGCTTCTGGGAGGTGCCTCGGCACAGCGGGTCCGGTAGGGCGACTCCCTGCAGCAACGACAGCAGTTGTTAACTAGTTGGTTAATGGTTAATGGTAACCAGTTGTGTTGCTATTATTAACAATTAACCATTAACCATTAACCAACTAGTTGTTGATAATATTAACTATACCAACTATTAACCAACTAGTTAGCAATACACAGTTAATAATAGCAACTATACCAAGTAGTAAGTTAACAATATCCCAAACTAGTTGTTAACAATAGTTGTTAAGTAATATGCAAGAATATTAGGGGATGTACCGGCTATATATGGAGAGCTGGGTCAATGTTAATCAACCAATAATGGGGGATGCCAACAATGAAAGTGGAAAAACAATGGTAAATGATAGGGGAACCAGGGTACGGGGTTTTGACCCACTGCCATACGGGCGGTCCCAGTTATCATCCATTCATCGTCATTTATAGCAATGAACCAACCATAACTTTGGGGTCCCCTATGACTTGAGAAACCACCACATACATATAAATATAAACAATATCGTTTTTTCTTTCGAGACTGGTGCCGTCAGAAAAAGCGCAGTGGATTGGGTTTTGTGAGCTCACTAAAAACGAGAGATGCCGCAAGATGACAACAGGATGCTCAGGATACCTCGTAGAATTAAGTTAAGCATCGGGGGTGACCAGCGGCTTGGCCAAGACCCTACACCCGCTGAAACAATATGATACGCCTATCAAACTTCATGACTTGGGAGCCTCGACATTTTTTGCTTGAAGAGCTTACCTGTTGCCGAAGAATGGTAGGTTTTCAGGAAAGAGCAGCCAAGAAGATGGCTTCCAACACCTAAAATGACAAAGCCTTTGAGCACAGCTGTCTGCATTTCGTTCATCTGCCAGGGACTACATGTAGGCTGTCTTCCCTCATCAAGATGTTCATAGCTGGTTGGGGGATACGCCATTCTCAACTATTTTTAACTATCATCAAGCATAGTCAATGATGGTTCATAGTGACCAGTACTGGCTGACCATGATTAATCATGGTAAATATCAACCATTATACACTATCACTGGTCATTAGTCATTAGCGGTGACCATTATTGACCATATCTTATTGGTCATAACTGTGGGTAATCAATAGTGGTAACCATTATTACATTATGTTACCAGCTGTACATTATTGGTCATAACTCTAGCTATACATTGGTAACCAGAATTCAGCACTGACACCGAATAGCGGAATACCCGGATGCATTCCGCGCGGCCGCCCAGGAAGTACCTTGGTGACTGATGTGATGCAGATCAAGCAGCTTGGTGGAGACCTCTGTGAATGGATGAAGGATCGCACCAGATTGCGCACCATGAAGCGTCAATGAACCATAACCATCATTATCCATGGCTTATACCCATTCATCAGCCAACTGTTTCACCATAGCTCCGGCTGTTTTTGTTCGCCCCGGTACAATAGATAGCTGGTGATTTAGTGCTCAACAGCAGGGATTTATTCAAATCTGGATTCGCCCATTCATGCTGATATCACCAAGAAGCGGAAATGCTTTTGTCATGGCCAAGTAATGGTTGATTCCTGGTTGATAATAACGGTTGATATTTATGATCAGGTAGTAATGGTATGGTTGATACCAATGGCTAGCAATGGTTGATATTAATGATTAATGATAGATACTACTATGAGATGGATTGTTCATGTGGGATCTAGGATGGGAATTCATGTTGACCACCCGGTTTGGGCTATATTTCATAGCTATTCAAAGATGTGTCTTGGGCTATGCCATGTTTCAAGCCAGTTCTGTCCGCACTTTTCAGGTGAAGAATTTTGTCCTGGAAGTGTGGTGCCAATGAAAGGAGGAAAGTACGCATCCCATCCGGTTGGTAGTTGTGATTCAGGGTTTGGTTGGACGGGCCGATGCTGATGATCATCTAGTAGTTTTTTTTGTTCAACGTTTTTAATTTTCCCCGCTCCCATATTTTTTTCATAGGGGCGGCTCAACCACCAACCAGTGATGGTCAATGAGCTTTCAAGGTTCCCATCAGGTGATGTTGTGACTTTTTCAGCCGCCAAATGAGTAGTGCAACTTCTGATAGTTGCTACTTGTCTCACTAAGGATCCCCACCTGTTACAATGCTCATTCCTTGGCAAGCCTTGGAGGGCGTGGCAGGTGCCAGCCATGAAGGTGGCACCACTATTGCTGAGCTTCCCGCTAAGGTACACAGCTAAGGAAGTAGATGCCATCATGAAGGTGGTGGACATCAATGGAGATGGCCACTCGAAGGGAAGGAAAGTCTGGGGCGATGGGCGAACGTTTCGCAGGAAATCCGGCAGGGTAGCTGCATGCTGAAAGGATTGTGACATCGTTTTCTATTTGTTGGCTCCGAATTAAGCATGATGAACCAAATGAACCATGACTAACCATGATTAACCATGATCGACCATGATTGACCAAGATCAACCATGATTAACCATTATCAGGATTGAATCTGGCCGGATGCGGTGTAGTTGCCCGACCAGTCGAGTTTTTCGACCGCAAGGTGACCGGCAAGTCTAGCCCCACTAGCACCAGGATCTACAGTACATGAATGGTTTAGATGTCAGAGATGGGGTAAGAGGGACAAGCAGAAGAACAGTATTTTTAGATGAAACCAAAAAAATAGTACGAGGAAACCAAGGATTCACCCTTTTGTGTCCGAGCCGCAAGTCCCCACAGGATGGTTTTCCTCGGTTGCTTTCCCAAGCGTATTGCTTCAAATTGCCACAATTGACAGCACAGCTGGTATCTCAACAAAGTTCACAGGAGGTACCTGGTGAATGGTGGTAGCATTCCCAGCGCCCATTCCTTGAGGTAAGATCGACTTCGAAGAATTTATGACGATGATGCGAACGATGCCCAAAGATCGCAAGGCCCCAATCGGCCTAGCCCTCCCGAAGGCTTCGCGGTGAAACCGTGGAAAGCTGGGGCAAGCTCTGCGCAGGGCAATCTTTTAGTAGCTGATGAGAAGGGCATGATGATTAGTGTGAGCAGAGCAGAAAGATGACTGATCAACATTGATCAACAAGTCTTGCAAGTGGAGGATATGTGTGAGTACCGAAGAGCAAGCAATCACCAATTCTTAGGTGGCAAGTAATCAGCAAACTCGTTTGGTGCTCAATGATTTCGACAGCAGCTCACAATGTTTGACCAAAGAAAGGGGCATCAGGCTGCAATGATTCCAATGACATGGTGTCAGTTCTGTGCGGATCATCCTCGATTTTCATCCCTTGTGAGTAGATGCTAGCGGGAAGCCAAGACTACTTTATTTTCTCGAGGTGCCAGGTGAGGCAGATATATAGACTTACATGCACATTTATCAAGGTAATCAGATGTCTCACTTCTTTTTCCTTAGTGACCGAGCTGGTGGTCTCTTTATCCCCCTATTTGTGTAGCTGTGAGTACGCTGAAGAATGGTTTTGCATGAAAGATTGTAGGTTTCTTGCTTAAACATGATCATTTTGCGGTGCTTCTGGCGAACCTGGATACTCTTAATGGACATACCAAGATATCCAGGTCATCCGAATGGAAGATCTACCTCAAGGCCTGGAAAAACGACCGTGGGTTATTGGCAGACCTTTGTATGTTTGACATATCTATTTGTGTCATGACCTTTTGCCACAAGAGACAAATTGATAATTGAACCGACTCATTAGGCGTTCGACACTATTGAAACAAGTGCATGCATGTATCTTACCTGCATTGTTGCCAATGCGAAGAGCTTTGCCAGCATTATCTTGCTGGGCAAAATGATGTTTCACCGCGCGCCATGTTTGCGCCGCCGTTAGCGCACCGCTGAGTAGCAGCACATCCTCGCGAGAAAGCCCGTGGAAGATGATCACCGGCCAACCAGTCGAGTACCCTGGAGCTGTCCATAGGTTTACTCCGAAGCTACGCAAAAGTGAGAAGTGCACCTTCATTGCAAGCCGCAACAGGCTCAAGAGGGCCCTGAAGGGTGCAACCAATGGATATCAGACATTGCAGGACATTTGCTTCAAGAGTGGTAAATACAAATTTGATCTTAATGTTGAAAACATGCAATTTTTAAGAATTTCAAGAATGGTAAATACATATGGATATCTTTACATCTATATATGTAATTCCATGTGTGTGTCAGTGTGTGTATATAGAATGTATGGCGCGCGTTAGGACAAACAAACAGATATGGGATATGTATGCAATATGCACACCTTTCTGTATGTGATCTGTATTTAGATACAGGTAGCCCATATCTTTATGAATTACATAGATTCATAGCTCCACTCAGGTCATCTTTGTGGAACATCACCCCATTTTTTGGCAGAGAAAACGATCACTGATGGATTTTCCCCATGGTTTTCCATGTCCGGTGAACCTGGCAGCGTCGTGACGCAGCTGCATGTGCTCAGCCAGGAGCTGAATTCCAGTGGGCCAGTGGGGGCATGGCCATGGTGCTGCTGTATTCATAGGGAAACCGGCCGCCATTTCTGGGTACACCATGGCCCCGGACAAAGGCATAGACGACATAGATGGTTGTAGCTAGCATGGCTAGTGTTGGATGTATCTAGATATGATAGCTGGTGATTTTGCTTATATGGGGCTCGAATCACTTGATGATGTTGGTCAACAATCATTATGTATTATTGCATGGGGATATCCCCAACGTATTTTGTTAGTTGGCCATTGATATAGTTGGTTGTACTATCTAGAGGTATCCCAACCCATCGCTATTGTTATCGTTGGAGAACCAATAGGGGATGTGAGAACCATAATTAATCACTACCAACCATTGGGCTATTGACAATTATGATCTACAATGCCTACCAATCATGGTAAATCATGACCAATGAGAAAGGAACTGGGATTAACAACTTGTGATTGAGTTACTGGCAGCAGTGACAATGACGGTTGCTGTAATGACGACTAATGGCTGGTAACTCTTTGCTGATACCAGCAGTGCTAGCTCAGAACGGACTTTCTGCCTGGTATTTCCTGAATTTTCCAACGCGCAACAGTCACGGATGTTGCAACTATGACAGTTGGTACTTCTTTGGAATTGGGCTTCTGGTTCTTCATTGGAGTTTCCAGGGCAAATCCTTCAGACATAGTCACGTCTGATGTAAAGCCTTCAATATAGCCCTCCTCACCCAGAAAAAAATGGGACGTGGTGCCGCATCCCTTCGGTTCCGTGTTGTCTTCTGTGAGCAAACCAGGATGATCCTGGCAGATTCTTCTGATTGGTATGTATCATCACCACCACCACCACGACTACTACTACTACTACTACTACTACTACTACTACTACTTCTTCTGTATTGGAGTGCCCCCGTAAGAATGACCCGACATGATCCCGCCAGCGAGGAGATTGTGGTTCGCTTCCATGATGCAGTGAATCGGCTGCTGAAATCTCCCAAAGTTGAGGATGAGGCTGGGGAGGCTGCTGCTTAGCGTGGATACAGGTGACGCGAGAGAAACTCCTCGGTTTTGGTGTGGATAGGTGGGACATGGTGCCACTAGGATTGGAGCCTCAGCAGATGGTCTGAAGGCACATTTACTTGCAAGCAACAATTGACCTGCGAAGAACATTCCATTTGTCTAAACAAATCACGACAAACTGGCACGGTTCAGCGCAACATTTCCTGCATTGGCAACCCCACGTGGGTCCTGAATAGCTCATGCAATGTCCGCACTCACACTTGCTGAAGGCCCGAAAACACCTCAAAGTCTGGCAATTTATGCCTCTGAGTGCCAACAAAGGCATTCCCATGCTAAATCAGCAAAGGCCAATTCAGATTGGATCCTTTGCCCAACCTTTTGGGGTTCCAACTGAGTACATCACCAAGAGTGCCCATGACAATTTTCAAATCAAGAATCAAGTATCCGGTTCATCTTCAGGAACAAACATCTCAGGGAATCCTCTTGGTGGTGTCAACCAGCGATCATTTTGCCACCAGCCATTTGCGAGCTATTAAGCAACTATGAATCATCAACGAGGCTTACTCGCCTTGAGAAGCAAGCACATCCACATGGCGTCTTCTCAAAATGCAGCTACCCCTAAATCATTCCTTATGAACGATTTATAGTACCATTTCCCCAAATCAACCTTTATGAACAATTTATAGTAACAACTCGACCATTTTCTGGATCCCCAAAGTGGCTTGAGAAAGCACCACCAACCGCCGCGCCGGCGGCCCATCCAGGTTCCTTCCTTGGTGGATGGCATTGCCCAAGGTGCGAGACCCGGAGGATGATCCACCATGGATTGGGAGCCAAGCACGAGAGATTTGGTGGTTTCGCAAGGTATAGGGAACCCCCAAAACGGTGGGTTTCTTACAGTAAATGATTTATGGTGGATGATTTGGGGGTACTTCTATTTTGAGAAACTACTATATCATGGTGTGAATATGATGTGAATACTGGTTGAGAGTTGACATGAGGTTATAACAAGCAACAAAAAGAGGGGAAATACCAACTATCAACATGCTGTCATAGTATCTAAATCTGGAATCCTGAAAGGACTCCCATACTGGACTGTGGCCCCAAGATATCGAAGCGTCTATTGAAGTCTGCTCTCCGTTGTTTGTTGGGTTGGTTGGTGTATGGGGTCATCATGTTCTGGTTGAGGATCGTCAATATCAACCACATGCGGAACTGGCCAATCCGTCAGCAGAAACAGGTTGGAGTAAATCGTCCTCCAAGGCTCTCAGTAAAGGCTTGGCATTCTCAACCTTGCTACGGTCATCATGGGCCTTTCAACCGCCTAAAAGTCATGCCTTTGTTGTTGCCATTGGTTACTCTATGGTTAAGCGGTAAATTTGGTCATGAATGATCAATAATGTTTATTAGTATGGTTAATAGTAATGGCTGACCATATGGTTTACCGTTGCTACCGCTGGTTGATAATGACAGTTCATCATGATTAAACACAATTGTACTCCACTTTCCGTGGTTGGTCACTTTTCCGTGGAGGAGGTCTCCACACGGTTGAGCCAGTGGTCATAATCCTTCCTGGTATCTGCCGTCGAATCGTCATTTCCCAGTCGGCTGGGGGTATCAATCATTTTCTATTCGTCATCTCAAATCATGGTTCGCAATTCATTACTAAGCGTCACCAGCTTGTTTGTATAACCTGGGGTACCCAGCTTGAGTTTAGTCCATTGATCATCCACATGGTCGATCAAATGAGCATCGCCTCACCATGCCGAAACGCGTGGCCTCGCCATGATGAACCGCCATCGCTTGGGGTCGCAGGTCTGGTACAGTCTCAGAAACGCTTTCAGCAACTGCTCCGACGCCTTCCACCTGAGGCTCCGTGCTGCTGCTCTGGGCATGCCATGGCATGCTATCGCTTGCCTATCTATGGGATGAAAAATGGGATGAACAATGGGATGAAAAATGAGGTTAACTAATGGCTTTTAAGAATGGTCAATGGCGAAGCATTATGGACTATGGTTGATGGTTGACTGTGGTGTATCACAGCCGATATTTGTATATATATATATATAAAAGTGGTTCATGGGCAACTGTGGGTGATGGTTGACTGTGGGTGATGGTTGACTGTGGCCAAAATAGTGTTGATCTATGGTCAATGATGGTTGTACAATTGTTGAAAAATGATCAACAATGGTTGAAATGAATTGTCTAGATATTTTGCCAAGATATTTTGCCACCACTCAGAAGAAACCATGTGCTTTTTTCATAGGGTTCTGCCTCTTTGAATGTGGTTTCTGTACTGTGAGTCACTCATCAGATGGGGTTGTCCAGAGGAGTGCGACCCCCAAAAAAGGTTGGTGTCCCCACTGCAATGGTTGGCCTCCAGTGTGGCGCCCGTACGCTGTTTCCAGTGGTTGATCCATCATTTTTTCTGAAGATTTGTGAAGAGAAGCCACAATTTCTTCCAGCAAGCCGCTGAGAAGGCAAAACCCCGCTTTTTGACTATAGCTAGTGTACTCATGAGTACTCTACCCATTTATATACCTACGATTTTCTTGTTGGTTTCACACCCAAAGGTTCCAGCCTCACACCTTGGGCCTGGTACCACCTACGCCAAAACTGTGCAGGTGAATTGGAGTGATGAGGAGTTCCACTCCGCGTTGAGGGAATTGCAAACAGAGGACACCCCGAGAAGGGGCGTGTCCGTGGACATGGGGGAAACCATCCTCGCAACCCAAGAAATCGTTAAATGATAACTTTTCTATGGCAGTTGCGCCAAGTTTGGGGATAGACCATTTGGATCCATTTGGTGGTTTCTCAAAATAGGGGTACCCCGGTCATCATCCTTACATAAACCATTTGTAGTACTAAAACAACCATCTTTGGGGGACCCCTATTTTGAGAAACACCCATTTCAAAACTTCACCCACAGCGCTATCCTGTCGATGTTCAGAGAACCAGACTTAGAGGGAGTGTTTCGGTGTAGGTTGCTACCGGTGGCGATAAGAGAGAGCACGTGGTTGCGGAGTGGTACGAAAACAGAGTGCGCATCTTTAGTTATAGATTTCACCTTGTATCACGAGTATAATGATTGATTGGTCAAGTCCCTAGTAAACAATGACAATGAATATGAACACTGTCAAGAGCAAGAGCTCTTAGTGGCTTCTTCCCTGAGATTGTCCATGACATGGAATTCGTAGGTGAAGCTCCATGTAATCAGCCGAGGGGCTTTGCGGCAGGTCAACGTGTTTGATCAAGTTGGTCGACGATTCAGCATAGAGCATAACCCAGTTCACTATGTGTTCCATTCAGGTTCAAACGCCACCTTCCGCATGCTACACGGATTCTAGTCACTGGTTGCATCTGGTTGCCCCCCCTCCCCAGGAAGGTGACTTCACAAATATACAAGTGGTTCACCCTTGGCATCATTTTGTAATCATACAACTACAGTTGACTCCATTTCGAGCGATCGAAGTCTGATCAGATTTGATGGCTTTCTAAACCACCTCATGGTACCCCATCCTGGGCCTCGACCGGTTCTCCAGGACCAAGAACTTCTCCCACAGGTGCAACGCCTGACCAAAGACGTCCAGGGTGCACTGCAAGAAGCCGAGCCACCTGGATGGGAAACCGCGGCACCCGTGGAGGATTGGAGGATTGGAACTGGTTGATATGGCTATGGGTCATCACTAGACATCCGAAAAATGGGTAGGTGTGAAGATCCCAAGAAAGACTAGAGTGGTCATTTATGGGTATGATATGCATTTATGGGTGTACAGGGAGGGTGTCGACCCATATCCATCTGGCAACAAAAGTGGTTGTCAATTGTGGGTGATCACAAGGAATGGGCGATGATGAATAGAAAGGTCAATCATGCTTGGTAAAGACTGATGACATGGTGGATAGTAATGTTTAATGATCATGGTCTAAAAGATGACTATCTGGAATGCTTGCCAACTTTTCTGCTACGTGGTGGTTGAGGAGCTAATGTTTGGTAGGAGGTTTTGAACGACAACAGGTGGGATATAGCAACTAAAGTATTTGGGTTTGTCCGTAGTTGGTGAACCTCAGAAAATATTGAAAAACATATTGAATTCACATTTTGGTTTGTTCGGGGCTACCACCATTTGCGCTTTGCTTGAACTAAATTTGTTTGCACCCTGAATGTTGCTTTCTCTTGGGGTGCCATGCCACTGAGTCAAACTGCCGAAATTTGTACCAAGAGATCATGGAATATGTCATGCGCTGCATAAGGGTCATGAGTCATCAGCTCGAAGATGATGATAGGGTGTATAGATGTGTATAGCTAGCCAAAAAGAATAGTAAGGATTTGCTTCAACGGATTGACTGACAAAATTTCCTGGAGTCGTCGGGGATTGCCGTTCTTTGATGGTGATCTTCGGGTAGGCCGGAGTAAAAGTAGTGGTTATGGGTCAAACAATTTGCTATCAATGTTACCCCACCAGTTTTCACTGCTGTCATACCGGCTCCATTAAGTGGTACTGCGTTGCGCTGGAGAAAAACATGTGACCAGGCCCACTTTGAATCAAGCAGAGATGCTAAAGTTGAAATGAGCCAGGATGGTTGAAGCAGAGTACTTGGTCAGAGGAATTGGAGGTTCGTTGCAATCCGCTAGCATCATCTTGGCAATGGAATCGCGAAACACCAGCTTAGTGACCAGTCTCGAAACAACCACTCTCAAAACAACTACCACCACCATCATCATCATCATCATCATCATCATCATCATCATCATCATCATCATCATCATCATCATCATCATCATCATCATCATCATCATCCTCATCCTCATCCTCATCCTCATCCTCATCCTCATCCTCATCATCATCATCATCATCATCATCATCATCATCCTCATCCTCATCCTCATCCTCATCCTCATCCTCATCCTCATCCTCATCATCATCATCATCATCATCATCATCATCATCATCATCATCATCATCATCATCCTCGTCGTCGTCGTCGTCGTCATCATCATCATCATCATCATCATCATCATCATCATCATACCGGGTCCCACCATGCGTTCCATTTTCTATTCCATCCGAGACACCGAGGAACCAGCTTTGGCAGCTGTCGGGAGAGCTGGGCACCAAGGAAGATGGTGAATGGTTGGTGATGATTAAGGGTTAATGATGCGGCTTAATGATGGGTTAGTGATGGTCAAAATCTGATCATACCCCCTGGAATGAAATCCGTATCCACCAGCTTTTCCAGAGGCAACTGATTTCCTGGACATCGCGTTTGCAGATGCCGGTCTACTGAAATGATTGGTATCCTCAAGCAACATCTAGTTGCTGGAGCAAGGAAAGCATCATTTTTTGGGGGTACACCATTGATGAAGGTCCTGTGTAAGGCTCTCTGCGGCCCTCAGTAGCTACCGTAGAACCCATTGCTTTCTCTCCGGAGTTTCACTCACATCAGGGTTTTGGGACCTTACATAGTCCAGCTGGTGCTCAGCCACACCAGCATCCCTCCCTTGGATGTTTACAAGGGCCGGAATCGTTTTTCTGGCATGTCTGTGAGTGATGTACCACCAAGATGATAGGTTTCTCGGGGTTTCTGTACTGAAGACAACCATTCTTGGTGGATGGGCCAACCTTTCCCCACGGCAAGAAGTTGGAAATGCAGGAAGGCAGTCTTGAAAGGTGACCTCTCGGTTGACAAACCCTGATGGGGTTCAGTATTCGGGTAGATGATACTGCTTGGTAATGCAGGCATGTTCCCCAGCCGTTCTCAGAATGACTGAGAACGAAGGATTAAAGCGATCAAAGTGATATATGATATATGTATGTACATGTGCATATCAATATATACATATATGTATTTGTATAATAGATGCTTGACTCAACTTCATTCACGGCACATTTCCGTAGGTCTGTAGGGAGCGCTGTTTCACCAAGGCTCTTGGGCACCGACGATGAGCCGCCGCAAGCGAGCACGAGGCGCGTCCAGCATCCCTAGCGCCCTAGGGGTTCCCTCGACACATGGGGCGTTGCGATCTGCAAAGACTGTGGTTCCCAAGTGGGTTCCCAGTTTCCCCCATGTTTCCCCCATTGAAATGATCGATTTTGCGGTGGTTGCATCACGTGGCTGAGGCCAGCTGCCTCTGCCACACCAAGCAGTGGATCCGGAGCTGGTGTGCGACTGCAAGATTTGGCACAAGACAGGCCCGGAGCTGGCCAGCTGGTTCTGGAATGTTGTGGATTTGTTTGGGGACAAGTTTTGATGGCAACATCAGGCGCGTGCGTTCAACATGCAGATGAGTTGTGCATTGCTCCTCCCACAATGTCCATTGGTCTGACTCCATTGACCCGCTTTGCAGCATTGAGCTGTCAATGTGGAGACCAAAAACTGGAGCAGAAAAATCAAAGGTGAAATCTTTTGACCAAAAGCTTTTAGCTGAATCAATGATGATCTTGACAATATTTGGAGCCAACAAACAGCTTGGAAAGCCTTGGAGGTCGCGCCGCTTCGCGGAGGAGTTGGAGTTTGTGCAGTGCTTGGCCAACCCTGGCTACGTGTTTGGGGACCCAGCCGGGGAGCGGCGCAGGCGTGGCGAAGATCAGTTCAGAGTTGGTGAACGACTGGTGATTTTAATGATGCTTAGGGATGATTAACAGATAATGAGCTGGTTAATGATGCTTGATTATAGTGAAAGAATGGCTACTTAATACTACATAGTGATGTTTGATATTGGTTGATCATGAATGCAGTACTTGATCATCGTTCCTGGCTTTAGTGTGAATTGGTCCCTTGGGTCCTTCGGCTCAGGCAGTGGCTGGCCACGCAGGGCTTTCTTCGCGAACCTGCCTTCGAAAGATTTCTGGAGTATCTGCTGCATCCTCAGTGGACCAGCTTGTACAACCTGGTGATGACTGGATCATGACGCATGGTGATAAAGTGACGGGAGTATACGGTCACCCAGTCTGTCATATTCTGCTTCACGGAGTGGGCTATTTGCAGCCCATTCGGTCATGACTTGGACTCCATCATGAAAGGGACATAAACCCAACAGTTGGGCCAACGATGTCATCATCAGTATCCGACGCACCCCCATCCCCCGGAGAACAGAGCGACCTAGCTCAGGACCTACTGGCGACGTCCGCAATACGTTCGCTACGTAGGGACACCTAGCGACGGTATCTCTTGTACTTGAGAGTGCTCAGTGCATTATGTTGAAGCAGATCAGTCTCCTGCAATTCAGCAGTTCGTTGTTTGATATCAGTGATGGTGCAAAAAAAATCAGGACTGGAATCCGGCTTCTACTCCTATAGTTGCCATTGGAATCGATGATTTGGTTGTACCGTGGTGGTGTCGAGAAGTTGCTGCCGATCAGCGTCCATATAGCGTTTAGCACCTGATTCCTGAGCCGCAGCATCTCCACAGCGACTGCAGATTCTGTATCCTCAATGTCTGGCGGTGTTGGATCTTCTCCTACAGCCTGCCGTGCTGTTCTCAGACACCACGGGCTGCATGAACTGAACACGCTGAACACGCCTGCGGATGTTTTTTGGCTCCATTGACTCGCGGTGACTCACGGCACTGAAAGCACGGTGCAGTCAGGTGCGCAGCCGCTTACACCGCGCAGATGTTGTCGATCTCCTGGCCAGCAACATGCAACATGCCTGGGGAAAGCAAGAAGAGGCGTGGTGCTGCACTTGGCTCCCCCCTGTGAAGCGAAGATGGTCTGCAACCGATGGGTTTAGTGGGGAACAACAAGGTGCATTTGAAAGAAGATCATCTAGATTCACTTTTGGAAAGGCTCATAGCTGTTGTAGCAGTTGCCGCCTGATTATGAGACTGCCAACTGATGTGGCTCGCAAGGTAGCTCTATGTTCAGCCGAGAGTCTGGGCCTGAACACACCTCGTTGGGACTCCAACTTGAAATAATCCAACGGTTTAGCACCAAGGCTTTCTTGGGTTGCACGATTGGCTGCAAGGGTACCGACAGTCACACCCAAACAGAGTGGAATTGCCACAAAAGATTTTGTCAAACAGGGAACATCCCCCGGAAAAGAACCGAGAGCATTACTGTCATGCCTGGAAGATGAACATCACATCTTTCAGTCCACTTCCTTATGGCAAGCTGAGCTGTAAACACATACTTGCAATCAAGAAACGTGTAATTTCCTGGGCCGGTTTCCACATCTTGCACCGATGACACACACACACAAGCCAATTTGATGGGTAAAGTAACAGCATGTAAAAACGACAAACAAACAACTTCTTGTTTTCCTCTGCTACCCTTATTTCCCTATGGAAACTGGAACCACACCATTTTCAGTCGAACCATTTCCCGTCTGTGTTGTTTTCTTTCTCTTTGCAGAAACCATGGATAGGACCATCCTCTTTGGCAAATTGACAGATCATTTCTGTTCTGGAACGTGCCTGAAGTTCTTGCTTTTCTACTGGAACATCATCTTATCCAAAAACTTTTCTCGCACAACTGTTTCAGCAAACCACATGCTTTACAAGTGGATTTCCTGGTCGTGAATATGTTGTAAACTTTGAATTTACCCGGCGCGATTGCCGGATGCATGCTACCTAGCATACGCCCCCCCACAAAACATTTCGATCATGGTGAATGGTTGACACTATAATGATGGTTAGTGATTGACAGTGCTGATCATGAGCAAGAAATGTTCAAGAAACGATGAATTCATGCTTGATAAATGTGAATAGTGATCAACTGAATGGTTGATGAGTTGATGATGGTTGATTGGCGATGCTTAACCATGATGAACTGTGGCTCCTGGCTTCATGTGAGGCCCATCCCAAGACGAGGCGGATCCCGCCAGTGCGCTGCGCGCCGCCAGCCCGGCCAGCTCAGCTGGATGGGTGCAGGAAAGCGTCGGCTTGATATTTGGTGGTTTCTCAGAATAGGGAATTATTACTATAAACGACCAGTAGGATCAGATTGGCTGCGAGTTAGCTGCCCTTCGACCTTCCGCCCGTGTGTAATAATGACACTACTATAAACGACTCATAAAGGATGATTTGGTGGTACCCATATTTTGAGAAACAGCCATATGGTTAATAGGAAGGGAGAAGCCATCATTTTGAAGGGTTAGGTTGCCCCTGGTGTTGTTGATACCAAATGATGTGGGTGTTTCTCAAGAAATAGGATCCATAGGGGACCCCCCAAATCATCCAATATAGATTACTTTTGGTAGCGAACCAACCATTTTTGGGTGTCCGCCTATTTTGAGAAACACCCATGTGGCTGGGGATCAATGTACTGATGACTTCCAGCTGGTGATTGGTTGGTAAAGCTGGGGATAACCAAGAAATATTTAGGGGATATAAGGTTATGGGACAATGTTAGCCCCAAAATGATCCAAAATGGGTAGGGGTGAAAATCGCAACAGCTCGACTAGCTTGCTTATTTGGGGAATGCTCACCAGGGCACCAGTGGTTGCACCACTGGTTTGGACCCACAGCCATACAGTCATTGCCCGGTTGAGTGATTTTTGGTTATGGTTTTGGGTGGTTGTTAAGCCTAGCCACTACTAGCTCCCGAGATAGTGACAGCTGTGTTGTTCAGACACGGTGCCATCCACGATGCCAAGCAGGTGCAAGTTATCCTCAGAGGTGTCCTTGTTCGAAACCCGACGGTATTTCTAGGTTCACGCACACAACCACCAGAGGCACACCCCAGATGTTAGATTCAGAGGATCAAGCGGATGATTTAACATCTGGATGTACTTCCCACATGCTGTGTCTTATGCAGTCTTGTGTTACTATGACCCCCATTTACATGGTTAGCATTGTTAGCATGGTCATTTGTGCTGTAAATGTAGGGAAGGGCCCGCACCAGGTCTGCCCGGTGATGCTGAGACCACGGTGGTTGGATCCACTGTAGGCGGCGGTGAGTGACTGGTGACCCCGTGGTTGGGAGACCCGTTGCGATAGACTGAAGAATCACAGAGCTGGCTGGTGGGTTGATTGACATTTTTATTATCCCTAGTATTGATTTGCAAATGTGTATTAGATTATAAATGCTTGGGTACCCAACCAACCAACCAGCCAGCCAGCCAACCAGCCAACCAGCCAACCAACAAACCAACCAACCAAATGATTGGTTGCCTCACGAATATTTCCCATGGGGTTATAACGGATGAGCACCACAAAGTTTAGTCCAGTCGTTCATGGTCGTTCTGGTGAATCTTGAAATGTTCACACTGTAGCTCAAGCTTATTCCGTTCAGTATCCCCAATGCAAAATACTAAGAATGGTGTGATTGGTACCTGGAACTGTTGGATGTAATAATTGTCCTCACATCTTTTTGATTGTCCGTCATGGTCTTGATAGTCGCCAGTTGCTATTCCTGTCATGATACATTGAAATTTGAACGTTTATAATCCCGATTAACTACCATGTCAATAATAAAGACACAATGAGGCGGTAGATGGTAATTTTTCGATCATTTGGTTGGGGAAAGGTTTTTTGGTAATATACCGAGATTGAGGCGGATCACTAAATTAGTGGTACTGTATTCTTTCAATGGATGAATGAACTCGCATGATCGCACCTTTCCGAAGTGATCGGTAAGAGATCGTTGTGCAAAGGCTTCAAAGCCTCATGATCGGTCAAGCAGTTCTCCTCAGGAACTCTCCCCAAGCCCAAATATTAAGGGATCATTGATGACCATGAACGCCGATGAGCCATGAACATTCATGAACAGTGCAAACTATTGCCTTCAAGAAAAACAGGAGCACAACATGATTGTGAGTCATCGCCGTGTCCCGAAGTCTTACCGGGTCTTGAGTGTCCTTCTCATTCCATGTTCGCCTTGTCTTTTAGTTTAAGGATTCCGGAGTTCATGCGCGTCGACATCAAGTCAGCCATGTCCAAAATTGTGAATCCGTGTTGATCAATAGGTGCACTTTGACAATTGCAGATTTTATTGCGGATGGAGGACGGGACAACTTCAGAACGAATCGCTCCTTGCCTGCCATGAACGATTCGTTAGTGGCCTTTGGTTTACTTTTCCAGCTGGCAGATGCCATCCAGTTTGACTTCGAGGTGAGACATTGGCACTGGAACTTTGCAGAGGTACCCCTGACTCGCTACAATGCATGTTGGCTGTCATCATTGGAGAAGCCTTCATGGAAGGCTTCAAAACCCCAATGTAGTGTACAATGGTTTCCTTTCTGAGAAGATTGATGGCAGAGGGCACTCAGTGCACGAGCTCCAGCTGTGCTGGGAGCTGTGTCAGCATGGAAAGATGAGGACGAGGAGGCTGGCAGCGATGCTGCTGGAGCTTGTGCAGCTTCACAGCCGCCAGGAGTCAAAATAACCACGCGATATATGGCTATGGGTAAATATTAACCAACCAATAATGGGTGATAATTACCAACAATAATAGGGGAAACAATGTTCAATGATAGGAGAACCGTGATTGATCCTCGAATGAAAGAACATGTATCACGAAACCTGTTTCTGGATCGAATGAAGGGATGTATCAGACGATGGCCCTGGTTGGTACAGGCGCCATTTTTTGAAGGCCTTGTTTGGCCCCCCTGTGCAGAAGGGGCGGCTGAACTGCGAATATGTGAGAATAGGAATAGTGAAGGCAGCAACGGGCGAGGCCGACCGTCTCTACATTTGCTAGGTCGCAGACCACAAATTGGCCACGCCTGCAAGGGGAACTATTCATCAGCCTCAGGCTCTCGCATGGTTCCACTCGCAGGCGTGGCCACATTGTCCAAGCGACCAGTGCCTGTGGTCCGCGTGCTGCATTGGTTTCGGCGATGGGTTTGCCTCTGATTTGGCGATGCTGTTGGTGCCAGTGTTTGGGACAAGGTGTTGGGAACACCAGAGCTGAATCATGGGAACTCCAGAAAGGGGATTTGAATGCCCCCAAGTGCTCCAACTGCTCTCCCAAATCCGGTTTCTGCAAGAAATGGAATTCCAAAAACAGGAGGAACACCTGGATAAAGGCACCAATCAGCTGTTCGAAAGAGTTGCAGGCCACGCCAAGTGGCTCTGAACGCCAGCAGGCTGTGAGTCACTGGTTGCTACCGTCTGCAGCGCTGTAGTGCCCAAAGCTTCCAGTCAGACCAACGGCTACGCCAGAGCCGATGGGTCGCTAGCTGCGGCCAAGTGTGGTAGTTCCAATGGCGCCGCTGCTGCTCCAGTTCGACTTTATCGAAGCCAGGGGCTTCCGGCCATGTCCTGCAGAGGCTTCGTGGCTTCTGCTCACCACGGCCCGGAGATGTTGGCTCCTTGCGCAATCCTTTTGTGAGCGATTTGATCGCCATGGCAGTTTAGCATAGTTAAGCGTGGTTGCAGCTCTCGGCCAGACATGAAGTCGGCATTTGCGGTGAGCGCGGCGAGCCGACCTCGAGTGAGGTGTGACAAAACAGCCTGGACTCCTGGACTATGCAATTTGCTCCCGCTTCAGGGCTGAGGGATTGTCAGCTCTGCCTTTGCCCAGGCCTCTCAGAGCCCAAGATGTGGGGGAAAAAACATGCGGCATCGGGGTTTTGATGGACTGTTCTAATCCACCTAAGCCAGAAACGGTGTGCAGCATAGTTGACAGTCAAAAGTTGAGCAGTGATGAAAACTTCAGGGTGCCATTTTGACAAGGGGATGGTTATGAAAGTACCGACCAGCATAGCACGCAAATCCCCAATCCCATGGAGTTTTTCCGCGGATTTTCTTCCACATCTGCTCGCTTGAAAAGCAACCCGGAAATGGTATGAAATGTTTCTATCCAGTCAAAAATCCTTAAGAATTGTTGGTTTCTCCAATCAAATGATCCCTTCAGGATGGTGTCACTAGCCTTGCCAATCCCAATCCGTGCATTTTCGGAGGTGCAGAAGTGCAGCTACAAAAGGCCTGCGAGCTCCTACACATTGTGGGATGATGGGGGCCAAGGATGATCTACAAACACCAGACTTCTCAAGTGAAAAAAAAATGGATTGCTCGTGAGAGCACATTGGGTTGAAGCCGCTCAGTAGCCAACATGAGATGAATCTGTCTTACAGTTGGTCCTGTTGCCTTGTAGTCCTCCCCAACATGAACCAAGTTCGCCTGTTGGGATGCTTGTTTCAGTGGTTGCTTCCGCTCAGTCACAAACAACATTGACCCTTAATCGTGGCAGATCAACGGCTATAAGCGTCTAGTAGCCCTAATTGAGCACGTTGTTGATGGCCATTATGAGTCATGGTTATTTTATTGTTGGTGTTGGTTGAGAATCATTCATAGTTCTTCCTAACAAAGATTCGTCCGGTTGCATGATAGGGTGAATACAGCTGATCAGACCTCGAAAGGAGTGGATGAAGAAGTCCCTGATGGCCGGAAAAGGAAAAAGGAGCCGGCGGTTTTCTGCGGTGAATAATCACCAAGATCACTCTTTGCCATGTCGCAAAATGGAAGACCCATTGCAATTAATGGTTTCGGTATTGAACACGACAATTTTGCAAAGGGTACAGCTTGTTGCACAGGCCAATATGATGCGTACCGCGCTGATTTTGGCAGCCGTCGATGGACACTTATGCGGTTAGAGGTATGGATCACGGCCGCACCTCCAACTTTTCAGTGGATGATTCGACGCATTGGTGGTTACGTCCACGTCCCACGTGTACGAATAGCTTTGAGGGGTGATACAAGGTGGGACCCCCGGTTTCAAGCAGGTTAAACCAATTGACAATCCGGTAGCAGCTACTAAACAATTAAACAATCTGGTAGCTACATTGTTTCTATCTGGTTAAACACTTACCATAGCAGGTAGCTACTCTAGACTTGGCAATCGCCAGGCGTCGCCTAGGGGGTGGTTGATCACATGAGCCTCAGGAGTTTGGGCGAAGTGGCAGAAGAGGCGGCCAGGAAACACTTTGAGAAGTCCGGGGACTGAGGGCTGGGCAGTGGTCCAAATACTGCAGCCATAGGTGTTTGTTTGTTGGGCTGGGTGGCTGGCTGGCTGGCTGGCTGGCTGGCTGGCTGGGGTGGTGGTGGTGATGGTGGTGGTGGTTGTTGCTGTTGCTGTTGCTGTTGCTGTTGCTGTTGCTGTTGCTGTTGCTGTTGCTGTTGCTGTTGCTGTTGCTGTTGCTGTTGCTGTTGCTGTTGCTGTTGCTGTTGCTTGTTGCTGTTGCTGTTGTTGTTGTTGTTGTTGTTGTTGTTGTTGTTGTTGTTGTTGTTGTTGTTGTTGTTGTTGTTGTTGTTGTTGTTGTATTCATGCTAACCCGCTTTCACCACCCAGTTGGGCTCTGCTTTCGAGGTCTACTGCTTGGACGTCTCAGCAAGTGGTGCTATTCTCAGATTCGCTGGTATCAGCCCTTAGGGGGGATCCAGAGAAAATGGAGATCTGAAGCGAGATTGATGAACGCAGGTCAGATGAAAATATGTTAAGCTCCTGGAAAGCTTCTAAATTGGAGACGGAAACCTGATTAATTAGGAGAACAAGATCTGGGTGAGGCATGATGAGGGGTGAGTTTTAGCGCCGCATTTGATGGGAGCCGTTTTGGTGACTAGGACGGTGTCATGAAGAAGTCCAAGCGCAAGTGGCAAAACGTGGCTCCCGCCTGCGATTTGGCGGAGGCTCACCTGTGATGTTGCTGCAACCATGGGACTCACCATGGGTTGTTTCTGTCATGGAAAGTTTGCAGAGGTTTGGGTTTGACAAATGCCCTGGGAGGTTTGTAACTTGGAGAAGCATTGATATTTTTTGCTTGGGTAGGCCAGCATATCTATTTTGCTGTTCAGGAATCAATGACTGGTTCCAGACATTGTAGAAATCCATTTTGCAATTAGACGTTTTACTTGTCTTTTCGGAAGGTGTTTATGGCGAGGGTTTCGGTGCACGTGTATAGCAATTGGTTCCCCAATTGCCATTTTGCGGGACATCGTACTGCTGGTTGCTTGGATGTGCATCCTGGATCATAACCAACCATGGTTATAGGGGTTGTAAGCTGCTGGCTTTGGGTCCACGGGAATTTTTGCCAGGCCCTAGCTGTCGTCGTTGACTGTCAGAGTATGTGGAACCCAAAAACTGGTGGTTCCCCTAGTAATAGTGGTCATATGTGGTCATGAATTTGGATGGTTAGTGCGTACCACCATGGCTATTGACACCGGTTCAAGGTGGCCACAACATCAACCTGAGAGGGCTGTGCCAGGTGAGTCAGCGCAAGTGTGACCAAGCGCTGCCACGAAAGGTGGAGGTGCATCCTACCAGTGAAGGGAGATCCCACCAGGATGACTACATGGCTGATGTATGCTGATGTTGGTTGTTTTCACCAGATTTTTCAACACCTCCAAGAGGATGCTACTTTCAACCACCAGCGGGAGTTCAGCCGACTTCGGTTTTTGGTGAGCTATCAGCTGTAAATAGCAGTGGAATTGTTTATGGATGGGATGAAGCGTTCCCTGTGGTGAGCATGTCGACTTGAAGCTTGATCATGGTGAGTAGGTTTCGTCACTGGTGAATAATGCCAGTACTTCCCAGTTGTCCTTGTCTTCAGCAGGAGTATCACTTAGCAGCGCTACAAGGAGTCGACTGCTTAACCAAGATGCTCGAGCTCCGTTGGTAAAGGATCTCCTATCGATGGCTGATAGCTGGGCTCAGTGTGAATGCTGTGGTTGCTGTTTCGGTTCGTGGTCCATACATGGTTGTACCCCTTGACATGGGCTGAGTCCATAAATGGCGACACCTACAAACCATCCAAGTTGATAGCCATTGGTAAGAAGCAAACTACCATCGTTGGGTGGCACATCATCTATGGGAAAACCTACATGATCATTTTTCAGAGGCCACCAATTCTTTGGAAGGGTGACCTGGACATCCTGCCTGGCTACCTGTCTGATCTTTGGACATCTCGCTAGGTGCCAGACCTGACGGCCCTGGTGGCGGGCACAGAACGAGCGCCACAGCCACCGCGAAAAGGGAGTGCACGTGCGGGTGGTGTCGAGTGTGTTGAGAAACTTAGAAGTAGCATCTCTACTGTTGCTCTATCCCTACTGTTGTGTTGGTTCTATGCCTACTCTAATGCTATTGTGGTGACATATCCAACAATAGTTGGGATATAACCAGCAGAGCAGCAAAATGGGACAATCCTGAACTGGTGTTCTCTCCAACTTGGTGCTTACCGCTATGTAGAGTCGCCATTCTGGAAAGGGGTACCGCCACGTATGGATGGTTTCTTTTGGAATCTTTCAGAGACATATCCAGCCGATGGTTGTTGCAGTATTCTTGATGGCTGGGCTTCCAGTCTTTGATTGTGCTCCCTGAGTTGTTAAATCGACTGTCAATGGCTTCTAGTTTCAATGTTCAAATGTCACATATGTATGCATACGTATGTGCACAGAAGGCTTTCTGAACCAGCCGTTTTCTCTGTGCATCAAGGGTGACGAATTGGCTTATGAGTCAAAGCATCCATGTTTGAAGCAATCTTCATGTCTCTATACACCACGCAGCTCAAAAGATGGTTTGAAGGTCTGCAGGGAAAAGGGGCTTCAAATGCGAAGGTATCAGAAGTGAGCTTACATCTTGGCCCATCTTGGCCCTGGTTCGGCGCTATGGCATCGTTTCTCTGGGTGCTGCTCTGTTTGTCCACTGCTGGCAGTTTGGAGTTGCCAAAGAACAACTCCATCGCTGATGAGAGGGCGAGGCTGGTGCTCCTCGATGCAGAAACCATCATCATATGGCCCTGTGTCAGAACCAACCATCCAAAAAAAAAGCGTAGGGAACATCCCAATAACTGGACTGTTCATTGAGGGGATGTTCAGCATGTGCACTCGGGTTTTGACCCGCAGCAATCCATATGGAAGGCATTGGGGATTGTGGGTTGGCCAACGCTCGAGGGCTGCTCTTGCAATGTGTCAGGTGGTCGTGTCATGATTGCAATTCCTCAACAGATTGGTCTCCAGCTCTGAATCAGCTGGATGCCACTGGGACCATGCCCTTGGCACCATGGCTGCACGATTAGCGCAGCCAGAGTTGGTGACCGAGTGAATAGCTGAGACATTGGATGCACTACATTGCAGAACCATCTCTGAGGCTTCAGATGTGTTGCTTCTTTGCTTCTAAACGGTGGTTCGTTTTCTTCCCGGCATTTTTGCATATTTTGGCTGAGAAACAGTTGCATAGATTTCAGCTTTTCGAACCATTGACAGTAGACTCAATTCACCATCAACTACCGTCAGTCTACTAATTATTTGTTCAACTTATATGAGCAACCACATTTATTCGCGCAATTCATTCCAAGTAAGGGGCTTGCGCTATTTTGTTTCTTCGCGTCCATAGTCAGCTGGTGAATGAGATGGGTCCGCCCATCCGAACGAGATCTGCTTGATGTATGATTGGATGTCAATTACTTGTCAATTTGATGTACAATTGAACTAGATACCCTAAAATGACGTTATCCAGTCTTAATTGTTTTTAAACTGAACGAGGCCAGGTCCGCCCTTAAAAGTACCGCAAAAGGATCTTGTACGAATAAAAACCGCCGCTCATATGGTGAAGTGATTCTTAACTATGTTATCCATTGTTGTCAACTCATGATTATTAACCATCATTTCTCAACTCACTATAATCTTACTAGTTGGTAACACTAGTTGATCGTTGATTAGAAACTATATAGTTGTTAACTATCAAATAGTAGATTACAAGATTTTGGTTGAATAACCATCATTGTCTTATTTGGTTGATTATTAGATTAACCACAATTTTGGTTGATATTTGGTTGATAACCATCATTGTCTTATTATTTGATGACAACCATATCTATCAAGACATCAGCTGATAGTTGATAGTTGATAGTTGATTCCTATCAAGACATCCCAACTTCTCGGAGATCTTCGGCCTGAGGACCTGCAACTGGAGATGCCCTTCGCATTGCAGGCCTCCTGGGTGAGCTCCCATCACCAGGGTCCCTGGGAAGATCCACCCGGTACCACCAGGGACCACGGGTTGTGGCGACTGCCTCAGGTCGAGAAGGAATTCGATGGTTCCTTTTGGACCGCTGTCTCCAGGCCGGCAGAGCGTCGCCATTCGCCATGGTCTGATTGAGTTTTCGGAGAAGCTCAGGCACGGTATCTCTCTCTCTCCCTCTATATATATATACTATCTATAAACATTTGTATAAAGAAATGCATAAATAAATAAACAAATAAATAAATAGATAAATAAATCAGTAAGCAAATAAATAAATAGATAGATAAACAAATAAATAGATAGATAGATAAATATGTAAATAAATAGATGAATACATAAATAAATGAATTTAATAAATAAATAAATAAATAAACAAATAAAAAAATATACATACATACGTGCACTTCAAGAACTTTTAGTGCGGAAAACCTGGCCATTTGGTTGCTTGGTTGGTTGGTTGGTTGGCTGGTTGGCTAGCTGTTTGGGACCCAGTGCCTATTTGGAGATTGTCATCCCAGTCTCTTGGTAGATCGCACCAGGTTTTCAGCACCGATCCTATCCTCTAAGTGCTTGAACCATCATCAACCATTAATTGCTGCAATCATTGAGATATATTGCAGCAATGAATACTATCAATGGTTCACTAGTTGCTGTAACAACCATACTGAACCACTCATGAACCACGAATTGACCATCATCAATTAGCCATTCATTGACCATCCACGAACCATGTACTCACACACCATGGATCAACCATCCTTCCATTGCCTTCCAGCCTTGTTAGGAGATCGTGGTATGCCAGCTACGCGGCAGCTGGTGCGTACCTAGCCTTCATTCTGCTAGGCGAGGGAGGGAGCGTCAAGGGTCCACAGTTTTCTGTGCAATGACAGTCTGAGTGTACGTTGATTCTTGGATTTCTTTTTGGCAGAACCTTGCGAGATGGTCAGTTGGATGGCGAATGGATGGTTGATTAGATGGCCAATGGATGGTTAGTCAGATGGCAAACAGCTGCCTAGTCAGATGGCGAATTAATGGTTGCTTAATTGGATAGCCAATTGACTGCGAATCGACGGCTAATTTATGGATAACTGATTTAACTTGGGGAAGATTATCAGTCAACAACAGGTGACTAGAAAAACTGCTCAATAAGGGAACTGCTGGCTGCTGGAACAGCATCCAGTTGCTCAAGCTCGTTCCTGTTGCTGTGCTGCTCATCGCTCGCAGGAAAGGAATTCATGAAAGATCGAGAAGCTTGGGATTTGAAGAGGAGTCTGGCCTTATGGAACCTTTTCCTGGCAGTACCTTAGCTGCTGAATCGGACTTATATCACAGCGCTTGAGTGGTCAAAGACGTCCCCCAATGTGGGCAAGGGCAGGCCCAGACGTTGCCAACACAACATGGGTTGCTGGTGAAGCGGTTGCAATGGTAACCCCAGGGATACCCCATAGGTGTTGTGTTGAACAAATAGGGCACCCTTTAGCACATGCTGTTCACAGGCACATTTTCTTAGCTGATTCACAAGCGGATGTGGCCCAAATCATAAGTTTTAGGGATGGACCCTGAAGACCCTAGTCCATGGAAGCACTCTGCTTTGGGTGATGCACACCCTAAGGTATTGATTACAAACATTGATAGTTGTACTGATACAGAATCTATCACCTGACAATTCGTGTGACCTCATTAACTACTCGTACAATTTGCTCGTTCATTTGGAATATGGTTGTTTCTCAAAATTGACCCCTTCAAACCATCCAATGTTGACTCACCATTTATAGCAAGAAACCTACCATTTTTTGGGTTTCCCTATTTTGATAAACCTTCACATGTACCGTCTTGCGTTCTGACATATTCACACGTAAGCTCGGAGACTCCTGCGAGCACGACTCTGACACGCACTGACGCATGCACTGACAGTTTGTTGACACGGGATGAAAGATATGACACCATCTCTGACATAGGACCTTGTATGTCTTCACTGGAATCAAGTCTGTCCACCCTCACCTGGTCTGTAAGGAAAAGGCTAACCTTCTGATGCTTTGGCAAAGAGATTTCCAGAAAACAACTGCGACTGATCGGCTGCCATTCCCCGAGGTCTTCTCTTTCGCTGGAGCGGTTCGCACCGTACCGCAGCTGGTAGGCACAGGGAAAAGCCGCTGCTATGGTGGTTCGAAGATGGAGCATCCATACGGACGGTTGCGAACAGGGTACATGGATGTACACAAGCAACACAACAGTACTGCCACGGCAAATAGTACCTTGGTACTTGAGCAACACCACATCACATAACTCCTGGCAATTCAAAACAGCGAGGGGGCGTCTACACCATTTGTAAATCCTTTCCTTGTCATTGCAGAACTTTCGACGTCTCTGTGGTGTTGGTTTCTGACGGCAAACATGAGGTCTGCTTTGCGTACGTCCAGAAATGATGTACCATGACACCAAGAATGCTACTGTTGGCAAGGAGACCCATCCATTCCTAGGCCGTTCGGTGTTTTTCATATCCATTGAATTTTGTGGGTAGCCACTAAGCACTCCCAGGAAGGTCACGATGGTCCGCTTCCATTGAATTCCCTTGCAGGTGCCTTGACGGAGTATGGCTTCGCCTACACGGTTTGCCGCCGGGCAGTCTTTTACTATGGCAATGGCCCGGTGTGGTGCTGAGGATTTCTACTGCGAGTGATGTAAAAGTTGGAAGGCAGAAGTCCTTGAGGGGTATGATGGAAGCCATCCAACCAACCCAATCTGGATTTTTGCGAACATCCTTTGCCAAGTCTGTAAGCCAGCCGATGGGTTATCTGGAAAGAGGCGAGTCATGGCACAGCGAGGAGCAAGGTCGAAGCCATGTTTGACACCACAAAAAAATAGGAAAATTGGTGACAATCTACATGTCTGAGGCTGGCTTTTGGGTTTGCCTCTTCATTTTCTCCAAATATCTTGAGCTGATCGATACGGTTTTCCTGGTGCTGCGAAAGACGCCAAGCTGCAGCGGTGCCTTCTGGAGAGCCAGTGGATGCCGGTGGTCCTCAGAATTGAGTCAAAACATGTGACAAGTAGTGATGGCATCGGCTTCAGACAGACTTTGCGGGAAACGTGGATGAAGCCTTGTTTTCTGTTTTCTTTTTTTCTTTAATCATTGTATGACCAGACATTCTTGAAACCACCACCCACAGCGCTCTGCCCCTGCATGCGTATTGGCGCATGAAACAGAACCTTTGGACAGGCTTCTGCAATGGAGCGTTGCTTATTGCTCCAACGCAAATGTTTCTGTGCGCTTCTTCAGTATGTTCGTGTCCATTGGGAACCACCACCGCCACCACCACCACCATCATCACCATCATCATCATCATCATCATCATCACCATCATCATCATCAACATCATCATCATCATCATCCTCGTCATCATCATCATCATCATCATCATCATCATCATCATCATCATCATCATCATCATCATCATCATCATCATCCT
>VSDK01002358.1:35016-54255 GCA_009767595.1 Symbiodinium kawagutii | reverse complement strand
ACCGCTTATCACCAAACAAGCATGATTAAATTTTCTGAAATTCAGAAGTTCATAAAATTATGAATGATCAACAATGTAAGCATGCTTGTTCACCAGCCATCAAACCAACCATTATTGGCCATGTTTGGCTACTATCCAGATTCTCGCCAATCTTTATTAGCCAATACTGTAGTTGATGACTCACCATCCATTGGAGGTTATATAGTAATCAACCTGCATTGGCCAATATAGGTTTCCTAATTACTTGATCATAGCCCTCAGATTTGCCCTTGATCAATAATTTTTGAACCTTCTTCATGAATCTGATTGATCAATAACCACGGTTATTCACCTGTTTGTGCCATTGCCTGGTCACCAGCTGCTAGAACTACCAGCTATTTGCAACTGGGGGAGCCCTGGAAGCATACGGCTTTATAGTCAGTTTAGATCAATCGTATACAGCACCTATTGATGGTCAATCCGGGCTAGTTCAGTGGCTTGTGGCACCTATTGATGGTTGAGGGTAATAACCACGCTTATTCACCAGTCTTTGCCTAGGAAACCGGGAGCGCACTTGGATGTGCACCCCTGCTGCTCGTAAGTGGTCACCACCCATGGTTTCTAGTGGTTATTTCAGCTACCTTAAAGGGCATAACTGACCATGGTTGTACCCGGAGCTGCAGGTCCATGTAGAGAAGCCCCTTATTCATTCCATGATGGTCATCGATTAATCCCCATGCTACAAACTAATTCACTCACGACATCAATGGTTATTAACCTATAGCTACCGGGTAGCTATAGTTTCATACAAGTTACCTATGGAGAGTTACCTATAGTGACCTATAGTTTCCAATATTGAGCCCCTAGTTATATACCTATAGCGTTTGCTATTCAAGCAAGATCCTTCCACCATGGTTTGGCTGGTGCAGGTTGCCACTCCCTCCCATGACGCTCACTGGGCAGCCATGCAACTTGGAGGACGAAATGGGGCAGGCCTTGGCAAGGATAGCAATGGCTGAAGGATGGCGTACTGATGGCTTAAGCAGAAGGCTTAAGCATGGTTAACCACTTGATTTCAGTTCTTGTACCAGTACCTTGATGATTCTTCAAGGGGATAATCCACTCAATAGTGAAGACACTTACTGTACCTCATCTGGCTGGTGGTTTTAAGCATTTGTTGTTTTCTCCAAAATTAACTAAGGGTTGGTTGGTTGACCAATATTGTTCACAGGGGTTGAAACCAACAGCCAGTTAGATATATGTTTCAAGGCTGGATGCATTGATTGTCAGCCAGTTGAAACCTACCGGCATGATATAGCATCAGTCGCAGAATCGTTCAGGATGTCCGAAGCACGATACAGCCATGGTGGCACCACTAGACCACCAAAAAAACAATAGAGAGAGTCTTACGTGCTGTGAACAGTCATCAGGTGCTACTTCCTCACCTGAAATGCCTCATGGACAACAGCACCTGTGATGCGCCATGCTGCCATTCAGGCTTCCATCGGTCACAAAAGATCACAGTCATCACGCGAAACAGTATCCATTTCCCCCAGCCGAGTGAATGAGCACTGACCCAGAAAAAACTGGAACCGCTGTCATTGAATAAGTGTTCTCAACCATGATGACCACCACCCACATAGCAAGTGGTGTGTGACTTTGCGACTCGAGTGATCCGCTACAGCAGTTACCGTGGGGCCATGCCGCCTGTCATGGTCTACCGGACCAACGAACGCAACCGGGCAGGTGGGATCTGAAGACTGGCCGGTGGTCAAGCGAGCGATTTTCATGGCTAGTCCTGATTTTCTAAGGTTCAGACTAGCCCCATGCTTTATCATGAAATAGTAGGCAACCATTTGGTAGGGCTACCAGCTGGTTGTAATTGGGGTTGGTTACCTATGATTCCATGGAAACCGGAAGCATAGGGCTAGTGTTGATGGTGAGTTTGGCTTAGATAAATCGTGTACAGTGCCTTCCGTTCGGGCTAGTTTAATGCTTTAAACCTCTATGGACGGTGAAGTGTCGACAAGCTGGTTGATGATCATGGGTTCAGCGTTGCTATGTGTTGCTAATGAATGGTGATGGAAGAGAGATCGATATATATATATTATGTATGTTTTTTAAACAATGCAACTTTTATGTACGCAATGTGTCTATTTCTATGTAGACATCTATAGACATGCCAGCTAGTCCCGAACTGAATAGAGCTAGGTACTTCAGATGGTTTGATCTCCAAAACATGTCAGTGATATTAGTGATATCCATGAATCTTTGGCTGGTGGTTGGGAGGGAGCGATTCGGAGGCAGGGGGATTCCTATACCCTTCTAATGGTCTAGCGCGCAGGAGCTACCAGGAGCGCTGTAACCAAACAATAGATGTGGATAGATGTGGAGGATTAAGCATACAAGGCGAGGTTTCGTGGTGTCTTCAAGCCTTACTGACCTTTCTCTTGGCCAGTTCATGTACTTGAGGAGTGACTTTTGCATGCTTTTGCAGCATTGCGCCATGGTTTTGCTCTCCTGCTCTCGTTTCGGTCATTCTTGGGATGTTCACCGAGCGGATTCCTACATGATTATGATGCATGATTTGTCGTCCCGCCAAAGTCATGATTTGTCACATCATCATTGGCATACTTTCTTGTTGGGAAGCGTGCTCCCTTCGGAAATGTAATCATTTTTCCGCAACAGTGACCGCAACGATTGCTTCCGAGCGACTGCTCTTGCCAACTGTGCAAACATGGCCATACTAATCGCTTGAACAAATGATGACTATAGTGGCTAATCACTGAATTGCGACTACAGCTGCTGTGCGGGATTTTGGGAGCCGAAAGTTGGAGAAGCGGCCGGTGGTGCAGCAGTGCTGGTCGCCTGTGTTGTTGATACCGCCTTAAAACGGTCGCGCGTCGCCGGTCTGCGCGTATGAGGACGGCAAGTTGCGGTGTCACAGAAATGGTTTAAAAAATGGCTAGTCAATGGCTCATGATGGCGAACCTAGAACTGGATGGTCTCAAAATCAGCTGAAACGTTGTACTGAATGGTAACCATGAATGGTGCACTGATGATAATGCTGGCAAATGGGCATGGCTCTAAGCTATACAGATTGTCAATGCTTGGCTGTAGTAATGAAGCATTTGTAGCCCCCCCCAAAAAAATGATGAGAATCATATGGCAGGTAACCCCATCACTACAGATTATGAGACTGACAACGGTACCAGCTATCAGGGTAAATCGAAGGAAGAACTGATGGTGACTTCAATGTTGCTTGATGTGATTTGACGATGGCGTTACTGATGACGCATAACTGACGATGTGATGTGATTAGTATTATTAGGAACGACATGTAACGACCATCACATCAATCACTTCAACGTAGTCCTCGGTGACGCCAGGTATGCACTTGGATCTTTCCCCCAGGGCCGGGCCACCAGACAGAGGTGCGCTGGGATTCGCTGATCGTGGACGCTAGCTGCACGACAATGCTGAACGACAAGGGCTGATCAAAATGGCTATTTCTATGACGAATAGGCTAGTCAGCTTGCGATTTTTATGCTTCAGCAGCGTTGAAGAAAGGTGAATGTGTTGCAGTATAGGATGGTTCCCCGCCAAATTTCCAACAACCATTGGAGTGTTGACCGCAACAGCCATTGTTTGACCCAGGGGTTTGAACAAAAAAGGATCAACCATTGCTTTACTGGTGGTGGAATCCCAGCGGTTTGCTGCGCAATTCATTCGCCTTTGATTAAGTCACCCCAGAAGCCATGCCCGCACGACAACGCTCGTCCTGTGTTGGTTTTCATTCGGGATGCATGTTCCGGGTCACAGGGTCAATGTGGTGGTTTCTCAACATGGGGGTGCCACCAAAATGGTTGATTTATTACTATACATGCTTAATGACTTGGATGATTAGAAGGTACCCCCATGACTTGAGAAACACGCATGCATGTGCTTAAGCTGTCGTAGTCATACTCTCATATCTGAAGTTCTATTTGTGGACACGTTTCCGCCGTACACCGGGGGAGATCATGGGAGATCCATCACCTCAATTGATTGCTTGCATGACCAGTTTACATTGCCTACAGAGGGAAAAGACAGACCAGCTAGGGGGTGCCAGTAATTTATAGACAAGCTTATGATATATTTTTTCTAACCATAATTTTTGTGTGTTTGCACATTTGTTGATGTTGATACTTATCTACATGTATGTATTCATTCAATCACGTATATGCGTTATTACTCCTGCGTTTGCATGTGTATGTATATATACTTGTTTACTGGAGACCTAAATGTAAATGATACGGACATGCATGTTTAGACACAGATGCGAATGCACACACACCACTATATGGTGACATTTGGTGGTTTCTTCAAATAGGGGAACCCCAAAATGGTTGGTTTGCCGCAAATGGTTTATCAACTGGATGATTTGGGGTTTTACTATAAGTCGGTACTATAAATAATAGTTAATAGTTATAGTCATCTCATACTGTACCAATTGGGGTACCTGTGGATTTTCACTTGACTTACTGGTTACTATATTGTATGATTTAGGGCTACCCATGGCTTGAGAACCCGCTTGGCTACGATTTCCATAGCCAAGCCGCCTTCGCCACCGCGGTGCCAGGTCCCGAAATCCGAGCAGAACGGGCACAGGTCGGAGACGGGAGCCCGACGTAGGGATCGGAACGGAACCATGGAGGGCCAGGCTACGAATCAGTGGGCAATGCTTATGGAGATGAACTGGTGGTTAATAGGGGGTAAGTAAGCGCCAACAAAGTCTTCAATGGTGGTCAAAATCTCTGGTGGTTATAATGGTTGTTTAACTGAGGGAGATAGTTCATAGGGGATAATTATTTGGTTGTTAGTGGTTTTGAACCATGGTTAGCAATGGTTAAAAGATGATTGCCATGCTTACGGTTAAAGACCTGGCTGGTGGTTTCATTTTTTTTCATAATTCACTGGGTGATCATTTGTTACGCAACGTTATTCTAATCCATTGGGTGATCATTATAATAGATGCTATTTGAGAGATTTGTCCTGCTTTTGGGAAGACATGGTTGAGAATGACCACCCGACAACTTCTGAATTTTTAGGTATTTGGCAGGGAAAACTTTGTGTGGTTAGTTGCTTGATTAAGGCATTTGTCGCTTTCCTCCATTTGGGATCCAATATTTGGGATAGTTGGTGGACTCATAGTTTTCATAGGGTTTGAAATCACCCACCAGTATTGGCAGCTAATCTCGAAGACCAACAAGACCAAGTCGAGTCTGCGCCTGTCACGTGGCTTACGTTGTTGACGCACCCCTGAACAGAAACCCCCCCCCAGCCAGTAGTAGTAAACAACATTTGATTACCCATTCTTGAGTATTATTACCATTATCATAACCATTAGTCATGTTACGTTAACCCTAATTATCAACGTATTCATACTAGTTGTATGCGTTCATTGAGCTAGTCGGGATCTAGCTGAGCCACCAAGCTTTCCTCCAGGGAGCAGATCGCAGGGCCCCGCCCCTATGATGATGGGTGGTTGATTGGATTCCTTTCAGAATTTTGATCCACAGCTTGTCCATTCTGAACCCGGAAGTCGCAGCGAAACCACAGGGGGAGGTTCAGCAAGGGTTAGTGCGGTTGATCAAGCATGTTTCTTAATGGTTAATATGTATGGTTGCTTCTATCATGATCCCTCGTTCACTGACATTCGTTGATTGAACGTGACCGTTTTGACCGTTTGTTATTCAGTCTGTCACCATGAGTTGCCAACGACTTAACAACAACAATCCCCATGCTTTCAGGCGTCCATGAGATAATAGGTAGCTAACCCCAACTACAAACAGCCGGTAGTCCTACCAGCTGGTTACGTACTATTTCATAGTAACTGGAAGCATAAGGAACATGATTGACTTGAATTAATAGCAATTTTTAAATTTACGATCATTAATGTACTTGAATGATTAGTTATCAATATAGCAATCATGACTCATTGAAAGTACAGTAATGCGTTGATTAACCTGGAATCGGATACTGGACTAGTTGACATTGTCAATGATCAAGAACTGGATGAATCGCCAACTAGTGAATTTTTGTTTACCCATCAGTGAATCAATAATTGATTAACTAGTTATTTTTTATTGAATCACTTAGTGTAATGACTATTGACTATTAGTAAGTCAATTTCCACTCATCATTGAATGATCATGAATTACTCAAGGCCAAGATATCATCACTTTCCCGGATTACGACGGCTGACCATGAAATTGGCGAATGACACTTGATGATTTCATGGTCAGCCAGCGTAATCATTGAGGTCGCCCACTAGGGCTGCCATTCACCCAGGGAGGCTGTCATGAAGCAAAATAAGCAAATGCTTGGGAAAATCGACCTGGTAACCCCCTGATTTTTGCTGGTTAAAGCAAGAGTTTCTTCTAGATTTTCCCATCAACCCAGTGATATGTTCATCACTTTTGGTAGCAATTCAACAATACAAAGCGGTATGAAGATTCAAATTATTTTTGTCATTTATGTCATTGTTGTTAGCTGATCTTGGGCCATTACTTCACCAACCACTATTCGACGAACTTACTTCAGCATTCTTAATCCGATATCTATTTAGCCAATACTTGTATGAACATGAATGATATTGAATGATCCATCATTTAACATCACTCGACAACAGTTTTAACTTCATTAGCATCATTCAACCACAGGCAACTATATTTTCTACATGGTTCAGCATGGTCAACCACCATTTACCCATCCTTGAGCATCATTCAACCATCATTAGCCATAATTGAGCCATTAAATGCAAACATTGAATACAGTACCAAATTACTATTTAACAATCCATGAATTATTGAACCATCCTTCCCCAACCTTGTTCCTGACCTTCTGGTGGCAACCTTTCAGGCCCTGACATCTCGCTCCGAGCGCCGAAGACCCACGGTGTGGCAGACTTTGAACAAACCGATGAACCTTTGCGACAAGATCGTGCCTCGATGCGTGCGACAAGCCATGAACGACAAGCATGCCTCGGTGGCTGTAGATAGAAGATTTGGGAACATTTGAGTAGTAATGATTTGTGAAATTATTGGTGCAACTCTGGTCATGACTATCTTAATAACTCTATGTTTATTTCATAGTGATTGCCATCGCGATGGTAATCACTATGGATCACCATGTGTCATGACTATGGTAATGACTATGGTAGCCATGATCATGATAGATGTGATTCTTGTGATCCATGGTGATGGCAATACCTATGAAATCAACCCATGGCTGAAGATTGCATTGCTGATGCCCTCCTCAAGGATCGACAAGAGCATGGGGCGCTTGGGTTTGGGAGGTCCATGTATATCCCAACTCTTGGTTAGATCCTTCGGGAGCTATCGTTAATCCAATCAATTTTGAAACAATTATTGGGAATCATTGATCCAAGCAATTTTGAATCAGGTCAGCAGGTTCAGCTATGTATGGTACTCAATGGGCGGTGTTTCATGGATGTGGATTGGACCCAGCCATGCTGCACAAGTAATGGCAAGATCGTTCCTCATCCTGCGAGTGCTTGCCCTTTTATGCCAGCTGAGCATGGGTTCAACATTTGACTTACCCGTATGCAGCCATGTGGAATATGCATTTGCATGCGCACGCCACGCAATCACACATGCTTGCATGTCAAGGTTCACAAGCATATGTCAGCAAATGCACGCATACAGATAACTCACAACACACATGCAGTCACATAACTTTGATGAAGACAAACATGCACAGACACAACCTGCACATGGATGACGAATCTGTGCATGTGTGTGTGTGTTTGTTCGGGATTGTGCACACGCGTGCTTTACAGCACCTTGAACGGGGCGCATGGAGACGTCAGCAGGACGCAAAACAACCATCCTGCAGTGGTCCGACAGATGGTGGTGAAGTCATTTTCTTGCACAAAATGGTACATCCAGGGGTTTAGCAATGATCAAATTTAAATACAACTGGTTGGTGGTTTGATTGACATTTTTTCCACTAGTAAATAGTAACAAATGGTTGGTTGACGAGCATATTTTTCATACGGTGTGAAACCACCAACCAGACAAGCCAAAAGGGTGAATAATAGAGGACCATAACCAACAGAAATAGGGAAAATAATAGAAATTATTGCCACGAACTAATGGTGGATTTTTCATGCAGGCAACCCTTTCACTGCTGGCGCTCAAACACGTCCCAGGAGGCGGTTGAATGATGTGCAGTTCTTGGTGCGTGCTGAAGCGTCTACGATTGCCATGTTGGAGTTTGATGAGTTTGAGAAGGATTTGATTTAGACAAAGAACTGGTAGCAACCAGGAGCAAAAAAAACTTGTCCTTGAGCCAAGCTTCTTATCCAACCTTGTCATATCACGATTGGCTACACATGGAACTGTCGCCCTTAGTTCGGTTCGATCAGCGGCGCGTTCAGGTGCTTTTCTTTGGCGCTTTGATGAGCTCTTCGCTCTTTGCCTTTCATCATATGAGTCTTGGAGCATTTGGCAAAGAGCTATGGGTCAATATTCACCGACCAACAATGAGGGATAATCACTAACAATAATAGGGAAAACAATGGTTATGGGGGAGCCAGTGAACAGGGTTTGACCCACTGCCATTTTGTAAAAGGCTTGCTAAGTCCATCTAAGTCCTACACTTGCAGCTCTGCTTTCCCCTTTTGGATAGATTTCAGTGGGGTTGTGAGCGTTTTTTGGTTTGCGTTTGGATGGATCTACTTCCCCGTCCCGCAGCTTCATAGATGGGGAGTTCCAAGAGTTTCCATGTGGATTTAAGCCACAGTCATGTCGCAATCAAAATTGGCCAATCAAGCAAGAGACATCAAAGAAAACTTGTGCAGGTGTATTTTGAATTTGTTGTCACTGCTGGCATGAGTTCCAAAGCTACAAAACAACGTGGTTTTCACTGCCATTGGGCTTAGCATGCTTCACCACTTGATGATTATGCTGAGCTCCAAAACTATGAATCTTGGATGCTCAAATTGCTTAAATTATGTTCCAGCCATGGGTATGTGGTGAAGTGGCACCTTGATTTCATCCTGATGTCCGCACAGATGTCGACCCATCCAAGGATCCCCAGTCCATGGGATTTGATCTACGTGATCCTGGGTTGCCTCATGCTACCTGCGCCTTGTCCAGTCCCTGCAAGAATCCGGTCACGGCGGTGGATGTGTAGAGATCTTTGCAACACTTATTATTTTGTTGGTGTGTGTTTGTGTCTCTCTATGTGGCCGCTTGACAACTAATGTTGTGCAATTGCTGCTGGCTACATTTTCATGGCCCATGTGGTCGCACAGAAAACGTAAGTTGAACATAAGATGATGGCCTGGAAGATGATTCAGTCCAGGAAAATCTTTGAAACCATCACAGGATTCCAAGCTCCTTTTCCAAGTTGTGTGACCAAACGGTTTGCCGGGAATGCATGCATCACTGGTTTACAACTTATGGAATCCCCTAGGTTCGCTAGTTAACCCCCAAGGCTCATTGTGACTTCTCCAGCAACCTATGATCCAACGTGTTTTGGGCGGGAATACTATAGCTTGAATGGCACCATCCCAAACTGATCGATCTGCGCGGGGTGCAGAAAAAATATGGCTCCCGTTTTTGGAAAGGGGTAGGATGCAATGAACAGAAAGTGTTGAGAATGACTATTAGTGACTCTTGAAAGTTCTTTGGCCTGCTTCTAACCTTGGAGGTTCTATTATCACGTTTGGACAAACCAAAAGTCACACCTAGAGAAAAACGTTCTACAATTTCCGCCGTTGGTCTTCCCCTGGATATGATCTCTGTAATTGTAGCTCACCAAGAGTGATCAATGGACTGGTTGACGGATGTTCGATGTTGATGGTGTCCAGATGTGTCCAGGCTTCAATCCTCCCGATTCACCATGGATTTCCGGGCGGTGGAGGTGGCGAAACGCAGTTGGATGAGCTGAGGCAATTTTCTTTCTGATTTTGATCCGCCACGTGCCCCACAAGAACGAGGACAAGTACCACGTGAGCCGCGTGTGGGCGCGAGTGAAGCATGGCGATGACACCAGTGGCCCCATGGTGACTTGGCTGTATCCGAATGGGGGGCACATCACCACATCCAGCCGCCGACATGTTGTGCACTTCGTTGAAGCGGCAACCGCCAACTGTGTTTCTTGGGGGGCAAAAATGGATACAGGGGGTTCTCAAAGTGGGGAACCCAAAAAATGATTGGCTTGCTTTAAATTTAGGGATTTGGGGGGACCCCTACTTTGACAAACACCCATATATGATCAGCGCCCTTTGGTCCATGATTCGTTTGGCGTCCTTTGCAGTTTCCACCTTGGAAACTCTGAAGTTGCTTGAAGTTAATCAGGGATTGATGGGTAGCACCCCGCACGTTTTCACAACCGTGTAAACCTAGCTGTTGCCTTACAAACCATACAGGAGTAATCAGCCTCAAGAATTGGGATGATGTTGCAGTTTACCGTAAGAGGGCCTGCTCTTTCATCTAGTGATTGGTAAGCCGAACTGTTAATAACGCATCTGTTACGCGGTTGAAGATACAGGTTTGGAGCTGAAATTCCAGTGAGCTTGCCATCAAGATTCCTCCTGACACAGGCACACGTCATTAATGGATGCACTTTCCTCCAGCGAGGTGTCTAGGTTGGTCATTGGTGTGAACAGCCCGCCGTATACGGGCTGCCACCTGACCTGCGGCCATGTTAATTGGACCTCGGTTGACCACACTCCATGGTAGACTTTGAGATGCCAGCTGTTGCCAGGCAGTAGCGATGGTGGGGCCCCATGCATTGGCTCGGTTGTATCCAACCCATTGATGGGAGCTGTGTGGTTATCCATTGCACCAGTGAGAATTAAAAAAACATGGAAGGAGCCACATGAATCAAGTTGGTTGTATTGCCATTGGCTAGCGAATATCGATAAAGCTGCAGGTTGTCACTCTTGTCCGTACCAAGGGCCTCCTTTCACGGCCAATTCCGCCGTGAATCTGCCACGAGCCAAGGCCCTGTCACGTGTGCGAATCGCGGGCACCAAGGGTGGCAAAGGCATGATCCAGGAGAGTTGAGTCATGCAACTCATTGGTTCAGTGACGTGTTGGCCGTTGATTCTTCGGGCCCCAAGGCTTGGATTCGGACTTCTTGCGGTGCATAATGACCACCAAGATGGTAGCCTTGGAACACCATGGAACCACGTGGTTTTTATTTTTTCATATCAGCGGAGCCCCAAAGATTTTGAGCGAGCGGTGCATATGCAGGTTGATGGTTTCGGAATAAGCAACTATAGTTGGTAGTCTCAATAGTTGTTGATAGTGAATTAGTAGTGGTTCATTAATAGTGGTTGCATGCTGTTTAATTCAAGTTGTGTTTTCCCAGTCTTTTGCCAAGCACGGACTGGTGAATGGGCAAACCCTTTGGAAGCCCCGGCAAAAAAGTGCTGTTTAATTAATAGTGGTTGATAATTAGCTAGTAGTGACTAGTACATATTATATAGTATATAACGCTTATGAAAAATGATCAAGCAAGAATCGCTCAGAATTGCATTGGTACTGTTAGTGATGGGAGGCTTCTCAAAGGATCAACGGTGAGCTCCTCGAAGTAATGTCAGCAATGATGAAGCACCAGTTTTTACGGCAGGGGACCGGCGGGCCCATCTTGAAATGGGATGTGGGGAGGCGTTCTCTTCGTCACCCATCCGCCAGGCGACTCCCAACATAGAGGTTGACGGGAAGTCCCCGGAGCAATGCAGACACATGAAACCTTTTTCCTAAAGGATCCAACCATTCGGGTCTTGAATGGACACTCATCACAACCCATTTCTTTGTTGTGTTTTTCTGCATGGGGTTTCGGCAAGTGTGCTGCCGTCGCTTGCCTTTTCCTTCCTTTTGCTGCGTTTTTCCCCCTTCAAAGACTCAAAGAGAAGGTTTTCCCATGTTTTCCCTGTGTAATATTCTGGTTTGTGTAACCATCAGCCTCACTGCGTCAGAGAGACTGTTTAAACCATCCATCTTCGGGGTCCCCGATCTTGGGAAACCCCCATATCTCATATTATATATGCTTAATATCATGATGTAATCCGTGGTGCTACATGACCACTCATAATAAAGGATTTATAAGGATCCTTTTTTTTTGCCTCCATTTAAGGATCCTAGGAATTGGATGTGGTTCATTACTTGGGGCATATCAAATTCGTTATTCAGATCAGGAAACATTATATCCCATGGGATATGCTGAAGATGGTTCATGATTACCCATATCCGATTCATGGAGTATACCTCCACAGCACAGCTATAAGTAGGGAATATCCCCAGGTCACCGTTGGACACTCCTGGTTTTCAGCATTGGCCTTGCCGCATGATTTTGTGACTCTTGCCACAGGAGCATGGGAGAACTGGCGACCACTGCCACGCGATTGACGCATCTTCCAGCTGTGTTTGCTGCCTTGCCGATACTTGATGCGCAGATTCGATACGGATGGGTGAGATGGGTCAGCGGCTTTTTTCGGCTGGCGCTTGCTCACTAGGGTTTGTCTTTACATGATGGTCGTCCTTGATCAGCTAAGATATGGTCATCATTAACAGGGTAAACTGCCCGTTTGGAAGGTAATTGCACGTTTCTGGACAAAACCACCGGTATGCTTGAGAATGTTGTCCGTTGGCGTTCTCGCAGCTACGGTTGCCACGTGCATAGATGTCACTCTGGTTGTCGCATTGCTAAATATAATTGTCTATGTTTTCGGTGATAACTTTCATGAGTCTTTCATGAGTTGGGACCATCATATCCAAGAAGAACGAGCTCAAAGAATCCCATAGCGATGAGGGTCCCCACTCATGAAGGAGTTTGGTATGATGGTCCGATGAGCCTCAGCTCTCAGGGACCATGTTCGTGTTTGGCATTTGGTATGGGTCCCTCGCCTGGCTCAGACACAGCCATGATCCATCACCCAGGATCACCCACTGACACGGGAGGTTCAACCGTCGCAGACTTGCAGATCCCGCCGCGTCTCAAAATCATGGGATGATCAATGGGTAGCCTCAAAGCCGTGATTTTTGATGAAGCATTGGTTGACACCATGCCATGAAAGCTACGACCATGTTCTAACATGGGGAGATGATGGGGGAATCCACCTTTCACCCATGTTTACCCATTTTTCCCCATGCTTAAGCCATTGGTCAAAAGCGTGCTGTGAAAGCTTTGACCATGGTTGAATATGGGGAAATGATGGGGGAATGCTCTCATCATTGGTTGAACTTGAAGACGATAAACCAACGAGTATCAAATGTTCCCTATCGCAGTACGGAGCTACTACTAACCACTGGATTTTACGCTCCCAAACCCCGCGGAAAACCATCACCATGTCGAACAATTTTGATGATCAATGCATAGTTTGCATAGTGACCATTAGCTTGATCAATGCTATCCAGCATGAATTCATCGAATGTTCGACCGTGATTGACTACGTTAAGTCTTTAGTCACCCATCATTATCCATGAGGTTGTTGACAATCAATTACTGATAGACCATCATCAACCACTTAACCATTCTTGACCATGATAAAATCATTTGCAACCATCACTCAGCATGATCACATTGATGAAAAAACCTAAACCATAGCTTTAAGCATCATTCGTTGCATCATCAATAACCGTCCTGAATAACCATCATATCATATATAACCATCCGGTATAAGTATCAATCCATCAGAGATGGTAGACTTTGGTAGGTATAGCTTCAAGGGCAAAATTTTGACCAACTTAAAGCTGATAGCACCTCCTCTTAGCCGTTAAAGCATCAAAGAACCATTAATCAACCATGAACTAACCATGAACTCAGCATCATTACGCCATGGATTATCCATCATTAACCCTCGATTAAACATGAACTTAGCCATCATCAAGCAACAAGTAAGCAACATATTTTTCAGCACCAATGCGCATCAATTTGGCATGGTTGATTGCCTGACCATTGACCATCTAATTTTCTGAACCCAACATCCATTGCTAACCCTTATAACCGACCATTCTTAATTAACCATGTTTAACCAGTCTTGACCTTTCTTAACGCTTTAACCACAATTCACCATCCTGACCATTCTCAACCCTTATTAACCATTCTCAGCCATTAGCAATACTAACCCTGATTAACCCTCAACAACCCTCATTGACGCTTATTAACCCTCAATAAGCCTTATTTAACCATTAAGCATCCACAAATTCAGGTCACATGACCTGACTCAGGACTTCAATCGAGGCGACGCCTTGGCAGTTTTGCCTTGCGGTCACATGTTCTGCGAGGCGCGGATGGCATCAAGGGTGGTGATGGCGAGGCTGAAGATGCGAAGGATGCTGATTTGGCTGGTGGTTCTAAACATTTTGCATTTTCCCTAGTAATTATTATCACATGGTTGGTTGACTAATATTTTTTAGGGGCTGAAGCAACCAACCAGTGATGATGGTGATTCCACTCCGGTAAACTAAGCTGGCACTGGAAAGTCTCCATTTTTCTTTGGGAAAGCCTCCAAAATCAGCTGTAAATGAAGCATCTGCCATTGCCAGGTGAATTTACCAGAGGGTCGTCACCATTATCCACATCCATAATTTGACGATAGTCCGAGGTATCGAATCAATGGTGCTATGATGATCAATGGTAAGTAATAATGCTGAGTGGTGCTCAGCAATCCTGATGGGTGGTAGTGGCTCATGGTTCATGAATGGATTGAATGGTGAATGATGATGGCCAATCATTGTTCATATTGTGATTTACATTCGGGGTTTTCAATAGCCCGCTGGAATTCATTTGCTTGGCACGAGGCAACGGCTTGTGACGCAGGGTTTGTTTGTGGAGGAGTCAGTTCTGACCAAAAATCGCAGGAGCAGTAGCAAAGCGTCATCAATTTGCGGTCCGTTCCCATGCGTGGGGTATGAATGGATGAATAATGAACAGTGTATGAATATGCCATACCATTGTTGCTCAATGTTGATTGTTGTCCCCTACAAGGTGGTGCCCCCCCTTTGCAAGGTGGTTCCCCAAGCTATTGCGTTGCAGTTATATCTAGTTAGCATTGGCCTGGTACTTTCCCCAGTTATAAGCCAGCTAGCTACAGCAACTCGAGCACTCAGGAGAAAATCTACCGCAAGCTAGCCTGGTCAGTACCCACTTACAAGGGCTTACCCCCTGGTAAACCAACATGGCTGGCTGGAAAAATTGCAATTTCAATGGATTTCCCAAGGTTTTCTTGACAAAATGGCGGAATTTCCATTGCTATGTTAGTTTACCAGAGGGTATACCCTGCGTCACCGTGACACCCTCGGCTTGCCGTTCATACTTTGGCGGTGGTCCATGTTTTCCAGGCCTTTGTTCCCGCCCTTGCCGGGATGATGCACATCTCTGCTAGAGAATGTTTCTTTGTACCAGGGAACCGTGACTATGGTGCGTCACTAGTCATTATATGCCTTATTTGCTGGTTGTCAGGTATTTGTTTTGCGCCAGAATAAACCATTGCTGTAGATCATTATCCCCCGGGCATATTATTCCAATGACAAGTAATATATTGGGTAATATTTCCAAGTATAAGTAATCCATTCAATTCAGGAATCTTTTATACCCTAGTGTAATCCATTGCTTTCAACCATTCCATTGCTTAGAACCAGCTGGTTGGTGAGTTCGAACATGTGTCTTTCTTCCCTATAGTATTACCAAATGGTTGGTTGGTTGACTGATATTTTCGTAGGGGTGGTTCAACCACCAACCAGCCAGTCACCCCTTCATAAAGGCATGCATCATCGGCTGGTCCTTCTCTGGTCGCGCCTCTTCTCGCCTGTGCCCTATTTGCCGCAGCGACGCTCGCACGCGAGCGTGGAAGGGGATCAGGGATGGTTTTTGAACATGGGAATGGTTACGAGTCTGACTCTCTGATTGCCTCAAAGTCACAAAAATCGCTACGTTTAATCGAGAACATTGCTTTTAATTGATGACACAAAATGATTTGGAAATGAAACTTGCTACAATTCGTGATTCATGGCTATAATTCATGGCCCATGATGACATTGACAATTTGTCTAGTTGATTACCACTTGGACAGGACGTTTGAATGACTGAAGAAAAATTGTCAACTAGGGGGGGTAGCTTACCAACAAGTAGGGGAATCACCTCAGTTCATCAATGATATTGGCTATAGTTCATGGCTTACTAACCACAAAGGATAAACTGATAAACTCACCAGCAGTCCATAGGGTATACAATGGTTAATTGCCTGAATACACTAATGAATAACGAATCATTGTCTTAGTGATGTGGTGCTTCATCAATGATATCGGTTGGTGATGGTTGTTGCATGGTTGATGAACGAAATGATCGTGGTATAGGACAAGGATTGCTCATTTGGGTGTTTCTCGAAATAGGGAACCCCAAAAAACAGATGGCTTACTACCATAAAATGGTTGATATTGGATGATGTGGGGGCAACCTTTTCTGAGGAACCCCCATTTGGGATGATGATTCAATTTCACCACCAAAGATCCTCAACTACCAGGCCGGATCTCGGGATGCTCACGCACTGGTTGCTGGTGTGGGCTCAGCCGTTTGCTTGTAGAGTTCGTAGCCCCATTTACAGGCTCTTTCCAGGACTGTCCTGCTTAGACTTGATACTTGGCGGACTGAAATAGGTCCCCAAAGAGAGAGAGTCAATAATATATGAATCATATATGTTTGGAGGATGCTAGGCATTGCTACAAGCATTGCTGGATTCATTGCTACAAGCATTGCTATAGGCATTGCTGTAGGCATTGCTAGTCATGACAGATGCTCAGCCCACCCATCACCACCTGTCCTGTGGCTCTTGGAGCTCAGGACTTCCGACGTCGTACGCAAGAGACAAACTCGGGAGCCCCCGCACAGGCCAGTGGTCGGGTCACCACCAAGCCTACCAGCAGATGCCCTGTCAGCACCACCAGTTTCACAGTGTCACCCTGATGAACCGTCATTATCCGTCATCAACCACCAGCTACAACCATCACTCATCATCACTCATCATCACTCATCATCAACCATCATCAACCAGTACCAGCCGCAAGCATTGTCCTAGTCCTCAACCCACCGAGTTCCTGCTGCAAGGTGGTTGGAGCCACAAGCTCAATGGTTTGATCGCAGCGTAGCCTTTGAGCTCGAAGGCTGGCACAGTTTCCTCAGCTTTTCCCGAGCGATTCGTCGGTGTATATTAGTTGCAGTTGTTGATGTCCATTAGATTCGACAAAAGGGGCTAAGTTGCCTTGTTCTTGATGAACAGATCTAGGGAAACTAGATGTAACTACCAGTTATGGTAGATATCGATTTTTTATATGTGCAGTGCATGTGTACCTTTACTTAGGGAGTTTGTAACCCCCCTTCTCACTTGGAGGTGCCACTTTGAAACAAATAGAACCAGCATTGATAAGATTGGTGTAATTGATCGGCAGACAATGCGGTGTTTGTAGTGTGATTGATGTTGCTTGATTGATTTATGGCTGTGGGGAGATTGACGGACTATTGCGTTTTCTTGCCAGTTGCTGATGAAATTGGTTGATTCAGTGCTGCAAGCCGCAGATGGCCTATTGGCAGCTAATGCATGTTGATCAAATTGCCAGGTATTGGCAGTTGACTGCAGGGTGCGCATATATGTCGGTAATAGCCAGGATAGCATTGACTGACGAATGAGGAGTTATCGGTTAATGCTGTTGATGGCGTATTCCTATTCAGTTTCAACAGGGTGTTCATGAACCTGTGTCGATAAGATTGATACTTACGATCAATCAGAATGAACCTCCTGTGGCCATTGGAATAGTTCCTGGCCGATGATTCAACTAATGTCAATGGTTACATGGTAGTAGCCACTTTCCCAGTGAGTCATCAGTCAGTCCACTATTCCAGTGAGTGGTCATCAGCATGGTGAAATCATTATTACTTGATAGGTCAATTGGTTGATGATTAATCAGCGTGGTGTTTGCGCTGATTAGATTCCCAGAAATGGCCCATGGTGAATGAACTTGGGAAACTTCTTACAATTGATAGCTATAACAAAGGTTTCAGTTTCCACCCTGGATCTGTCCATTAACCAATGCGGTGTTAAATCATGCTCTAGTTTGTGGTTTTAAACATTATATATTTCCACCTGTGCTATCCGTGTTTGGTTGACTAGCATGTTGCATGGGGGTAGAAACCACCAAACAGTAATTAATTAAGGATCATTACTCAGATTTACACTAACCATTTTTCATCACCATCAACCATGGTCATAAACATTGGTATGACCGCGGATTAAGCATCTACCATCATTCATTTACCATTATTAATTAGCCATTTATCATTAAGCGTTGTTTGAAGAAAGTTGGAAGTCAAACGTCCGACCTATGGAAAGTTGTAGCGGTCAGTCAGTCAGATCAGAGATCAGGCCAATGGCTTCTACCAAGACAGCTTCCAAGATTCTTGAACCTTCCCGGCAGTTGTCCCTGAATGTTCTTTCAACACTCAGGCCAATGGCTTCTTCCAAAACATCTTCCACGATTCTTTTATCTTCCCGGCGGTTTTCCCTTAATGTTCCTTCAACACTGAGGCCCATGGCTTCTTCCAAGACAGCTTCCAAGATTCTTGAATCTTCCCGGCGAATTTCCCTTAATGTTTTTTCAACATCCAGGCCAATGGCTTCTTCCAAGACGTCGTCCAAGATTCTTGAATCTTCCCGGCAGTTTTCCCATAATGTGTTTTCAACACTGAGGCCAATGGCTTCTTCCAAGACATCTTCCTAGATTCTTGAATCTTCCCGACGGTTTTCCCTTAATGTTCTTTCAACACTGAGGCCAGTGGCTTTTTCCAAGACATCTTCCAAGATTCTTGTATCTTCCCGGCGGTTTTCCCTTAATGTTCTGCCAGCGCTCAGGCCAATGGCTTCTTCCAAGACATCTTCCAAGATTCTTGAATCTTCCCAGCAGTTGTCCCTTAATGTTCTGTCAGCGCTCAGGCCAATGGCTTCTTCCAAGATTCTTGAATCTTCCCGGGGGTTGTCCCTTAATGTTCTGTCAGCGCTCAGGCCAATGTCCTCTTCCAAGACATCTTCCAAGATTCTTGAATCTTCCCAGCGGTTGTCCCTTTCTTTAAACACGGCCGTCGTTCATACTTCGGCAAGTCGAGTTTTCGGTCGCTGGGCTAGTCTTGTATATGAACAAATGCGTCTGACCCAGCAAGCCGATGGAAATTTCATCGGCTTTTTTTCAGCCT
>VSDK01002358.1:0-23429 GCA_009767595.1 Symbiodinium kawagutii | reverse complement strand
CAACAAGCCTTAGAGGCAAGGAGCCCGATACTACCCAAAGAAGAAGCAAGCAAGTTCCGCTCCGCAGTAATGCGTGCAGCATATCTTGCTCAAGATAGACCTGACATAGGGCATGCGGTAAAGAACCTTGCTCGCCAGCTGGTTCAGCCGACAGAGGCAAGTCTCACAGATCTTAAGCGGTTGATCCGCTATCTGTTGAGATACCCCGACATTGCCCAAGTGTTTCGGCATCAGAAAACACCAAACAAGCTTACCATCCAAGTGGACAGTGACCACGCTGGTGACACTGTTACCCGTAAGTCAACCACGGGGATGATAGCTTACTATGGTAGGGACGTGCTGAAGCATAGTTCAAATGTGCAATCCACCATTGCACTCAGCACTGGAGAGTCAGAGTATTATGGACTCGTGAAAGGTGGCAGTGTAGGCTTAGGTCTGCAATCACTGCTGAAGGACTACGGCCTCGAAGCGGCAGTGCATGTTGAGTCAGACTCAACTGCCGCAAAGGGTACAGTCAACAGGGTTGGCCTGGGCAAAGCCCGCCATATCCAGACTAGGTACCTTTGGCTCCAAGAGCGCGTTGCCGAGTCCCACCTGCGAGTTGGGCATGTGCCAGGCAAAAGCAATAACTCCGATGTACTGACCAAGTCGGTGCCCGGAACGCAAATGCGCCAGACGATGCTGAAGTCAGGCTATGAATATCTGAACAAGAGGAGCAAGGGCCAGCTGAATCTACTGAAGTGAAGGCCCCTGGCCAGACTCCGCTACCTCAGGTCGAAGAAGAACTGAGATCTGAGGGTTACTCTTTGCGAGTGTATAGAGATCACTCTTCAAGAGAGGAGGAGTGAAGACATGTACAGTCCATATTTACCCACAGCCAACACGGTTGTACCACGCTACTTTTGGCTCAAGCAAAACAGCGCTCCGCAGCGCTGTGTGCGATCGATAATATCCTTTCAGAGTTGAGTGGCTCTTCTACTGAAATTCCAGTCGAATTTCCACTTGGGGTGTTTCTGAAAATGGGGTTACCCTCTAAATCATTCAGTATGGACCATTTATATCCATCTATATTGAAAAAAGGGAGCCATTTTGGGGGTTCCTATGGCTCGAGAAACCTTCACTTGCAGGTGAGTTTGGCAGCTGGTGTATCCGGCGCAACGGAAGATCAGAGACCTCAGTACTTGCGGATCTCGCGGATCTCCGCAGATGTTAACGTCATTTCTGGGTAGGCAATGTGCCATGATTGACCCGCCCAAGATCATCATCATTGTTTCACCATGCGTCAAGCAAGGGTGGTACCCCCAAAAATCCGCGGATTCCGATTCTTTAAAGATAACACTGTGTATGATTTTGATGCAACAATTGATAATTTCTGATTCTGTAATTAATCCTTTGGCGGCTTTCCGGCAATCTGTTTTCCCACCTCAGTTAATCAGTTCATGCAACAGTCGTAGCAACTCAGAAGTTAGTTGCACCCCTCTTGGAGCACACAGCATAGCAACGGCGAAGTGAAGCGACAGGTATGGCAAGCATGGGCACGAATGTGGAATGCTTAACTAGATGGTCAGATGAATAGTTAAGAATTTGCTTGAGAATGGTTTGCAGTTTGGATATGTTTAGCTGGGGAATGGCTGGCATTAGGGAATAACGAAAAACAATCCAGCAATGAAATGGACCAGTGATTGACGACCATGAAATTGGAAAAGTTCATGACACAAGTGCCATTGTTCAACACTATTGACCACTATCGGCCATTACAACTATTACATTGACAATTATTAACCATTATGAACCGCTGTGAGCCATGTTGATAGTCCAGGTTTCATTGCCGTTTTTCGTTGTGGCTTCAGAGAAGCACCGGTCCAAGTCTCACGCAAAAGTCTGGAAAACCTAGTGCCAGCTTGGCTGACCTACTAGGAGGGGGGCTACTGTGAATGGCTTTAGCAGGCAGGCCCAATGAATAATGCTACATAATCTGGCTGGCGGTTTTTGACATTTTTTTGTCCCAATTGTATTATTAAGAAATGGTTGGTTGACAGGCATATTTTTCACAGAGGTTGAAACGACCAACCAGTAATGCAGCAATATGCAGCATGCTACACATGTAAATATGTTACACCTATGCATTTTTAAATGTATCCCTGCACATGGTTGTGTATTCGAGATACCTTTATACATCGAAGTCCATATGCATACCAGTGCGCATATATCAGAACACATGTTGAAGTAATTATTCGCAATCGTGTTGACCTCCCACTTGGTGGATCAACTGAGGTTTCCTGAACTGAACTATGGGAATGAAGCACCTCTAAAAAAATGGCGGACATGGATCCCAGGGATATCCCAATTCGGAAAGACCCACCTCAGCATATGTTGATGGGGGAGAGCACCACTGACCGAGAGTGTCTTGTGACAGCTCTTCCCATTGCTGCTGCAGGTGTGAATGTCAATTTATCAACTAGGTCATAAATCATTATTGTGGCACTTTGTTTATGGACCTCCATATTTCCCGCAACCATTAGCCAATGGGGAACAAACGAGACACCATCAGACAACAGCTAAGCCCCTCGTTCCCACAGTTTACCTCACATGCCCTGCAGTCAATAATCCTATGTTGTTGTCTTTTCTATTGGTTGTTGGATCACTTGGGAAGCCGTCATTAGCTGGCCGGTATATCACCAATCACGGTCAACATGAACCAGCTGTTCATGAAGTAGACTCTCAACTCTGTGTCCAAGTTGTGAAGAGGCATAGCTCCCAGAAATATTGCTGAGAAAATCAACCTGGGAACTCTCAAAATTTAATTTTTGGGGTACTTAGAAGAAGGGTTCCAATTGGTTGATTTTCCCATCAACCAACCCAGGGAATAGCTCTTGGGGGATTGATGTCTACTACAGAATGAATCATCATCACTGTTGACCGCTACGTTTAGCAGGCTCCATGCTTGTAAGCAAGAGTTATTATTGACATCAAACAAAATGACAAAAGCTCAGAGGGCCTCTTCACCTTTGATAATTTCTTGCTTTACAACAGATGATTGGCTTTATTATGGCTAGTGCGCGTGCGTCATTGGGGGAAGATTCCAAAAAAATGGAAACTCTTACAAAGGCTAGGGAGTTGCTGACTGATGGCTAACATTGGTCAATATTGGCCTAGCGCTGATTAAAAAATGATGGTTATAATGACGCTTTGCTGATGATGGCTAATGCTGGCTAATGATGGTTGATCGGCGCCAGGATCTTCGCGAATCCGCCCACCAAATTGCTGCCCTGGCGCCTGTTCGTAGGGGAACCTTGGGGTTCGGGGCAGGGTGATGCCAGGGGCAGCGCCCTTGTGGAGAATGGTTGGGAGTTTTTGGTCACAGTTAGTATAGTCATGGTTAGTACGAAGTCATGGTTGGTATGATGATGGTTTACAAATGGGTGATGTTATGGTGAGTCCATGGGTGGTCATGGTTGGTTTACTGGTGATAGAATGGTGAGTCCAAAGATGATACTATGGATGTTTTGATATACTGGATGATCATGATGGAAGCCATATCGGAAGTCCAAATATAGTGGTTGAATGATGTTTGATGGTGGGGGTGTCAATGTGTTGCTGATTAAAATGATGGTTTTAATTGATGGTTGTGAGGATGTCAATGTTTAACTGATGATTAGCTGAAGGTCAAGGTCATGGATTGATGGCTAGTTATCATGGCGAATGGTGAATTGTTGATGGTTGACAGCGGTTCAAATAGTTGTTCACGGGTTTGATAGCGGTGGTGGCAAGAGGGGATGTTTGGAGACCCGCCAATCGCGGCTGACCATTTGCCACAATTGCAACCCTGGTCAAGAGTTCTTGAGGGCCCCCAGCAGTGACAAGTTGGCAGATTTCATATCACTGGTAGTTGCCCTAGCTAGGTGAGCTGAACAATTCAACTTGTCAATGGTTAGGGGCCCACTGGTACCTATAGGATGGGCCCATTGGTACCTAGGATGAATCCATTATCTTATGATGAACTCCTTCCCTGACCCAGCAAGTTTTGTAAGGAAATCGCGATTGCAATCTCCCACGTTTTGAAACAAGATCCGAGTCAAGCCCATCAGTTTCGGATTCATGGCCAGATCCAAGCCCAGTAGACTCTGGCAATCTAACCTGCGGAATATCTTTATTCCCAATAGGTGACCAATCCGCAAAAGATGGATTATCCGTTGCTGTCTTAGATTACCAGGCAGTACCTACACATGTTCGTATGTTTGATATGCCTCCGGCAGAACTGCCAATTAGTAAGTCTGGACGCTTCAGCAGGTAGAACCCGCTAATGACTCGGAGGCTTGCAGAGACACCTCGGCAAATGACGATGACTTAAAGGTTTCTTCAAGTGGCAAAGTGTTGAGAAATGAGTCCAACATCATCTGGGGTATGAGCAAGACCTGTATCTTGAAAAGCTATCGGAAGCAGCAGTTAACTCACTTCCAAACTTCTCTGTGCTGGTCATGAAAGTGGCCAGCTGTGGGTACTTGATTCCTGCACGAACACCAAGTATACCGAGCATCAGCCCGAGGCCCTGAGAGCGACAGCTGCTGGGTTTGTGCCATTTGCCTGGGAGCCAGCAACGAATCCCAGGCACCGATGTTTCACCGATGGTGGGGGAGGTTGGTGGGTGCAATGTAGGGCCGTAGGGATTTTAAAAGTGCTGATGAATTTTGATGAATTTCAACATTTGAAGCATATATATATATATATTTATTTATTAATTTATGTATTTATTTAATTATTTATTTATTTATTTTATATGTGCATAAGTGAATTTCACTCAATCGCTATGAATTATGTAAAGGATCAGCTGGTGAGCTGATATTCATGGATCATGATCTCCAACTAACCATTCCAACTTTGACCAATGTGAGTCAGCAATTGGTTGATTGGAACCCCTTTTCTTACATCAATGGGCTGCTGAGGCGGTAAGATGGCTGGTTAGGGACAGGTCTTGCCGGTATTGGGCTCAAAAGGCTTCTGCCGCGCTGGCCCTCATGATGGTCTCATGGGCAGCTATGGCCAAGATTTTGGCATCAAAAAATGGGGTCGGGAAGTGCTGCATACACTTTGATGACTACAGGTCCTGTTGAAGATGATGCTTAGTGATGAGGACGATGGCGATCAAGATCATTGAGATTGCTGGTGATGGTGCTAGTGTAATATGATGAGGTCTGATGACAATTGATGACAATCGATTACAATGACAATCATGAAAATGCTGCTGACACGGCAAGATTTATGATGATGGTGATGATCAATGAGATCACCTCTAATGAAATCGCATGATATAGCATGTGAAGGTGATTCTCACTGTTTATCATTGCGAGGGCTTTGCCAATGATAATCGTTTTGATGAGCCCCATGAGGGCGGCATGCAACTTCAGAGCTACACAGACAGATAGATAGATAGATAGATAGATAGATAGATAGATAGATATAGATAGATAGATAGGTAGATAGATAGAGATAGAGATAGAGATAGAGATAGAGATAGAGATAGAGATAGAGAGACAGACAGACAAACAGACAGACAGACAGACAGACAGACAGACAGGTGCATAGATGCATAGATAGATACGTAGATAGATACGTAGATAGATATCCATGCACCCATAATGATAATCAAGTATTCGTATATGATCCTACTTGCAAGCAACTCAGCTACGCAACCACTGGCTGTGACCTTTTTGCTTCACAGCTGGTGCTTCCTGCCATCGCCTTGGCCGCAGGGAGATTCGGAAGTTCGCAGCTCAGCAGTGCTGTGAGTTCAAGGGCCTGAGGTCGATGTGGAGTTCGATGCGTCGCAGAGTTGTAGCACGAGTGGAGTTCGATATTGCCGTGTAAAAGGCATGAAATGGCATGAACTCTTCTGGGCCACTGATCTGGAAGTCGCATGAAACAAAAAGCTCCATGTTCAAAGATGTTTGCCGAGTTCGCACGATCTTCCAGCTTTGTTTTGTCACAGAATGACAAGTCCACATTACTAAACCACCCATGGTTGAACCATGGCTGGTGCTTTGCCGCATCTAGGAGCGTTATTAATGGTGATCTTACGTCAGTTTTTCTACCATGGGGCAAGTCATTTGTCGAACTCATCAAGGCCAAAGGCTGCACCCTTGCATGGCTGGGCCCTCAGCAAGAAATCTCCATCAGATGACGGCTGAGGATGGCACCAAGCTACGAACCAAGATGCGTTGATCAACATGATCCAACTGTGGTTAGTGTCCTTCATACCAAAAATATCCAAGAACCATTTCTGATCAGAGCTGATCAACAAGATGGGGATATGTGATTTAGATTCAAGAGTTGGCTTGTTTTTGTATACTTCAGTGATTTGATCATAGTGCCGGTATGGGACCAACCATCACGTTGGGAAATGATGAGCTTTTGGTCTTTGAAGACCAGCAGTGATAAGTTGAATCCACATCTTGGCAGCCCCAAAGCCATTATGAATTGAACATCTACATCGTATTGCAGATGTTTTCCGCAAAAGTTCATGATCGAAAGTCGTCCAGCTCTGAAGAAGATAAGGGTTTATCAACCAGTATCGGCCAGTAGTGATCGATGCGTCAAGATACAAGGCACCAAACTAAATTATTGTGTTTGCGCTAGACCTCGGTGTTTTCTATGAATCAGCTGAAGCTCACACTATCAATCAGGTGGCCTCGGGGCTTTTTGGTGAGTTGCTGGGACTGTAAGAAATCCGCGACGGACAAATTCCGAAGATGACTAGCAAGCTTAGGTGCAAGATTTCTTCCGTCAAGCACGTGTGAAGTTTAAACTTCAACATGCACAAACATATGCCCAGACGTAGGCAGTGTGCCTGAGTAAGTCAATTGCAGGCACACATGCATGTGCACGCAGACATGTCTTTTTTCCAAGGCATATTGTAATGTGCATGCACGCAGCCTCCATGGGCACCCAAAACCTTTCTTTTTAGTGGGTTTATGGGAGGCTTTAACGCCTTTCTTAAATGATTTTGGTATTACGGGTTTATACACAAGGTATGTTTTGTTTGCAGCCAGCCTTGGGCACTGCCGCATTAATCCATGCTGCTTTTTGAGGCGCAAGCTCCCATGTGGACATGTGCAGCCGGCTTGTGGAAGTCGCGTAGGATCAACTCTGCACATGACTCACATGACATTCACTTCTTTGGTGCCTCCGCAAATGGTTTGTGCTTTGGTGGTGTCCCGATTCTTGGTTGACTTCTGTTCGTTTCTCTAGTTTAAGTCATTGGGTGCACTTGTAGTCGTAGTTGCGCTGGTGTAGCAGCAGTGGCAAGGGCAGTCAAAGCAGTAGCACTAGTTGCAGTAGCACGACGTGGTGATTTTGTTTCCGTCGTCCTTGTCATTGTCAGAGTGGTGGTAGTAGCATTCCATGTGTGGCCTCAGCGGGATCATGGGGATGAACCTCAGTTCCCTGTGGGAACATGGATGCCTTTTGGTTCTGTTGATTGAGTTGATTGTGAATCATCAATCCCTATCACTCAAGTTACCCAGCATCAATTTCAGGTGCTTTGTAGCTTGGTCCTCTTCTAACAAGGTTTTGCCCATGTTTCTCAATTCGGTCACGGTAGTGATCCAACTATTTTGTTCATTCTTTTGGCTGGTTAAAGGAAAGATGCACAAAATCAAACAAATAAACGACGGTAGCTGCTGTAGCTCAATGAAAAGTTGCAATTGGATACAATTTCCATTGAGACTGATGAGGCCATGGTGAATGAATTTGATCTTATCCTTGTCAGGATCATCCAGTTTCATTTGGATCATCCAGATTCACCAGGCGTGTATCTAGGATCAATGTGTCATTGTTGATCAATTGGATCTATGTTGGCTCACGGCTCAAGAGATTTAGTGCACTTTGATTGCCTTACATCCGTAGTGTGAAACCTGTGCCATTGCCACAATGGTCATCAGCAAATCGTTGTTGGTGATTCTTTCATGGCTACAGGTCCGATTCGGGATGGCAAGTTCCTCCCCGACTTCGGAGCATTGTGAAGTGGACAGTTCTTCGTACATTCAGCGCAGTGTCAAGGGGTCGGCCTTGCAAGCAGTCAGAGGAAGCGGCAGCGTCATCGGAAGAGGAAGAGGAGGAAGAGGAGGAAGAAGAGGAGAGTAGTTCTTCCAGTTCCAGTTCTACCAGTAGTTCTTCGAGTTCTTCTTCCAGTAGTTCTTCCAGTAGTTCTTCGAGCTCTTCCAGTACAACGACTACCCCGGCTAGCGAGGGAACATCCACCAGTACTGCTGGGGGGGAGGAGACCCGCACATCGACACCTTCGACAAACAGCACTACCTGCTGGTGAGGCAAGGCACCTTCTCACTTTGGCGCTTCTCCGGCTCTGATGCAAAGATCTTATCAGGGCAGAGCTTGAAGAAACTCCCGGTGGATTTCCAACTCTATGCCCACTATTCAGGCCACACTTCCTACACCAAAGGCTTGATGCTGGTGGACAGCTCCGGTGGTGAAAGGAAACGTGTTCTGGAGCTCACCTCGAATGATTGCACTTGGCGCACCAAGACGAATGGCAGTGCTTCATGGATCACATTGGATGGGCCGCAGCTGCTGTCTTTCCCAGATGCCAATGGAGATGAGATGACTGCATTCAAGATCCAATCTCCGAAGAACTCCGGGAACATGATGTCAGTGGGGCTCTTGATGAAGGTGGATGGAATCTTCAAAGACATTGGAGATCTTTACGTGACATGCAAGCCAGGACGCCACATCAACACAAAGATCGCCATGACTTCGAAAGAGGATATCAACTTGGTCCAGGGTCAACTTGGACCCCATGGGCACACTGAAGCAGGTGAAGATCGCATCCACCAGGCCACTTTGCTTCAGGGTATGCATCAAAGGGTCAGATCGGACTCGGAGTTTGAGATTTCAGAGAGCTGGACGGACTTGGGCGGCAGTGAAGCCGCAGCCTTCTACTCGAAAGGAGCAGACACAGAAGGACCGGCCCTGTACAGCATTTGCTCAGAGCAAGAGAAGGCAGCTGCAACTGCAATGTGCAAGCAATACTTGGGCGAAGCTTCAGCTGGCGACAAGGATTTCTTGAGTTTCGAGAATCATTTGGAGAGCTGCGTTTTCGATGTTTGTCATGGTGGTGGAGAAGATGCGGCACGGCTTGCTGCAGAAATCATCCAGGCATAACGAGCGCTGCCAGAGACCAAGGCACTCTGCTGAGGCTAGAGTTCTGCTTTCATTTTGAAGTTTATTAAGGCTCATTACAGGATGGCAAGGCGGCTTGCCTAGACCATTTTGAGGCAAATCTAGACATATCTTCTTGACCCTGCCTGAAGTGCAGGGCAACTTGACCAACGTGGAAAAGTTTCAACATGCGGTGCGCCCCAAAGACTTGCTCCGTCATAATCCTCGCGTTGGGGGCCCAGCATGGCCGAGCTGACAGCCCACCACAGCCACGTCATGCCACGTCACCAATGACCCTGAGACCGTGGGAGAGCGACCGCCAGGTCTTTCACAAAAGCTGTGTGCTACCCTGGATCCGGGGCGGCAAGCGGGGGGCCCAGCCGGCGGAACGATGGTCCTTTCCACCGGTGGAATCGGCGGTCCACGCATCTCATGGCAAACTGGGATGGGTTCACAGCTGACCCAAGGTGCCCTCAAAACACTTTCGCGTTGCCGGTTTGTACCCAACATGATTCACAGCCATCAACCGGCCATTCAGAAAGATTCATCGGCCAAGCCATGACAACCCATGACATCTGACCAGACCAACCCGGACGCCAAAGCTGTTGCGACACATCCTTCCCAAAGGCCTTGCCCCTTGGGTCGTTGCAGCGTGCCAGCCGCGGCCCGCGCGGGAAAGCGTGAGATGAGCTTCCTGCCTTCCACCAGCAGCGCAGCGGGGAGCCACAGATGTGGGATTGTGGGGACCTTGTCATGATGAGATGTTTGTGTGGAAAGGCAATCTTATTGGTTGGGATGGTTAATGAATGGTTCGATGAATTGTTTCATGAATGATGTGAGGAATGGCTGACAAGTGGTTGATAGCCATCCTTAACGATTGGCAAGTGGTCAAGGGTCAATTGATGTGCTAATGAAGGTGAACCATGGCTAAATGATGGTTGGTTGATGGTTGGTTAATTGATGGTTGATGATTTCCAATGATTGTTGAGGACAATCCACGTGAATGATTGTCAATGGTTGATGAATGGTTGGGCAATGGTCGGTTAATGGTTTATTTGTTTGGTGGTTGATGGTCGGCAATGGACAATCAGTATCCATTAAATATAGTTTTGATGCTTCTTTTGGCTGCAAAATCTTTACAGTGGGTCAACCTTTTGCATTCAATGATGATTCAGGCATCCTTGGATACTGCATTCATCATTTCATATCTTGGCGTTTTGTTTATCAGCCATTCAACGGTAGTGATGGGTGCCATAAATGGTATTTACCCTTGTCATGACCAAAGTTGGCTATGTGGGGTCTTGGGGACATCACCATGAAACTATTTGGTAGTAAATCACCATAAATCACCGAAAGGTCCTGTTTTTGAGGTTTGGCACTGGATGCTACCAATTGGCGAATGCCCAGCCGCTAGATTTCCAATGGTAGCCCACAAGTGGAAGTGGTAGCCCCGGCTATCCATCCCTGTTGGAGGTTCGCATTTACTATCCAACACAAGCAAGCACGCTCAGATTGATAAACCATCCCCAGTTTACCTACTTAAGAGTCGGTGATTTAGGTGGTTTGTTGGATCCACCATTGACCAAAGCAGAAGATAAATGGTCAATGATTCATTTGCATCCTCAGAAGGGCAGCCCGTGAGCCACGGGACATCCAATTGTTTTTAGCTCGACGATCATGGCACAGTCCGCAGGCTTGGAAGCAGCTTCCCCAAGAAGTGGTGGCGCGAGATATCTTGGCGTCGGCGGGCCTAGCTTTCGGAGGTGTTTGTAGTGAACCACCCACCCACGACAGCCCGCACATGGTGATGGAACTGATATTTTCTTGAGGTTCGTTGTGCTTTGAAAGGACAGTCGTCATAGATCAGTAGTTAATGAAAGGGATCCCTTGTCATAATTTGAGTAATGGCTGGTTTCGGCGGTCGAGGACTGCTCATGTTGCATTTCTGTGTGCCTCTGGCAATCTTTCAAAGATTACCTAAATGCCAGAACAGGTAGGATATCTCCATCATTGCTATATCCGAAGATGCCCGTTTTTCCAGACTTGTAATATATATATATATATAGGTACCTGGATGTTGGCATCATTTGACATCCAATTTGTGTATTTGTTCATTTTTGAGTGCACATACTTAGATCACTTGTCGTATAAACAGGCAAGAGCGCTCACTCTTGTTGCAGGTGTTCGGCTCTTTACCTGGATTTCTGGATTTACCACGATTGTTGGTGTCTATGTTTAAAATTCTGTCATGAATATAATTCATTATAATTCCCTATTATGGATCATTATCATTGGTACCCTTAGAAATCTTCTATTGTTGGCTATCATTAACCATTGGTTAACCAATGTTAACCATTAACCGTTGGTTCACCATATGGTGCTTCCGTAAGAAACGACCATGTTGCCTCTTCCGGATGGCCACCTGGCTTGTTGGGGAAGCGATGCCAGGCTCGGGCAGGCACCGTTGACCCTTCCCCGCACCCTCCAGGCGTGCTGCAGCCATGGCTCACCTCATCAGTTGTAGGGGAGGGTGACCAGCAATGGTGAACTGATGTGTTGAAAGATGGTGGTCGTCGAGATCATGTTAGCAGCAACTATGCGGAATAGAATGGCTAAGGTGAATTTCTGGTTTGTAGATATGTTGCGGTAATGATGGGGAATATCATGTTGAATGATCGGAGAACCAATATGGATATTCATCACCAATTAGCCACGGTTGATCACATGTAGGAGTGGCAAACAATATGTCAGTTCCTGATATTGACGCTGGGTGTGAGGAAAATCGTCGGTGGTGAGCCTAACCGGTCTAGGAAGAACTGATCTTCGATCATCGTCATATGTTGTGGGAACCACGCTGCAGGTGTTGTTGCAGAGTTGGGGAGCAACAAGGGCTGAGAATGTTGACCGAATCGCGGGAGTCTCCGTTCGCATCACCGAGCATTTTGTTACTACTTGTTGCCTGATAGGTTGCAATTGGTAGATCCCATTTAATTGCTATGGTGGGCTTCCTGAGAGTGTTTGAACGGAAATACCCAATGGTCCAAACAGTTGGCTTACCCCAGTGGAATTCATTTTCATCTGTGTGGTTGTAAGTTGTCAATCATCAGACCTTTCTTGGCTGGTGGGTTGAAACGTGTTTTATGTTCCCGAATATTGGGGATGGTTGGTTGGTTGACTGCACTACAATGGCTCATAGGGGTTGAAACCACCAACCAGTAATGATCATTAGGAACATCTAATCAACCATCTTTAACCAGCATTAATGAACCATTGTCACAACCATTAGCAGTGTAATCTTAACCATCACTACACATTCCCGAGCCTGTTTTGACTATGCTCAGTCACCAAAGAAACACGACTTGTTAAGATGTTTAAACACTAATTGGCTTCTATTTATTCTAACCAATTTCAACCATTTTCAACCACATTTCAACCAATTTGAACCACGATTTGACCATGGTGGGTTGAGACCACCAGCTGCAGTTTCTAAGCGGGCCACGTCATCGGCCCACTGCACCACTGTGGCAGCGGCACCAGGCTCCGCCGCATCTGCGGAAGACGAAACGTGGGAGTGCCCGATGTTTCCATGTATCAAGGCTGGTCCATAAGAACAACCATTATATTACTTGGGAGGGAGCTCTGCCAGCCAGGGGTATCTTGTCCTAGATTTTTGACACGCTTTGTGAGACATCAACTCAATAAACAATGGCTGATTAGTAATAATAACCAACAATATTAGAAGGACAATAACCAATAAACGTTACATGCGATGTGTTACTCTTTTTATTGGACGATGTTTTGACATTTTTAGACTATTCAGATTTCTGGGTGCTTCATCTTTTGGTATGAATTCTATTTTTGGTCTCCATATTTCTGGTATCACCCGAAATATTTGATTTTAGACTTCTTAACTTCCCACATCACAGTGTTCAAATCACAGGGGTAGTTACCTCTAGCGCCAGCCGTTCCTGGTATTCCATGATCACCACCAAAGCCATCACCATCATCATCACCATCATCATCACCATCATCAGCAACATCATCATCATCACCACCACCAGCATCATCATCATCATCATCATCATCATCATCATCATCATCATCATCATTTTCATCTTCATGTTCATTTTCATCTTCATCTTTATCATCACCACCGCCACCACCACCATCACCATCATCATCATCACCACCACCATCAGTATCACCATCATCATCACCACCATCATCACCACCATCATCATCATCACCATCACCATCATCATCACCACCATCACCATCATCACCATCACCATCATCATCATCATCACCACCATCCTCATCATCATCATCATCATAACTATCATCATCATCACCACCACCAGCATCATCATCACCAACACCATCACCATCATCATCATCATCATCACCATCATCACCATCATCATCACCACCACCAGCATCATCATCATCATCATCACCACCAGCATCATCATCACCACCACCAGCATCATCATCATCATCATCACCACCAGCATCATCATCACCACCACCATCACCATCATCATCATCATCACCACCATCCTCATCATCATCATCATCATAACTATCATCATCATCCCCACCACCAGCATCATCATCATCATCATCACCACCAGCATCATCATCACCACCACCATCACCATCATCATCATCATCACCACCATCCTCATCATCATCATCATCATAACTATCATCATCATCCCCACCACCAGCATCATCATCATCATCATCACCACCACCATCCTCATCATCATCATCATCATAACCATCATCATCATCACCACCACCAGCATCATCATCACCACCACCATCACCATCATCACCATCATCATCATCATCATCACCGTCACCATCATCATCATCACCACCACCATCCTCATCACCATCATCATCACCACCACCAGCATCATCATCACCACCACCAGCATCATCATCATCATCATCACCACCAGCATCATCATCACCACCACCATCATCATCATCATCATCACCATCATAATCATCACCATCATCACCACCATCATCACCATCGTCATCATCACCATCACCAACATCATCATCACCATCCTCATCATCACCATCATTATCATCATCACCATCATCATCATCATCATCATCATCATCATCATCATCATCATCCACCCAGAATAACATGTTTCAGCTTCAGTTGAATCTTTTCACAACGGCCACCGATTGACATCAGCCACATCTGGGCCCTGCCGAGGATCGACCAGCTTCTCGTGTCCAAACCAGGCGTTCTTTCAGGGCCCTGGCCTCGGCACCGAGGTCGACCCCATTGACTGTTTGAGTGATGGCTATGAATGGCTATGGATGGCTATGGCTGATGGATGTTGATGGATGTTGATGGTGACTACTGATGCTTCTGGCTATGTAATTCAGATTATGGCGAAAGCAATGCATAGCATTTGTATGGCTTACGTTTGTTGATGATGACCTGCCAGCACTCCACGGTTGACCCGCCTCAGTGTATCCACAGCGTCCCATGTCTTAGCAGGGTGGGTCCCATGCGGTCCTAGGCCTCATGGAAGAGGTGCTTCCTTTGGCAGACGAATCAGGATGAACTGCAAGGTGTGGAGACGGGGGGGCCCATCTTCGCAGCGCCTGTGGCGGCCTGTGCCCATCTTCGCCCCATGAGGCTCTTAGAAGCATGGCTCAATATGCTGGTGGGTCAAGATTAACCATCCAAAAAAAGGGTAGATGAACTTCCGAAAGAAAAATAGATTAGAGTCATGTCAATGTGGCCAATGTTCACTGAGGGTACAGGGTTTTGACCTAAGAGGCGATTTGTGTCAACACAGTTCCGAAATGGGCAAGGCCGCTTGCTGAGGGTAGCATGCTTCTGGAAGCGCACACCTTGTACCACCCCACAACTTCAGCATCCAAACCAATCCAAACTGACATGGTGCCAGCATGTGCCAGCTATCCCGATGTCAAGGTTGGATTTACTTTGAATGTTTGTACTGTATGTGTTTTCTGATGGAAGTCCCTTGAAAGCCTGTATGTAAATGATTCTAACTCAGGATGATCTCCCAGGAGATGCCTGAAACAATGCCCAGGAAGCGCAGCTTTCGCATCTTCAGCACTGGAATGGCGTCAGCCACTCCTGTGAGAAGTGCTGACAACATGTTTCAAGCGTCCGATGTGCTGATTCCCAATGTTGCCGATGTAGGGAGAGCCACCCGCACCCTGCTGATTCAGGTTTCTGATGGCGTACCTTTGTATGCCTTCTTTTGCCTCTTGGCAGCGCTGGGGAAGCAACTTCGCGGCGAGATGGCCAATCTTAGGGCAATGGAAATCATGATTTTCACGAGCCAATAATTGGAATGCTTTCGGACGGATAGATATGAAATGATATGAATAGTTGATTGAATCACATTTTTTGAGCAGGGGTGGTTCAGCCACCAACCAGTTCTCTAAGCACACAACTTGTGTATCAGGGCATCACCGAAAGAATCCCAGAAATGCTGAGGTGACGCATGGCAGGGCTCGCTGCAGCTGGCATCGCATTCAGCATCTTCCAGTGCTGGAGCAGCTGCTGTGGTGGCTCGAATTCATCAGTGGAAACTCATTGACACCAAGAAAGTCACAGCGCGGTGGCTTCTGAAGTCGCCTGGCGACAAGTCCATGGTCAAGCTAGACTATGATGACCGAGATGCATTATTTGTGCTACCTGGTGGCTGGTGGTTCAGAAGGAGCGATTTGGAGCTAGGGTTGGAGCTAGGGGTATACCTATAGCCCTTTAGAGGCTTAGCGGTTTGGAGCTACCAGGAGTGGCCTCATCAAATGGTAGCCTAAATGCGGATCATTTTATAGGTACATGTAGGTATACGTGCCATGCATGGAGTCTTTGGGTGATTGTAAGCAGCTAAATTACGTGTTTACAAGTTATGGGCTGTGGGCTCATGGTTCTTTACACATTGATCAGTGATAGCCTCGCTAAGTTAAGTGCTTATATGTACCATCACTTGCAGTTGCCCTGGCTATGGTATGTATAATGATATAGTTATTTGTAACTCAAAGTTGGCTAACCGGGGGGGGCCGTATTGCAAACCTGTTTCAATGGGCTTTCTCCATGAATCCTTGCCGAAATGGTAGACCATCCATATCTGACCAGGGGCGTTTGAGCAGGCATAGTTGAAGATGATCACAAACAACTGCAATATTCTGCTTTTTGGTTTCACACATTTAAGTAATATAAGAAGTCATGTTTCTTGGGAACGCCGCTACTAGCCGACAACCAGTAGCAATGGGTATTATTGGCTCGTATCACTACTGCTACTGCCTCAGAGTGAAGTCGGTTCACAGCAGCCACTGCTGCTGCAAACTCTGTGCTACACCCGCCATGCGCTGTGCTTCGCATTGCTTCGCCCGCAAACACCGGTTCGCTCCGCGGAGGGAGTTTCCCTGGCCTTTTTTCTACCGCCAGCTGGCCAGTTGCGGGTCGCTGAAGCTGCAAATGGCATCCTGCCGCCCTCCTTGATATTTGGCTTTTCTAGTACACATCATATAGCCTTATTTTTGGATAATGAGCTTTTATCTTTAAGTATATTATGCATTTTTCCATAATCAGGGAACATTTGGTTCATTGGGTATTGGCAGCTTTACATTCATACAGTATGCATACCAGGTCCATGTTCCCATGCCCCAAATACACCGCATGCCTCGAACCGCGCCCATACAAGTTACTCTCATGTTTTCGGATACTGTACTATCTGCAGGTGTGGCAACCAGATCTTTTTCACGTGACAACTTCAATATTGACAATTTTACAAGCAATATGCTTGATAGCAGGGGGTAATAACCAACAATAATGTTTCGAAGAACAGGCTTGGACACAGATTCACTATCTCTGTTGGTTCTATTCCGCAAGAGTTTCCTGAGTTGCAACCAACGGTGTGAAGACATCATAAGACATCCATCGCCGTTCCACATGGGCACCTTTGTTTTTCTGTGCTACGACTACGACGTATTGCCTAGTTTGGTGTTCCAATCAAGTGTTCTGAAGCAAATCAGTTGCCAACATCATTCCTGATGATATTATGCTTGCAAGTCCTACGCCATCACCTCACTCCATTTCATGCAACTGCTGACCCACGACTGCTGACTCACGACTGGTCGCAAATTCGCAGGGCGTGCCACGCCCATGCGGTTCTTGGGAGTCCTGTCGAAGCGACAGGGTCGGCCCGGCCCACCCCGGGGATTCGTAAGAGAGCCCGAATCGAAGAATGCCCAGCGCTGATCGGGTCCCATGGGCGGAGTAGGTGACTACTGGGAGTACCAAGCCAACCGCTACCAGCCATGGGCGAAACCAACGGATTTAGGACTTCGACTTGGAATTGGGTTGGTTTTCACTTGTGACTAGTGCTCTTCCTTGAGCATCATTCCATGAAGTGCCACCAGGATGTTGATGATGGCAAATGCTTTATCAAAGCCCATATTGAATAGACTGCGATTCGTCGGTGAAAGGCACCAGGACATGCACCAGTATCATTTAGGATAGAGATGGCAATCGTTCGCCAGGTGTCGAATCTAAAGCTTTTCTGGGAGAGACCACTCTATGACTGGTACCCTATAAGCCAACTAGGAATCCTATGCTTTGCGTGCAGGACATCGCGGCTTGCAGGTTCAGCAACTTCATTCGCGTGTCACTGAAAAGCTGGCTGGTCATTGTTGGCTGGTCATTTTCCTTGTTCTTGTCGAATGGTCTTACTATATTGCTGTCCCTATTTGTCATTCTTTGGCTGTGGTCTATAACCTTGTAACCCTGGCCGTTTGCTTGCCGCTGCGACCTAACCATTATATTAAACACAATCCCAGAAAGGACCAGAATACTTGAACTGTCAGGATGTGCAACTGCCAATGTTTTTAGATTTTTGTAGACCTGCATTGAGACCAAGTTGGCACCCCCGGGTTGAAGTTACTTAAGAAGCCATTGAGGTATATAGCTGTATCTGCAATGATCGGCTGTTACATTATAGCTATAAACCATCTTCTAACTACCAGGGGGCTCCATTTTGTACCAGTACCCTGGCGGTTACTGGCAGCAACCATGGTTATAGGCCCTGTAAGATAGCTGAACTAACCCCTAGAAACCATGGGTAGTGACCACTTGCGAGCCGTGGGGGTGCGTACCCAAGTAATTGATCTATACTGATCCAGGTCCCCATACTGATGTATTGATCCATGCTTCAGGCTCCTTTTTGGTGGTTTGGGGGTGGTTCATGTTGTGTGCTCTGTTCTGGCTCGCGGTTGTATATGAGCCTGCTGTCTCACTTTTCATTGATCCATGCCCTCATATCATTTCTCGTGCCCAGGGACCTAGCACTCCTTGGCACGGCTGCCAATTTGGCACATGCCAAAGATATAGGGCATAAAGCGCACCCGTTGGTTCGACCGGTCGTTGGAGATTCAGACCGGTGGTGTGATGAAGTATTTCTTGATATAGAGTTTTGAGTGACATTTCTGGCTGGTGGTTGTAAACATTTTTGATTTCCCCAGTAATTATTTACAAATGGTTGGTTGACTCATATTTTTCATAGGGGTTGAAACCACCAACCAGACATTTAATGTATGCACCCACTTCGAAATACTTTGATGTTTAGTGCTTGAGTTGATGGATACAGGTCCACAAAATTGAAGTTCTTGAAAGTGACCTACGTACAGGCCACCATGGGGTTGTCAAACATTCATTTTTTTATCCTTGCAGGTTTTTTGATGGGAATTTGCACCTGTTGATTTGTCGAAAAATGGAAATGTTTGGCAAACCAAAGACTATGAGCCACGTGGTATAGAAATAGTTTGTATAGCCTAGCTAGCAGTGTGAAAGCTAGAAGGGACCTTTTATAGCAGAAATGGTCCTTTGAAGTTTCATCCTCATGAATTCCATTCGGAACTGCCGTCATGACATGGGTAAACCATATGCAATGTTTTTGACGATGTTTGACCCCCTGGTGGCAAGCTGAAACGTTTATCCCAAAGGTTTCATGAAACTCGCGCCGCCTTCTTCCCAGGATGACGCGGAGCGGATGCCCCCTGTGGTGGGTGCACTGAGGATAGTGATGGTTTCTAATGCACACATTTTGTTTCATGGTGGGCAGGCATGGGCTGCCATCAACTAGAAATCCCGGTAGGAATAGTAAAGTAGGAATGGTCAGGATTAACCATCAATAGCCATGAGGAACCATTATAAACCATTTGTTACCGTCACTAACCATCAATTGGCCATTGTGAAACGTAAACTAGCCCTGATAAACCATCATGTATTCATCATTAAAGAAGACATCAGGCATCGTAAACCATCAGCTATAGCCGTTATTGACCAACACGTGACCATATGTGACCAACATGTTCCATCATTGCCAAGCTTCAGCCACTTCTTTGTTTCATGGCCACAAGCCCACAATCGCCGACATTAGAATTTCCTAAGTATCAATCATGAAGGCCCATCAGCTTAAACCATCAACCATCAGCTTAACTTATCAGCTCAAACCAGGCTAGTTGTTTCATGGTCATCGCCACCTCAAAAATCTGCACGGCCGGAGCCGAGCCGGTTTGGCCTTTGTGCACTGGCTCGGCGGCGGGTCACGTTGCGCTTCCCTGATTCGGCGAGCCCGGAGCTGCGTTGAGGGCAGCGGGGCAGGGCAGGTGAGCCGGGGACCAACAGATGTAACATGATGGAACCCAATAACAATATGTAACAATACTGCAATGCCCTAGCAACCAACTTATGACTTTAGAGCTTACAACATCCTATGAACAAGAAAACTTTTCTTGATTCAGAACTTTCCACGGCTCCCGGTTTACGGGCAGAATTGCTGCGCTCAGAACCATTGCCGCGATCCGATTCGGATTTCCGTTGTCGGCCGATGCCGGTGCATTGCATGAAGGGTGACAACCTGTGACACAATGTTTGTTTCAAGGGTACCCTCTGGTAAAATCTGGTAAATAGATTGTAAACATATAGACACCAACCAGTTACTCAGTGTGATGATCATCAACAATGAGCCTGAACTGACCTACTGTGCTAAAAATTGTCCGTTTTTCTCGGAAAAACAGATTTCCATGCAACTGGATCAGTTTGCTACTGTGTGTTGGGATGTGGATGTTCGTTACGGCGCAACAAAATCCGAAAAATCTTTGCTCAGCAGGGCTGCGCGATCTCTCGTGCAACACGCGTGATTTCCTTTGTCAATCTGGTCGATGGGACCGGGACCGCCAAGCTGAAAAGCGCAATTGGAACATAGATCCAAGTTGCTGTGTTTGCGATCGCTTAGTTCATGTTGTTTCAAGTGATGCTTGAGGTTGTAATCCCCTTACCCAATTCATTGAGGATTGGTGTGGGCATGCTGGGAACATAGATGAAAGTGCTTATAGCGACCATTGGGGTTGTACATTGCCGCACTTGAAATTCAATTCACGAATTGAATATATAAAAGTTGGTTGCAGCCCGAGATTTATCAAACAATCACCTCTTTCAATGGTTAAGGAAAGCCTGATCCAGCTACATAGTTACGGCAATCGATATTTCATGCGGTTTGGATTCCGAAATTGAAAGGGAAGATTACCGCAATCACAGAAACAGGTTTGTTTTGATACGCCTTCGCTTCAGATTTAGAGTCGTCATGATTCCTAGAATTGCCTGAGTACCAACTTAGTTGATCAACGGAGGCGTTTTCATCCTTAGATGGGTCAAAATGGATTTTGGTTGAACAAAAATGAATCCGCGGTTTCCGGTGCTGCATTCCTGGATATTCCTGGCATGATTTCACAGGGTGGCAGGTGATGGCACAACGCTGTTTGTGTCGTGGTTTTCCTTCCCAAGGAATGCTAGCTTGAATGGTCGGATGTTTTCTCGTGCATGCTTTGATTGTTTGATTGTTGGATGTTTCCCATATAGAAGGAGGATATTCGATGTACATGCATAATAATCATGCATGTACATGCTGCACTTATGAAATTTTGGTCTGTCAATTGCCAGTTCAGTCCGGCGGGTCCACAACTTCTTTTATGGAGCACACCGCCTCCGAATTTGATGCACTCCGAAGGAAGGACAAACGAGAAAAGAGTGGAACTGCCACGGGGCAACAGACTCATGGAACAAACCAACATGACATCACTGAAAACCATATCCGAGGATGGAAGGAGTGCATCACTGAGTCACAGGTGCAGTAATTTGGCATTGCGCTTGCGATTTACCGGTGAACCAGAACAATTATTTGAAAGTCGTTTTCCATGTGAGACTTTAGCTGAAACTGATTTGAGCATCTGCCCCTGAAGGCAGAAACAAAAACGAACATTACTGGCACACTGCCATCCAAGATTTCAATGGTAGAAATTCCACGGGGCAGATGTGTTTTAACACACCAGGCGTAGCGTTCCTCTGTAGCCGTTCCCGCCTTACAAGAGGCGAAAAACAAAAAACAATACCGATATTTTCCAAATGCTGCAACCAGGCTCCAGCTCTACCTACAAGCCCATGAGAATCATGAGACATCTCAGCGACCAAAACACAAGTTAAACGCCACACATTCAATACCTGGCGGAAGATGTTCGGAAGAGCCGAAGCCCAGTTTGACGATTCTCAGAAACTGCGCAGTTTCTGCCCCGAATTTGTGCAGAGATAGCTGATATCTCAGTTTTGCGGATTGAGCGGATGGCTGAACACCAGGAGCAGTCTGCCCAGACCTTGTACATAGTCAAGCGAGCTGAATCAGCTCAACGCAACGAGGTTTTTTTAAGAACCTTGTTGGCGAAAAATGGTGTGGAGGACGGAGGAGTGTTGGAGATGTGCAAGTTTTGTATTCATGACGAACTGTCAGTTTTTCAACCCACCACGGCACCACCGGGTTATGACATGCTGATCGCCAAGCCGTGCTCCAGATGAGACAGAATCACGGATGCCAAATGCGGCATCGACAAAAACTGCTCCCGGGCGATGATGAAACGAGAGCGTGCGACTTTCGGTGACGCATTTCGGCATCAGAGAGTGCCCCTTTGAGCCTTGAAATCTCCCGAAAGATGGGGGGTTTTGGAGGACTGCCCCATCATGTTGTTGAGATTTCTTGGGAAAGTTGTGGGAGGGTAGAGTTGCCTGGGTCCCCTACATCACATCATGCCATTCATGTGCAATTCGCAGGGCTTCCAATGAACCTTGGGAATGACCTGCAGGCATCGCCGGCCTTTCACTGTTGATTCTGCAGCAGTCTCAAGCTGGTATCCACCTTGTGGGTGTGGGCCACCATGGCTATGGTTGGCGCAGCCATGGTTTCAGCAAACCCCACATTTGCATGGCGCCTTTGGGATCCCACCGGCCATGACTCATTGGATGCGGATCCTGTTCCGCAGCCCAGGCGCTACATGCTGCAACCAGCACCACTTCTCGCCTTCGCAATTTGACGCATGCATAGGCGTACGCCGCACTGACATTGTTCAGCTGAATTTGTTTTCACGCTATGAAACAGTTTTTGTTGTATGATATTTTTTTCTACGGCAAACCACGATTTGAGTTTACACGCAGAAAGCTCCAGTTCTATATCCCTTGCTCTCGTGGTTATTGAAAAAATTCCATTTGTTTCCACTACTCAGCCATGAACCATATAAATTGGTAATCTATAATTAACCGTTATTTCCATGAACTATTTCACCATTGACTAGCCATGAATCCACTATGACACCTATGACCAAACATTAATTATCAACTAATATTACTTGTTGGTAACTAACCGTTACGCATGCACCATTTGTTGCCTGACCGTAGTACAGGGAGAGCACAGCTCAGCATGCAACGGCTCCTTGCAATGCTGTGAGAAGTCGATGAGACTGGCATCGCTGGCATCGCTGGCATCGCTGGTGGTTGCAGGAGAACTTGGGGCTACCTGGCACCCAAGGCCGGCTGATTTGATGAACATAGTGGTTCAGCCAATGTGGTTATGGGTTGATTACTGCAGTTCTGCAATCGGTTTTAATTGACTAATATTAGCCAAAATTCATTTGGGTCATGGTGCACAATTGAGAGAGATTATACAATTACTGAGAATCTATGGTTCACTAATGGTTGAGGATAGTCAAAGGACTAGCATGGTTTATCGCAGACCCAATTGCTGATACACAGTCAATTGTGCCAAAGATAGCCGACGATTTGCCATCAAACTTGGAAGGCTGACTAGTACGGATCTATGCATGCATTGAGTTAGGCAGGCCTTGGGTGTGCATGTGTCATC
>VSDK01002351.1:197275-211515 GCA_009767595.1 Symbiodinium kawagutii | reverse complement strand
GTGTGTGTGTGTGTGTGTGTGTGTGTGTGTGTGTGTGTGTGTGTTCCCAAGCGCTGAATCTGGCTGAGAATTTAGCGGGAAAGCGCTGAAAGGCAGTATGCCGTATGTTGCTGGAGCGCAACCTGCTTGATGGCTGGTGGTGATGTCCACGTGTGCGATATGTGACACCATGATCCACTTGAGGTTTTGCACTCACTTCCATGCTTGAGATAAAGCGTTGATGTCCAGCGCTACACAGCGAAGCAACGTCGCCCCATGAAGCCGTCGCTCCCTCAGTTGCCTCGTTGCCTCATTGCATGTCCGGTTAGGTTCTCGGAGTTGCTACTCTTCCTTTTTTGATGGGCTGTTGTGTTTGGGAAGTCTGGGAAACATTGTATTTTTTTCATATGGTTCCCTGTTCCCTTTCCAACTCGTTTTTTTTATTCTCAGAAACATTCCAATGTTTGGATTCTTGTTTACAATTGATATTGGTCATGGGAATCATTCGCAGCTGGCTGCAGTTGAGGATTAGACGTAACATGCGCTGTACTGCGCGAAGCGGAGGGGTGACAGTCCCACTGCCAAGTGCTGCAACTCGTCATCGGGTTCCGTGGGTGGGGCTGCTGGCTGTCACTCACAGGAAGGGAGTCTTTGTCGTTTTGGTTTTTGGATTCACGAGCTGTCCTTGCGTTTCTGTTATATCGTAGTGTTCATGTCCACACCTGCGTCTCTGCTCACTTGATGTCTTGCCTTCCATCTCAGTTGCGAGGATCAAGGCCATGATTTTCTTGGATGGTGTTATTGCATATTGTTGATCGCCGCCCATCATTCAACCAATGGGTGATCTTTTCTCGCTTGGCGAGGTTCAGATCTGAAGATGGCAGACTACCTCGTTGTGATCAGGCAAACGCGCTTTCTTTGCAATTATGTGGCATCTTCGAATTTCAAGTACGCACTTTCATGTCCAGGAATTTGTTCAATAGTGAATTGTAGCATGGAGGGAAGGTCAAAATTCTGGCTTTTTCTGAAGCAGAACGACACGAGCCTCATAGACACCAGCAGATCTACAGGAGTTCAATCTGATCTTAAATGTTTGCTGGCAGCTTCGATCACCCAGGTCATGCTCTTGCCCTACAGTTGCTCGAATGGTCAGACATTGGGGCGGATGACGCAGGACAGGAGTGTGCAGAAGCATGGGTTTGCGGTCATATTATTGGGGATGTGGTGAGGTGTGGTTTGAAGTAACTTTCTCAGCTTTTCGGCAGTGCCTGAGGAACTTCTGTGTGAGCAGCTGGCAAAGCACATCTTGATATTGGGCTGTAAGGCCAGATCCACAACCAACCACCGGTCAATTCAGAACAACCATCAATGGTCGGTGATTTGCAATCGATCAACAGCTGGGTCTCCCATTACTCGAATTGCATTACCAGCATTTACTTGGCCAATTCGCAACTATTACACGCCATCCTGGGAATCTCTACCCATCTGCTGGGCTGATACCTGGTCGTTTCGACCACTGCTAATGTGATACTGAAGGCTTGGGAAAGGGGTGGTTTGGCCATGACAGCTAGGGTTCCATCATCAACTGATATCCCGCGCTGCAATCCGACCACTTGGTTTATATACTGGAAAATACCGGAAAGACGACCATGCTTCTGATAGCAAATAACAGCCACTGCAACCAGAATATTTTTCTTCACCAAAGTCCTATGAATGGTCCAATGAGTTGGTCAGATTGGGACCCAAGAAATAGCTGGTTGTCTCTGGCACCCGCGGATCCTCACCAGGACCGAGCCTTTGAGCGAGAGCCCTGGAGCTTGGGACAAAAACCTGCAGAGCTCACGGGGTCAGCAGACATGGGTACACCTTGGGAGTATCATCCATGGCATCCATGGGGTGATGAATCATTGGCTGGCTTGGGTTCAATGGCTGGGTCAGTGGATCAATGGATCAATGGCTAGACTTGGTCACTGTTCATCGATCATTTTGAAGTTTGAGAAAACAATTGTGAATGAATCAGCGGTGAAGACTGCTCAAGACCAAACGATCCAAAGGTGGATTTGTCCATCAATTGAGGTACTCGTGAACAAGGTCATGAACGATGATTTCTAGTGCGCGAGAAGGCATCAAATTTGAGCTTTGTCCAGACCCATACTGGGCTGTGTTCAAGAGTCACAAACACATCAACTTCATTGTGAGCAGCGCCCTCAGACTACAGTATGTGTTTGTTCTAGAGGGTCATGGTGTTCCGATCGATAGCCATGCACATGAAACTGCAGCTCAAGCTGTCCGACGATCTCCGCAGCTCTGGCTTCCAGACACACCGGTGCCATTTGTTGGAAGCTGTCCTTGCCTTTTCTCGGTGCCGTGCGCGGCCCAGTGGTCGCTGTTGTTGCGACCTCACCCGGGGTGAACTGACTTGGTAGCCGTGGGATGATCATCCAAGTAGGGCTACCATGGCAAGTCACTGCGGACGGTGGTCCAATGCTATGGTTCAATACTGGGTTGGTGAGGGAAAAAAACCAGAGAATGGTGACGAGATACTTGTTTCGGCTATGAGTCGCGAACAAAAATGCTATCAAACTCGAAATGGTAACTTTTCACTTCAAATAGACCTCAAGCAGAGACACTTGGAAGGTTGAAAAAGAGACTCAGGATTCGAAGCAATTGGGAATGGCCAGGAACTCTGGCACCAAATCTCAAATGGTTGGTATCATCATGAACCAATAAGCCCCAGCCAAATTGTAGCACTCTCAACTCTTGCCAACTATTAAGCCGTGCTCTCATAGCGATCAGGTTGATTGATGGTGATGAATTGTGGTTGATCATGTGCCAATGACTCGAAGTGTAGTTTTCATCGGTGATTTTTGGCAATGAACAACCCCCCTTGATGCTTCTTTGGAGACCGAATACTGGTTTGTATTTACGACCATTTGCAATCTTTCTATTGGGTGTACTACATCATTCAATCACCTTTGTCGCGAAGTTTTATAGGCCACTCACCGCCTGCATTAGTCATCAATACAGGTTGTTTATCGGTATTCTCAGTATTGTGAGTTATTGTTTATCATGATTTTCCCTGAATCAACTACTAATCAACCATCCACCAAACATGAGCCAAACATACTAGCTGACCATGGACAAACATCTGACCAGCATCAGTAGCCACTGCCACTGCTTGGCAAAGGCACAATGAAGTTTTTTGCCCTCGTCGCACTTTGCTTTGTCCAGTCCACCCTGGCGGTGGTGACTCGGTGGAGCAGCAGCGAGGGGTTGACCCATGTGTGAGCGGCATGTGTAGCGGAACATGTCCATGCTGATGTTTCCGCACTGTGAATCAAATTGATGTGTCGAAGTTGAGTGATTTTCATGGTGCCTACTGTAATTTGGCAATCATCTTGCCTGCGAGCTGAGTTTGATTGGCAACGGGGTTGGAATCGACTCGAGAGACACTGGATTGGTTTGTTATTGTTGCACCTTTTTGGTTGTCGTGCCCTATTCATACTAATCATCATCATCATCATCATCATCATCATCATCATCATCATCACCACCGCCATTCAACCAGGATATCATTCTTGCAGTTTCAAACACCCTACCCGCCATGATTGACCATCATCAACCAACAGCCTTACATCCCTTCCTGAGAAAAAATATCACAATTCCCTCAGAAAGCCCTGCTTCAGGAATTACAGGAACTCTTCCTTACAGCTTTTGGTAAGAAGGTCAATATTGGAGGCAAATGTCCAGATCCTTCTCTCCCCCTGGGACTCGCCTGGGGGATCCTGGTGACACCACTGAGGCAACTGGCAAGTCTATGGCTGCAGGAGGCAGTGCGCACCAAGGGACTCCCGATGCCATGGGTTGGTATTGATTTGTTCCATGATGATTCAGAATGGTTGATGATTAATGGCTTGATCATCATGGATTGTTAGCAAGAATGGTTGATAACTGATGATGATCAGCCATGGTTGATTAACAATTGTTCGCAAGGATTGATGCTTGAGATTGGTTGATCATAGTTGATGATCGTAAATCATGGCTCATAATGGAAATGGCTCATGATGGTGGGTGATGGTTGAAGAATGGTTGGCGATGGTTGATGAAACGTGGTTGTGGTCGGTTTGGTTAACTTTTTTGCTTGGTACGTGATAATACAAACTCGGTGCAACCAACAGTGGTGAATGGGAGATCCGCAGGACCCGGCGATCTACGGTTCACCCCTTGGGGTTGGCTTAGGAGAGGCGCTATGCCAACCAACAGTAGTAGGGATGCGATGCCAACAAAAGGACTTTGTTGGCATAGCACGATACCAAGAAAACCATAGGTCATAGGTAAGCGCAGAAAATGCGTTCAAATGAATCATACTGCCACTATGATTTGCGATACTTCACTTTGATCATGGTTTCAACCAGAAGCAATAGTGACGGCACATTGAGAATAGATTTTCTGTTTTTGATGGTTGATGGTGGTATTCCCCCTTCATGGATGAAACAAATCCCACTTGGAAGCCATTCAATGTAAAATGCCTTGCAACAAGATGATCTTCCAAATAGTTTCGACCATTGGACATGCCCAAAAAGTTCCAGCCCCTCTTGGTTGGTTGTTACATCCTTCAGTAGAATGGACTGTTGGTTTTGTTGTCAAAAGTCGGAGATGCAGCTGACAGCCAGAAGTTGATGCGCACTTGGCACTAATGGATACCAAGCATCGCTGGTCAAGATCTTGTGCAGCATCAATCACAGATGGTCACCCAAACGGTTAAGACTGTAAGGCACCCGTTTTTCTGAACCCTTTCGAACAATGAACGACCAAGGAAAGCAGCCGTAAATTCTTCGGGACATGCCCCATCAATTTATCCATCAATCACATTTTTTTCGAACCAACCATTGGGATGCATCTCAGCAACAGGAGGACCCCTTGCTGTCACCCATGTCTCCATAGCTGGCATGACCAGTCACAACAATCGGCCCCAGGTTCCCTGTCCAACGACAAAGCAGCCAGCCCATGGCTGTCGCCGTTGTTTGGGCCCTGGAAAGCGCTGGGTTAACCGCCTCCCAAGGGAAGAGAGAAGTGTTGGCCTTGCTACACATTTGTTCATTTGGGATTTTGTGCACCGGCAAATTTGTGTGTCCGGAAAAATGAGATGCACCAAAGTCACAAAGTGGCAGTTGTCTTGGCATGCTTCCATGATTAATGGTTGATGAATGGTTGGTAGTTCGCCATTTGGCGGAAATCTCAAAATAGGGAACCTCCGAAACCATCCATCAAGAGCCATTTTTAGCCATAAACCACGCGTTTTTGGGGTTTCATCCATTAATATCATTTTTCGCAATTAACCATTTTGAGGGTACCCCAAACTGGCTTGAGAAACCAGCAAAAAATAGTTGTCTAATCATCATTGTTGGTTATTATAGTTGTTGAATGATTATTCCCTGTGATTAATCGTCATAATCCCTTACAAAAGCATTTAGCGAAACTCCTTCCCCCCAGCTGCTGCTCGTTTCTGCTGCTTGCCAAGGACCAAGAGCTGGGCTCTGCCAGGCGAATCACAGGAGGAGCAGAGTGCGGTCCCAACAACGGTGGAGGGGGATGACAACGGGGGAAATGTCTGTTGGTTGTTGAGTTGTTGACTTGTTGAGTTGTTCATTTTTAGTGTGGCGGTTGATTGGTATATATAATGGCGGTTGTTAGATGATTGGTTAGCAAACGACAACTAGCAATGAACCAACGATACCTAGCACTAAGTACCATCAATCGTCATTGCAATGTTGTTATGTTGATGCGTGTCGTTGGTGGCGGTGTTGCCCATCAATTGTGGTGAGCTGCCCAGGCCCCCGGATGAGCAGCGTCACCAATTCTATGTTGAACTACAGCCCATGTTCCACCCCATGTTCCACCAACTGACAAACGTGAACCAGTGCTGAACATGATTAAACATTTGAAACCATCATTAACCTTAGCATTTATCATCCACTAGCCAGCAAATCAAACCCTCTATCCAGCGGGGAGCCGGCTTTAGTATGTTTCTCCATACTTTGAAATTGCTGACCATTCGTTTTGACTGTTGAAGCATTGTCAACCCCGATTATCAAGTATCTTCGACCATCCATGATGATGACCGTTCTTAGCTCTCAAGATTATGGACCATCAAGTGTCACCCCCGATTCCACGCTTTGAACCATTACCAAGTGTCACGAATCATCAAACATGTTGGCGGTTTCATTTTTCTATTTGACTATCCATGGTTTTACTACATGACAATATATTACTAACTACTACATACAAACTATCAATCATTATCCACCATGACTAACCATCAATCATGAAGCAATATCAATCCTTCTGACGCGTCATGAAACCACACACCTCTCAGGTAAAGGCCTTGACGATTTGGCCAACAGCGTCCTTGCTCTGGCCAAGAAGCCGGAGGGCCCAAGGGATGAGGAATTGCCGGATGATGCCCTTGGTTTGGGTTTTTAAGGAACAGCTTTACTGGCACATCATTGAAGACTTGTCAATGTTTAGACTGTATGAGGACGCCCAAGCGTTGATTCTACGCGCAGGCTGATTCCTGAGCGTCTATTTGTGTATACATGTGTGTCATGCACATACACGTGCTTGCTCTATGGATACACGAATCTATCTAGCGAATCTATCTATCTAAGCACATATCATCTATCTACACGTCTATCTATTGATTCATTACATATTGAACCACTGAGTTCTTCCCATCTCCCTCCATTGCCCCTCCGCGACCTCCCACCGGCTTCCCAGTCGCAAGAGCGGAGCCCCTGATGCGGAGATGAAGGCAGCTGCTGGATCAACCAGCGGCACGATTCTTAGTGGTTGGAGCTATGTGGGTTTGTCAATAGCCACGCTGTCCGCACAAAAGTGTTGGTTTCCCTGTTAATGATCGTTATTATTGGATGGTGAGTAGGGACCACCTTTTTTGGATAAACCCATGTGTATCACCCATTCACAATACATTGGGGGGGCATCTACTGAAAGGTGTTTGATATGATGGCCAGCATTTATGGAGGTATAGTGACCATGTTCGTTGATCGCTGCAAAGGATTTGCAACCAATGATACTGGGTATACAAGCGACGAGAATGACACCATGAGTGGCGAGGCATGTAACCCAAGAGCTTTCATTCCGGGATTTCTTAGCACAATGTTGGATATGAACAGGGTAAAGCGTTGGATTATCATGAGCCAAGCAATACGAACCCGTTAAGGATGAACCATCAGCTGAGATTGACCATGAAGCCACACAAATTCAATCGAATGGCTATACTCCTATCGTCCATGCTTATATCCCCATCATAGTCCGTACTTGGATGTGCAGCTTGGGATATAGGTGGGATGAGATATAACCATGGTGACAACGGGGTTACAAGCCCTGTCCCACCAATGAATTGTTAGCATGTAACCCTCCAACTATATGCCAATCATCTACCCAAGTACAAGCCAACTACATCCATTGGCTACCAACCATTAAGTGTTTATAGGCATAGGCGTTGCTTGCTTCTGCATGTGGATGCCCATCCAAGTTGTCGCCTGGTTTCTCGGACCGTCAGGCGGCTGTTGACAGCATCTCGCAGATCCTCTCCGACATGAAGGTAGCGGAAGCTGCTGCCGATACACTGTTGGTGGTTCGTAGGGAGCAAGGAAGGGGCAGGTTATAGGGGGCTGCATGGGGATGCTAACCAATGATTAGTGTAGGTTGATGATGGTGAAGGCTTAGGTAGTTGATAATGGTTGATGGTTTGTTTGCGCAGATTAAGAATTGGTTTGCAGTTCGCAGTTATAGGAGCTACTATTCTATGACTGATGGGTCATTGTCACAGGGGAAGGTGATCGGTTTTCAGCCATGGTTCATACGCATCATCCACAATGACAGAAACTGCTCTGCGGGCGGGAAGTGAACATGGCAATGAAACATCCTGCCATGCCAAGCAGTACTGGATCCAGCTAGCCGGGCATATCAAGGATGACAAAATCAAACCCCGCGCCTCGTTGGGAGCACACTGGGCATGGAGCGCCATCCTCACTGGGGCTGGTGCAGTCAATCAGCTGTTGATGGCCTCAGGATGCCGTGCACACTGGCAACGTAGCAGCGCAGCAGGACACGACTCAGGGCGGTGATATATGGATGGTCGCAGATGAAGAGATGGGTGCAAGGCCCAGTATGACCAGGAATCCTCCTCATCCATGAACTGTGTATCTCCAAACCAGCAAGCCCTGGTGATTCTTGGTGAAAATCCCGGATATTTGTTGAATACCAGCTGCACTGGCTAATTGGTTTGATTTTGTCGGAGAATCTCAAATAATGTTAATTACGTTTCCTTGTTGTTTTCCACGAAGAACAATGATTCTATCGGCGACCTTTCTTAGCCTTTTCACAGCTTTGGTATGACCATATCTCGTCCACGTTCGAACAGATCTACATTCTTTGGTAGTCAGTTGATCCTAGTTCACTTCAAGTATCTCCGTGAACAAGGCCAGTTGTGGACGACACCAGCGTTTCTTGGCACTGCTATAGGCGTTCAATAGCAGATCGTGTAGTGCATTGTGGAGCTTCACCCACAAAAGCTTTGGAGAGTGAAGCGCCACTATCATAGTCATAGTGGAGCTTAACTATCATCATTTCATAGTCATATTGGAGCATCATTTTCACTACCAATAGTGGATCACTGCTGGATTGCCCCAGTGGGTGACAGGAGATCGACAAGAAGGAAGGTTCTTTGAAGAACTGCACCGTTCCCAGCGAGACGTGGGGTGCACTCAGTGCTGAGGGTGGGCTGGGATGGGCTGGCGGCGATCTGTGATAAAAAAGGGCAATCCACCAATGACTTGGGGAAGTTCGCATGAACCCATTGATAGTTGGGGTTATATATTTGATTGTAGATGTTGGTCGATACGCAACCAACAAATGCGTAGTAGTTCACATCTCAAGAAAGGTACGTACTGTGGTCCTCTTTGGGATTTGAACAGCTGGGGTACAGGAAGAAGACATGCCCCAGAAATGCTTAGAATTCAACGAACCCTTGGGTTCTTCTGTTCTGCCCATGTTTTTCTGCTCAGGTGGGGAAATCAACCAAATAGTCTTCACGGTCGTTTCACCGTTTCACTGGTAGACCTTTGATTGAACGGACACAAGCCCATCGATCATTCTTTAAAGAATCGCGACCTCAGCTAGGAGATAAGCGAGGGAGTTTCTCACCGTGGTTCTTTTGAATCCTGGCCCAGGAACAATAATTTGTAAGATTATTTGCTGTCGTATTTTGCACCTGACTAATAAATAGATGATTAAGATTTAGCCATCAGCCACCTAAAAAAATGCCGTCAAGATTAGCCACCATTGGCCAAGAAGTAACCACCATTACTATTAAGCATCCATGCTAATTGGCTGCAATGATGGCCAATATTAGCCGTAAACTACCATTAAACCACCATTAACCCACCATTGATTCACCATTAAACCACCATTTGCCAAGATTAAACCACCATTAGCCACCATTCACCGCCATTAGCCACCATTCACCACCAATAACCAGCATTAACCACCATGTAGACTGGTAGAGCCTTTCCAGCACCCTTTGCACCACGTGCATCACCAAGGAGCACTGCAGACTTTGAGGCTGGACCGGGTGGTGGAGCCATTCGTCATGGGGTTGCTTTAGGAATCCACATGGGAAGGTTTGGTTCTGGATGGGTTTATAAACCTGACGGGTTCATGAAGTTCATAAGCTTAACATGTTGATGAATCATGGTTTCTGACATCGGTCTTAAATAATCGAGGGTCATCAACAAGTGGGAGTCGTCATGAACCAAGAATGGAGAATGGGGAAACATCATTGACCAACATTCAGGAAATTTCATGGCTCAAACATCATTTCACCATTAGTTCAACCATCATTAGCATTCATCAACCGCTGTCACCCTAAGCCTTCAGAAGGTCCACTTGGCCGACAGACCAAGCCATGCCAATGACAGAGATACCCCTCTACCCAGATGCCATCCCCATCCCAGCGTCCCCGGCGATGACGCGAGGCCTCTTTGCACATCACTTTGACGGACGTGCTCAGCTGCCGCCGCTTGGCGTGGTCGTGGTGGAGCTGGAAATGTGTGGGGGTGAATTTGGTGGTTTCTTAAGGCAGTTTGGGCACCCCAAAGTTATGGTTGGTTTATTACGTATAAATGGTTCATATTAGATTGTTTATTATATATTCTATAGATGTTTGATAATATTAGATGATTTGGGGATACCCCTACATTGAGAAGCACCCATTTGCCACCGTTGATGGTTGCCCTTGGTAGACTAGCCCGGGTAGCTGCAACATCACCGGAGTTTCAGCTGGCCAATGGAGCATCTGCGAGAGGTGAATCATCATGAGCCCATCATTGACTGACGTTTTGGCTTCGTGTTACTTGATGATATCCAATTTCAGGTGGGTGGTGGGGAGTATTACTATTTATAGAAGGTCCCAGTATGGGTGTGGGCGTCAAAACCTAGCACCTTTGCAAAATTTTTGACAAGCATGTTCACTTTCACAATTCTTCACGATTATGTGAATCTGACCTATTCTTCACAGATTTGCTAATCTCAACCGTCCTTCAGAAAGTGAAAGTGGATGACCATACCTGCGATGCAAAGTCAAAGGGCCTCCCTTGGCCTCAACCCTCTTGCCATCTACACTCGTTTTTAGTCCAGGATGGCTGAGTTTTCCTGATGGTACACGTAGGACCCCAGGGTTGTAACAAACTTTCCAGTGGGGTAGCTAACCAGGCTTAAGTGGTCTTTCGCTTCGGCTATGTAAGGGTTAAGCTTCCCAGGCTGACCAGGTTGTCAGATGACTTTCCTAGCAGGTGTAGCCCAAACCGAGGTGCAGAGGAGAAGACCTACTATCGCCCGGAGATCCAGGGAGCCAAGTGGCACATGTGTCGCTGAACAACTGGTGGTTAAGTGATGCTGAACAATGCTTAAGCGGTGGTGAAATTAGTGGCCAATCGGATGATGGTTGATTCATGTACTTGATTGTTAATTGATCATTGATGGTCAATGAATGATCAATTTGTTTGGATTTTTGATACTCCAATCTTGACACACATCTCCAAGACAAAATAGCTGAATAGTGGCTAAATTCCAGATGTTCTTGGTTGTCACAGCTATTGTCTTGTTCCCCAGTAAAGGGGAAAATATCATCGTCCTGCCGAGCAGCTGATGTAAAGGCCTTTACAGGGGTTGTCTGTGAAGGTGGTACAGATTGGTGAGACGGGAGGGGTACAACATAGGAACAGGAACAATTGGGTATTTAAGGTTGTACGCTCCGGAAGCTTGTGTTCTAGACTAAGAATACTTATCGTTCATAGATTGCCCATGGTGTAATGGTAGAATCCGTTGAGACAATATAGCCCGAAACAATATTTCACCACAAGGCTCGTAAAAATTACCTTGATTGATCTTGATTGCGAAATTGGTCAAGTAATTCCACCCTGTCAACTCACCAAATCATCCATGGCGTACCCCAAAAATCAGCAACGCTCCGCTCAGAAGCCTATCAGTTCTGCATGGCCGAAGAGGTCGCCCGCGGTGTGTGGGACGACCACTGGGCAAAGCCATGAGCTGATTGGCAACCATGGCCACACTCCAACGATAAGGACGTTCCAAGCTGAAGTGAGTTGGGAGGTGACCGTTTGAAGACGAATGACGTTCTCTTCATGTTTGGGTGTGCTGGGTCATTGATCTTGACAAATCATCAAACGGACCCTTATCTCAACCATGAACTGACCATGAACTGACCCTAAACCATTCCCAGCTTCACCCGAAATCTTGTTGACCTAGCCCCTGAGTAGCCATCATTTTCGCTTAGCCATGGAGTCAGCATAGTAGCCACGCCTTGGCCCTCATGGGGGATGCCCTTGTGCGGCAGGCGCGCTGCAGCAACACCACGGAGTGCTGCGTAGATCTGATTCAACCGAGCCCCTGGTGCTTGAGTCCTCCCAGCCCTCCATCGCTGGGAGCCATAGCTGCGCTCGTGGTGCTTGGGGTGCTTAGGGTGGGGTTGGTCATCCATCACATTCCGTGGCAGTTGTTTATAGCTTATATCATATATCTTATTCATACTATATATCCACACCAGTGGGTTATATCTTGTTGGTTGGTCAAATCCATTTCAGTCACTTGGTGATTTGCTGATGCTTGCGCTGCTTTGAGGCCATTGTCCTTCCAGACCGAGTGTGATGCCGCGCCCTCGCCTTAGACGTGAAGTTCAGATGTTTCGGGTGGCCAATGGATAGTAGAAAGTCATACTTGTATGTTCCCCAAACAATTCCGCCAATTGTCAGTCTATGTCGGTAAAGCTTTTTTGTTTCATGAACACCTTTATTTGTATAGTGAACCCACCAGCCTTAACCAACCTTCACCAACCTTAGAACCAAGCTTCAGTGATGGCATCATCAATGCCATCAACAACCAACCAGCTTCAACTTCACTAAGGTCTCGCTGCCGTGAGAAGGACCTGGAGAACAAGTTGGCTTTTTTCGAGCACAAGCTGCAGGAGTACAACGACGCCATGGTGGCCTGCGAACAGTCGCGCTTGGGTCCGGGGGCCTGAGAGCTGTCAGGCTGAGGGAGGTGTCTGGATGGGTTCATGGTTGGGGGATCTGCCATCAAACATGGGGAGGGCTGGTTGGGAGCTGGGAATCTGCCATAAGTTCTCTGCCGGATCTCCCAGCTTGTTAAGAGCTGGATTCGAATCGCAGAGGATTCGAATCCATGGTGACATGGGGTTATGACTTTCAACATTGGGCAACAAATGGGATGGAGACTTCCATGGTTAAGTGCTATTATCAATCAACGGATTTCCCCGCACCCTGGAGATGTCGGATCCTGCTACCAAGGCTGCAATGCATCCTACGCTTGTATGGCGAAGGAGGCTGCCTGGAAGGTGCGCAGCTAAGCGAGAAGTTCCCAGCGGCCACCTGTGGTAGGCTGGTCAGTGAATTGTTAACAGTGGCTCTTGGCTAGTAGTGGTTGGCATGAATCATAAATCCCAAATATGGGCTAAACAATGTGTTGGCAAGTTGGCATTGAAAATGCTTCACGATGAATGGCTGATAATGTTTGATCGTGGCCAATCCAGGTTAGTTCGTGATTGATTGATGTTCTATCATGGGTGACAAGGGTTCACCATGGCTGGTAAATGATGAAAATAATGGGTGGTTGAGAATGGTATTTCACCAGGAATGGTCGTTGATACCAGGCATCAGCTTGTTGATTGGTCCTCAAGTTGCTTGCTTGGGCATTCTATTCATCCACCAAAAATGACGAAGACAGAAGGACCTCCTTTGAAATGATGGCTTCTAGGGGGTTTTGGGGTATGGAATCCATCCAGCGATACATAGCTTGACCAAGCGTGCGCAAGGAAAAGCACTCGCAGTGCAACGGCAACCAGACCACCTTCGAACAGGCCACGACAGCAATGCCTAGGTGATGTCGTCGCAGCAGGAGCTGCAATGATCTTGCGAGGACATGCGCGATGGAACCATTCTGTAGAAATGGTCAGAGTTTTTGTACGTGATCATATCGGGGAGACGAGTGGTGAGAATCGGGCCACGGTACAGAAGCAAGAAGCGAGAAATGGCCATAATATCAGCCATGATTTTATCTGAGCTCCTCATGTTGGCTGAAGGAAAAAAAACACATAGACTACTGCTCTAAGATTCATCCGCGTTTTACTGGCGTTGCTTGTGCCGTGTCACATGTGGATCAGGGTCCCAGTGATGTTTGATGATGACGGCATCGCCAGGCCTACTGCGATTTGGCTGGATCGCAGGAGGCGGGCGGCATGGAGAATTCTTGCCCCGGGGTATAGGATATACTGTGCAAGAGAGCATGTAAGCAGGCATATAGATTTTGATGCAATATCCTCAATGGATCGAAATGGCTGTATGCGTGCTACACCATCAGAATTATTGGTTGTTGATCGCTGTTTTTCCCCAGATAGCTGGAAGCTATAGGGGTTCTTACTTCCCAAATAACAGGTCACTGTCGGCGAACTTTCTGGCTGAAGGTGCTGTGTGCCAGGTGCTGGTGCCAGGTGCTGTCGGCAGGTGCTGTCGGCAGGTGCTGTCGGCAGGTGCTGTCAGCAGGTGCTGTTGGCAGGTGCTGTGTGGCCAGGTGCTGTCGGCAGGTGCTGTCTGCAAGGTGCTGGTGCCAGGTGCTGGTGCCAGGTGCTGGTGCCAGGTGCTGTC
>VSDK01002351.1:179462-193780 GCA_009767595.1 Symbiodinium kawagutii | reverse complement strand
CCAAGGAGAAAGAAGAGTTCTATTGCAAGGAGAAAGAAGAGTTCTATTCCAAAGAGAAGGAGGAGTTCTTTTCCAAGGTCAAAGAAGAATTCTATTCCAAGGAGAAAGAAGAGTTCTATTCCAAGAGCAGGAAGAGTTCTATTGCAAGGAGAAAGAAGAGTTCTATTCCAAGAGCAGGAAGAGTTCTATTGCAAGGAGAAAGAAGAGTTCGATTCCAAAGAGAAGGAAGAATTCTTTTCCAAGGTCAAAAGAAGAGTTCCATTCCGAGGTCAAAGAAGAATTCTATTCCAAGGAGAAAGAAGAGTTCTATTGCAAGGAGAAAGAAGAGTTCTATTCCAAAGAGAAAGAAGAGTTCTATTCCAAGAGAATCAAGAGTTTTATTCCAAGGTCAAAGAAGAATTCCATTCCAAGGAGAAAGAAGAGTTCTATTGCAAGGAGAAAGAAGAGTTCCATTCCAAGGAGAAAGAAGAGTTCTATTCCAAAAAGAAATGGAAATCGGAAAATTTCAGGTCAAAATTCAGAAGATGCCTTCAGACTTGAGCGCATGGCATTTGACATTTTCATCGAAATCATTGACAACAATTTTTGATCAAACATTAGAACCTACTTGATTCCCTACCCCAACCTTGTTGTCCATACATGTTCTATCTGGGGTCTATGCCGGTGTAATTTTTTTTAAATCAACTGGACTTAACATGACTGAACCATCCACACCTGCCCTTGTCAGGGGTCATTTACTGCGAGACTACACTCAATACACCATGAATGAATCCGGTATAGTGGTCGAAAACTGTTCCGTGAGTTTCTCACCCACATCTAGAGATTCCCCAACAGATGATATCCACGAGTTTTCCACCCACATCTGGCCACGTTGATCCCCCAAGATGTCGCCAGACTCACTGGGACACCTACTCCGGATGTCCCGTGCTCAGCACCGTGCGGGTAGAGTCAGCAGTAGCCACCTGTCCAGGTGATGTTTGGTTGTACGTTAACTTGATTAGCTGCAAAAGGTTCATGGTTCACTAATGATGAGTGGAAAATCACCATGGTGATATTAGGGCTTGATTATGGAATAGTGCCGTCGCCAGGTGGTTTTACAGAAGGGTAGTCGATCTTGAACTAGTTTTGGGTTGACCATTGCAGTGGTTGATATCCTTTGGCATCTACTGGAGCAGCATCATGTGCTATGGCATTCCTTGCGACGCCATGGTTATAAGTGAATTACACCGTTGGGTGTTTTGCCACTGGTCTACTGTACCCCGACTTTTGTCTCCATACCTAGCCTATTGGCGCCCTGATTAAATCTAGCGAGGTCTTCAATCAAGCCATTCAACAAAACTGATTCTATGGCTTGCCATTCAACAAAACTGATTGTATGGCTTGCTGTAAAAGGTGCAATTGGCATTGAGCTTATGTTGATTGTTGTGTGATGTGCACATACTATTTGTGGGTTACAATGCCAATTCTGCCTTTCATATATTCTACTATATGATGCAGCCCTTCCCACCCCCACCCCCCTCCCACCCAATAGTGATGATCATGGTACTGGAAAATTTATATAGTTACAGTAGTCCCTCTTCACAGTTTCCGGCAATTTGTCGCAGCCATGGCCTGTTCCCTGTTCGAAGAAACCTGTTGATGCTATGTCATTATGATGGTAACAGGATCATGATCATTGTCATTGCCACTACCACTTTGTATATTGATTGTTGGTTACCAATATACTCTGATTCTGTTGGTGCTACATCATCATTGGTTTTTCATTTGCTAGTGGGAGCCATCACCACACTCATGCCCATACCTTCATCTTTTTGTATGAGCTGGTAGTTGTGGTGATCATTGGGTATCAATTTCAACATCATCACCATGATTTGCGGAAATCACAAACCACGTTGGTACACAAAGTACACCAGGTAGAGTTAAGGAGAGGTAGTTAAAAGATCACTATGTTCTTAAAATATACTTTGTATTATTTATAGAATTCTTTCAGTCAATCTTTCCTTTTCTCTCACTTAACAAGTTGAGTCCTTTCAGCAGTCAGGCCTTGAGCCAACGCAAGTCGCAGGGCTTCAACTGTACACTTCGTACTGCTTCACTTGGCTTTAGGTGGCTTCACTGGTACACTCTAAGCTTCTCAGTTCTCAAGGCTTTACAGGTACGAACGAGTTCCAAGCTTTACACAACAAACGAGTGAGTACAAGTGACAAAACTGGCTTTACAAAAAGGCTTCAAAAGCTTCCAAGTTCCTCTCACTGAAAGGTCGTTAACTTCAACGAAACTAGCTCCTTCAGCTTTAAGGCTCACAACTGCAATCCATGCAAGTCGATTACCGATGCTTACTCAGCACTATTCCGATGGTTTCCTAAGTTCACTGCACATTACTTAGGTTGCACTGACTGGAGTGCAAGCATGCACGAAGGAAGGGCAAGCAAGTCAAAACGGCTTATCTGCTACAAGTTGGTGCTACTTGTTGCCAATTAAGGGTTTTAGGTTAGGACCAACGGATGCACCGCGAGGCCGAAACTAAGCTGTACGTGCTCAGATCTTGATGATTCTGAGTGCAAAAAGAGCTAGACTGACTTAGGAATTCAAATCTGGACACAGATTTGATTTCCAATCAAGTTCACACTTGATTTCCTCCAAAATTCGTTGAAACACACATGCACGAGACTAGAATGTCTCAAAGTCGAGTTTGAATAAACAAACTGCAAAGGAAATTGGATTTGATTCCAGATTCTGCTTCACCATACCTTGTTATAAGGTCTCCTCTTCATATCAGCTCACAACATTCTCGTGGATCTTCAAAATTGGATGGATTCCAATTTTCAAAGATTGCTCAGCTTTAAGCTCTTTAAAAGGGCTTCTACACAGCAAAGCTTAAACGATACGAGTTTAAGGTTTGAAGAGCTAAAGGTTCAAGAAGGGGAAGTTTGAAGCAAAAGGTTCGAGAATTATTGCTTGGAGCTCGACTATATACATCCTACAGGATGTAGGTGCTAATTTTCACACCCCCTTTCGAGGTTCAAGAAATAGTTCGAGAGCTTGAGAACTTCGAAGATATTTATATCTTATATAAAATTATTATTCATATCCGGAGATATTTATATAATAAAAATAGTATACACTGACTCAAGTTGACTTCAACTGCAACTGCTTCACAGAATGATTGGAATGAAAGTGTCGACTGCTTCAAAGATTCGATGGCTCATTGGAAAATCGATTGTGATCACATGTCAAAAATTGTGACTTCAAGTCAAGATGTCTCTGGAAAAATTCGCAAGGTGATGAACTCTGAGGCTCGGAACACGCTTCTCTGCTGTCGCTGTCAGGGATGGAAACTTCGCTGATTTGCTGAATGAAAGCTGGATTTCACAGAAAGAAATTGCTGAAGCTTTGAAATTCATACTGCTATGATTCCACTCTGAAGATTCGAACTCTACGGTCAAAGATTCAAAGCTGGAGCTTGGGACGTCGATACCTGACCAGGGCCTGAGAAGATCAATGGAACAAAGTGAAAATGTGACATGTTTCAATTGCCATTATGTCGAATGTGAACATCTGTGAACATGTCTGGAACGAAAAATGACTGAATAGCTGAATGCAATTGTTTGACTCTTTCTGGTCGGAACGTCGGCTTCGCATCCGGAAGAGATGCATTCGGAACTATGACGGCTGCAATGTGTCTCCAGGATCTACTGCATGTTAAAGAGAAATGCAGCTTGAATCCAACACCTCTGAACGAAGCGAGCAAACCTGGATACCATGGTCTCTTCCATGATTGCTTCCGTCTCGGGCTCTTCTTCCATGGCACTCGTCTCAACAACTGGGGTGTCAACTGGGGTGGCCTCTGAATCGCTGAATCCCGGTGATGGCAACTCTGGCAAAAATACCATACCAGTCTCCGCATTGAATGTGGAGGTTGATTCCAAGGCAACACGCTCAATCACCCGTCCTAGATTGATGAGCTCCACAACCATAGATGAGTCCAATCCATCATCTGTTCCAGTTTCCACAGCTGCGGTCTCAGTAGTCTCTGCGGCATTGATCCCACCATTGTCCTCCGGATCAACTTGGTACGAATCATGACTGGCCAGGGTATTCAAATCCGAATCGCACTCTATGAGACTTGGAGACGACTCACCACCATCGGTAGCCATCAGCAGCCAGAGGAAACAAGAAATGAAGCCTAAGGCAAACACTATGCAGAAAACACTGCCATGACCAAAACAACTCTTCATAACATCATGCCAACTTCTCTTTGGCGGTGTCAAGGCCCAGCGGCCTTTCTGAATTGCATTGGGTGGCATTGTGAAAATGGCTGCGGAAATGCAAGATCGTGTTATGGAAAATTTCGGTGAATTCTCATGTGTCTGAAGCTTGATTGATTCTTCGACTTCACTGACGATGCATCTTCTGAGCTTATGACTTAAGTCGATAGCTTTGAGCTGTTGGATCATAGAACTCAGTCACCGAATGCTTGGCTGAGCATTTCCCATGATAAACTCTCAGGTAGGCATTCGCAACACACTGACACATACTAGCTGGATAGTGTGCAGTTTTCTCCCAATTAACTTTATTGAATGGCAAGTGTTCTTCACTACAAGTACATTCAGTATACTTAGATAGCGAGTGGCACACCTCTGGATGGGTACATAACCACAAGAAAATCTTACCAACCTTCATACCTTCTGGAAAGGCACACAATCGAGGACACTGGGAGAAGAGGAAGCGATTGGCTCTCACAAAAAATCTTTCAGCTCTTTCGAGGACCAATATTGATTTCTCTTCGGAAGTTCAAAGGAGAAATGGGAGGCATAAGGAATGAGACACAAACTCAACTCCAAAAGTTCCGCAAACTCACACTTCCGAGCTTCCTGAAGTTCCTTGTTTCCCGCTAAATTCTGGAGATTGGATCCGCCGGTGCAAGGCAATGACAAATGCATGTACACAGCTTTGGATTTCTTCTGAAACTTATTCAACAGCAACACCAACTGATTCAAGCATGAATGCAAATCAGCTCGTTTCGAAATTCGAATGATTCCAACTTGCAGCTCTCCGCAACAAACTGTTTGAAAAGCTTCCGCAAGATTGCTGTTGACATCACAGCACACTTCCAAGAAAAGAAAATCATAAACCGATGCTTCAAGCTTCGAGATACCGCTTTCATGAGCTTCCACGATGAGATTCAAGCGAGGATCGAAAGTGGGTTGAGAGCTTGGCACTAAATCCACAAAAGATTCGCTCTGAGATTCGGTTTGGACAATTCGATTCACACGAACTTTCTGTTTACTCTTCTTCTTCTTCTGATCTTGTTCTGAAACTCGCTCAGCTTGTGCTGGAGAAATCTCTTCTGCTTCCATGTATCCCATCATCAATCGAAACTGGTTGAAAAGTCGCGATCCGAGAGTCTTGGTCAGTATATCTGCTATTTGTTTACATCCTTCAACCCAAGATAGGATAACCTTTCCTTGACGAACAAGATCTTGACAAAAACAGATTCTAAGTTCAATGTGTCTTGATCTTCTTTGGAGTCCAGGTGATGACAAAACACGAATGGCAGCTTGTGAATCACATCGACATTCAATGATGATGTTTTCTTCTGGAAATTCTTCACTCAATTCTCGCATGAGAAAAGACGCAAGTTGACCAATGATGCATGACGATTGATATCCAGTATACAAGTTCTCAACATGGGCATGAGTTTCATAGAAGAAGTGTTGGGAAATCCTCTGGAGTCCAATTCCTTCCTGCAAAGCTTCCGCAAGTGCTCCAAGTTCTGACTCGCAAGACGATAGAGCAACAACTTGTTGGATCCGGGAAAATGCTTTCACAACACATCCGCGATAAAAGCAACACATACCGCTGATTGATCTACGATTCAAACTACGCAGAGGTGCCCAACTTGCATCAGTATATATGATCAACTTATGTGATTCATTCTCAACTGCAAATTCTGAAGCATCACATGGATAACATTGCTGCATTGACTTGAAACTTCTGACCCACTTCAACACTGAGCGCATGGCTTTCTCATGCCTATCCAAAGGCTTTGCCATTCCAGTAGCTAAAAGTGCAGTGTAAACGCACAAGAACAAAAGAGTTTGTGCAGCCCAACTCAGCTTTCCAAGTGCAGCACGATACCGCAATGCAGCTTCGTCGGACAACTCAGTTGAACCTTCTTCAGAATCAAGAATGGGTCTCAAGTCAGGTGGTGATTCAGATGAACGAACAATGCCGTAGCTGTCAAAAACACTCTGGAAATAATCATCATCCAATGAAATCAGCAATCTAGCATCATGTGGTTTTCTTTCGATGGTTCTTCCGAGAAATCTTATCTTTCCACCACCATTCCAGCTTTCACGGATCAATCCAGTTTGTTTGATCTTGAGTTTCTTCGATAAATGGTTGAATACGCTCATAGCCATGTCTTCTCTTTGCGCAAACACCAAAAGGTCGTCAACATAGGCAATGACTTGAATCCAAGCATTGGATTCGTTCTCCTTTCCTTTCAACTCAACATAGCCTGCGAAAACTGTGGTTTCGATGGATGAAGGTTTGATTCCTATCTGTTGCAACAAGTGCGACAGGTGCTCAACCCATGCAAGACCACTAGACCTAAGTCCATTGATGGCTTTGTATGCTTCAAGATACACTGGCGATCCGTCCAAGAATGTGATGCTCGGAGGAAATTTCAGAATCACTTTGATTGGCTTACCTAGCTTGTGTCCTGAGGGAGAGGCCATAAACGCAGCGCTAACATCAAGTCCAAGGATGACGAGGTCATCATTAGAAGCTTGTGCCAACATGAGTCTGAGTGATTCGATGCTAGAAGTCGGGGACGATATCATGAGGTCGCGAGCTGATGCTTGGCCCTTGGCCATCTCTCTAGCTACAAGTCTCATTCTGACATTCTTGGGCTCTTTCTCAACACATACCCATCGCGTTGAAATTGGATGAATGTTGAACTTCTTTCCCAAAATCTTCGCTTCTTGTTCTGAGATGGGTCTTCCGACTTGTTGTGCACTCATGGAGTTCACTTCGGTTTGCATACCAGTATATGCATATTCACAATCAAGATACTGCCCATTCGCATCTGAGATTACGTAGCCAGGATAGACAAGCAAAACTTGAGTTCCACACAAATCGATGACATCAGCCTGGGGTTTCTGACCTTTTACCTGATAAACGGATCTGATCATGTTCACATGTCTGTCTCTCATGCGGTCCAATGAAAATGCATCAAGTGAACACAAAGATTCAAGTTCCATTGCCGTTGCCTCGGGATTGGGATCTGCGATGGAGTCCAAGTCAATCATGTCTGCATCACCATCAGCTGCAATACTAGGTTCATATGCAAGACTAGGTTCATAACCATTGTCCAAGACAACATCACCCCCTTCAACATTCATACCCGGATCACCCCCTTCAACTTCATGATTCTCAACGCGTGATTGGGCTCCGTCTGCAATGTCAACTGAATCTGAAGCACTGGGTTCAATCCGATTGGGAGGTGCAGGCTGTTTGCCAACGAGCCTGGTCCTGGGATCATCTGCCGATGGAACATGTCGAGGGACGGCTGCAACTTCGGATGCTGATGGAGCTGAATCCTTCAGATCTTTCTGAACAACTTCTGAATCTTGAGTCTCCAACCATTGCTTGTATCTATCCAAACATTTCTTGTTATGAACCTTACCATGGAATGATTTCTTTGGGTATCCCCGTTCACAAACACCACAACCCTTTGTTGGACCATGTTTCCAAATGAAGTCTGATGGAACATTCTTGATGTCTGCTGGGTTGATGCGGTGATTGACTCTGAGTTCTGTTTCTTCTTCCTTGTCTTCTGCAAAGCGAACTGACTTCTTCGGTTGAACGCTGTCACCAGGGGGACTGCCAGAACTGCCATGGTCAAAAGATTCAAAAAATGATGGAGCAAGCTTCGGATTCCAACTGATTGGAGTTAAAAATTTAATGCTCTTGGCTACGAAAGTTCGTTCTTCGGCTTTGAGTTGAACAACGCACACATGGCCTAGAGATTGAAATTCTGGTCTCAAGTAGCAACTGGTTTCAAATCTAGAGATGGAGAGATCTCGGATTGATTCAGGGAGTTCCGCAAGAACTAAACTTCCAAACATGGCAGTTTTCCTACTCACAACATCTTTGCCAATGGCCATAGCTTTCGGAGTTCGATTGGTATCGAGATATTTTGAATGGAAGTTCGCACAAAAACAAACGTATGCAAGGATCGTTGTCAAGGTCTTCTCAATCACTATATCTACTCCATGTTGCCTCATATCCTGACGTGTTGCAGCATAACCATCCTTCACAATCCTGATAGCTCCTTCTGCTCCTCCTGCGGTCTGGTGACCTTGTGGGGGTGCACGCACAACATGAACATTCCTCTGTAGGCCTGCATTCCTAAACAGTTGTCCTACAACTTTCTCAGCATCTGTGATGACTTCCAATGTCTGTGTGGCTGCACTCGGTCCCAACAAGCAGAACTCTGCCATCCATTCACGAATCCATGAATGAGTGTTGCGCACGTCGGATTGGATTGGTGCTACTCCTTTCATACCTGTGTGCAAGTCAACCATCACTAGAAACTTCTTACCTTCAATTTCTGCAATGTCACATGCAACTTCGGATTTCGATTCCTTACCTAACCTTCTGTGATGAGTTGTGGACTTCGCTGATTGGCACGCAATGCACTCACTATGATATGGAAAATGTCCATTCAAACGATGTTCTTCCAACGATTGCTTTGCAATGCGAGACTTCCTCACTACTGATGGGTGTCCTTCCTCCTCAATGGGCTCCTCATCATCGAAGGTGGGTGCAAGGTCTCCTGTTGGTTCATCATGCGGTGGATCCTGAAGGGGTTCCTGAGGGTGCGACTCCTGAGGTTGAAACACAATTTGAGCATCATCTACCATACCATGTTCCTCCATGAGCTCCTCAAAACTCTGTTCCTCAGCTTTACGCTTCATTCCCATGATCAAGGTATCACTAGTGGTCTTCATTTCTTTCATCTCAGTCCAGCAACGCTTCTCTAGAACTGAATCACATGTCTGGCTGCACGCGAGACAATCCTTCGGAGGCTTTGAAACATGCTTGATCCATGGCACATTCTGCCATATATCGATCTTCAAGTCGTGATCTCCACAACTTACCACTAGATTTGTAGATGTACTTTCGATCTTCCAACCTCTTGCAATCAATGTGCACAAACTAAGCACGTTGTTGGGAGTATCAATCACGAATGCAGTGACTAAACATTCCTTCACAAAAGAAACTGTGGGATCACTACGCGAATTCATGGTGAAATAAGCTTTCAAGCAAACTATAGCTGTAGGATGCAAAATGGTACCCGATGCTGAAGAAAACCCTTCATCTCTTGATGTCGGCCGTAGGTCTTTCTTCTTCACAATCTCATACTCATCCACAAACGCAGAACTCACAACAGAGGCTGATGCTCCTGAGTCAAGTAACCACCAATGACGATCATTTAGCTTACAGTCAATGACAGTGGAAACAACAGGCCTAAAAATCAAGTCACAGCTCAAAAATTCGAGTGGCTTCATTCGAAAAACTCCGGTTTCAAGGCAAGTTCGCAGGTGATCTTCGGGAAAAACTTCGTGAAAAACATGCTCATCGGACGAGGTTGCAAAAAATTCTGGTTGATTGCCATCGCTAAACTGCGATGTTTGGGTTGACTGTTGAGAAAAACGGTCAAAAAATGGTGCACTTCCAAAACAGTTAAACAACATCGGAGTGTCATCCTGGCCGTGGTCGCGAGTCAACTCTGCTTCAAAGTTCCTCATCGAATGCATCCATGGATTTCCACCAGAAAATGGTGAGGCATACACAATCGGCTGCATTGAACCGGACTGTTGCTCTTCACCCCCATGATGAGGTGTCTCTTCTCCTTCTGGCTGGGATCCATCACCTGTCAAAGATCGAACCTGCTTACCTTTGTTCTTACCTTTTCCTTGTCCTTAGATTTCCCTTTCTTTCCCGGATTCTTCGAAGTGGAACGAGGCCTTGACTTAGGAGGCTGATCTTCCAACTTGGTGCCATCTTTGCGAGTCGTAGCAAAACAATTGCTTGCATAGTGCCCAGTTCTCTTGCATCGAAAACACTCAGCTTTCGACTCTTTCTCTGATTTCTCTGTCTTCTTGTCTCCCTTTCCTTTTCCCTTCTTGTCTCCACCTTTGCCTTTACCTTTCTTCTCTCGATCTTTCTCTTGGTCTTTGCCTTTACCTTTACCTCCTTTATCTTGATCACCATACATTCCTCTCATGTATGCAGAACCTGTACCTCCTGAGATCTCAGACCACAATCGTTGATTTGCCTCATACTTCAATGCTGCAGCTTTCAAATCACCATAGGAGTCAGAAGGCGAATGCATTGTGCAATACTCACGTGTTCCCTCTGGAAGGCTCCTCAAAAGAATCATCGCCAAATCCGTCTGCATCAATCCAAGTCCATCTTTCGGAATGTGGGCAGGCAACATCTTACCTAACTTGTAGTACCTGTGTTCCTCAAATTCCATCTGTTTCACAACCTCTGTGATTGAACCTGCCTGGAAATTCTTTGCAAGGAGATTAGTACGGAAATGCAATAACTCCTGTCGAGTACGGATCATGTACTCCTGCACAATTCGCCGAAGGGCTTCATATCCATTCGTTTGTCCTGATCCCTCCATGTACTCCATCAAAATGATCTTAGCTTTCGGTGTGTTCTGAAAGATCTGCCGCAACATAGATAGAAGTCTAGCGCCTCGAGAAAGTTGATCTGGACCCAACATATGTTGTTCGATGGGTGTAGGACAAGTAGCCGCATACTTCACTTCATGACTAAATTTCTCATTCACAAGGGCTAACCAGTTCACCATGCTCTCAAGGAAGGATTCAATTCCAAGGATTTCATCCGTTCGAGTCTTCCATTTTGAACTGTCTACCGTTGGCATGGGTGGCATCCACTTGTCAGATCGCTGCAGTGCATCCAGCTGACTGCTTCCACCAGATGAGCTCGATTGAGCAACAGGTCGAGCACTTGAACTTGACACACCTCCACCTAAGGGAATCTCAGTCCCATCAGGCAGAACAATCTTAGCAAAGTTCTGTGCAGGGGAAACTTGCGGCTGACCAGATCCAGTCTGACCAGGGACTGGGACAACTCCAGATCCGATCGGGACTTGTGAAGATGTTCCTGCCTGAGGATTCACTGCTCCAACGTTTGAAGCTACAAATGGACTGGGAGCATTCATTGCACCAAAGCGATCTTCTGGTGATCCTGGAACTCGCACCGTTGAACCGGTACGACGAGGTTGAGTAGGTAACTGCTGAGACTGCTGCTGCAGTCGACTCAACTGGGCAATCTGCTGACCGTGTGCAGTCAAAGTACCGTGAAGACTCTCTTGTCGTCTTGAGATATCACCAAGGGCTGACTCAATCTGAACAGTCATTCGTTGAACCACACTATCCAACCTAGACAACTGATCAACAAACTGCGGTGGCAACCCTGGATTCACTCTTGGGTCAAAGGCCATAGCCTTTGCACTTGGCACTGGAGCACTTCGACCCCTTTCACGGCTTCGCTCTCGGCCAGCCATGGCTGCACTCTACCGGTTCCGGGTGGTTGTGTTTCACTGTCCTTTTGGTCCTTTTCTGTACCTTCAAAACTTTCAAATTTGGTGTTCCCAATCTGAGTTTCTGAGGTTTTCAGGGTTTGCTAGACTCACTGAAGCTCCACGAGCTCCGCTACCATGCGGAAATCACAAACCACGTTGGTACACAAAGTACACCAGGTAGAGTTAAGGAGAGGTAGTTAAAAGATCACTATGTTCTTAAAATATACTTTGTATTATTTATAGAATTCTTTCAGTCAATCTTTCCTTTTCTCTCACTTAACAAGTTGAGTCCTTTCAGCAGTCAGGCCTTGAGCCAACGCAAGTCGCAGGGCTTCAACTGTACACTTCGTACTGCTTCACTTGGCTTTAGGTGGCTTCACTGGTACACTCTAAGCTTCTCAGTTCTCAAGGCTTTACAGGTACGAACGAGTTCCAAGCTTTACACAACAAACGAGTGAGTACAAGTGACAAAACTGGCTTTACAAAAAGGCTTCAAAAGCTTCCAAGTTCCTCTCACTGAAAGGTCGTTAACTTCAACGAAACTAGCTCCTTCAGCTTTAAGGCTCACAACTGCAATCCATGCAAGTCGATTACCGATGCTTACTCAGCACTATTCCGATGGTTTCCTAAGTTCACTGCACATTACTTAGGTTGCACTGACTGGAGTGCAAGCATGCACGAAGGAAGGGCAAGCAAGTCAAAACGGCTTATCTGCTACAAGTTGGTGCTACTTGTTGCCAATTAAGGGTTTTAGGTTAGGACCAACGGATGCACCGCGAGGCCGAAACTAAGCTGTACGTGCTCAGATCTTGATGATTCTGAGTGCAAAAAGAGCTAGACTGACTTAGGAATTCAAATCTGGACACAGATTTGATTTCCAATCAAGTTCACACTTGATTTCCTCCAAAATTCGTTGAAACACACATGCACGAGACTAGAATGTCTCAAAGTCGAGTTTGAATAAACAAACTGCAAAGGAAATTGGATTTGATTCCAGATTCTGCTTCACCATACCTTGTTATAAGGTCTCCTCTTCATATCAGCTCACAACATTCTCGTGGATCTTCAAAATTGGATGGATTCCAATTTTCAAAGATTGCTCAGCTTTAAGCTCTTTAAAAGGGCTTCTACACAGCAAAGCTTAAACGATACGAGTTTAAGGTTTGAAGAGCTAAAGGTTCAAGAAGGGGAAGTTTGAAGCAAAAGGTTCGAGAATTATTGCTTGGAGCTCGACTATATACATCCTACAGGATGTAGGTGCTAATTTTCACATGATTTGGTTGGCCCATTACCTCATCAGGATGGAAAACAGTGGTTACCAGAATCATCAACATACCTGTTGTTCTACCACTCAGAGTAGTTACTACCTGGCAACTGTCAAAAACTGGTGCTGGTTGAACGCAAGCGCTGACAACCGGTGAGTGTGAGCCAAACTGGGATTAAGACGCAAACAGGGAAAATGTCAACTTTTATTCACCACTTTCCAGGTTCAAACCTGGAAACAGAGGCCCATGGCTAGCATCATCCATGGCTTTCTATGGCCAGTCTCATCCACCGCTTACCAATCAGCCATCTTTGTGGCCAGTAGCCACGATCGCAGGTCATGATCGCACCCTGCAGTCCCTGGAGGCTGAAGAACTGAAGCAGGTGGGGTGGGCGCTTCGTGAGCGATCACCGTTGATGCACGGGGGACAAGCCATGGTGGTTTAGAATGACGGCTATTACTAGTGACCTATATAGTAGCATTACTAGTGACTAATAGCATTGCCAGTGACTCATAAGTATGGTTGATCATGGTTTTAATTTCTAAAATAGCTATAGTGATTAACCAATGGTTTACAATGGTTTATGAGCTTTATGATGGTTTATAGCTAGCAATTTATAGCTATTGATTGAGCAATGGTGACTCACTATGGTGAATTGCATGTGGTGAATATATGGTGATTGATTAGTGACCAATGTACTATGGTCAGCAATCGGCCATTATGAATCAATGGTCATCAACAATGCTTCTGAATAGTAATAAATAGCCATTGACTATTCAAGATGAATTACGTATTCGTGATTAACAAACATGAATTAATTCACCCATTGGATTCACTATCAATGTGATGGTCGCTTGATCGTTAGCCATTTATCAACCATGAAGTACCCAGTACTATGATTCTTCTTTGGCCATCACTGTACATCAACTAAACATGATGGCTGTAGATTGAGGCTCGACGATAGTGGCGGATATTTGTCAATGACTTATGGGTTCCAACACCATCAGAGATGGGTAGAGGAACATTACAGCCAAGATGACTTGGTTTATATATTTGCGATGCGCGTATGGTGGTATTATGTGAATAGAATGTCCTTCACCATAGTGTTGACATGCAGCTTGAATATTTTTAGCCATTTCGAAGCCACAAATGCGACTGACAAATGATGAATAGCGTCATGTCGCACTTCCCGTTTGATATCTATAAGATCAGAGGTCATGAGGACCCTACTGAATTCAATCGGGGTTGGAAATTCCAGGTATCAAAGAGTTAGGATAGAATCCCACTGTTTCTAGATCCTTTGTTGTTCTTGCTTATAAGTTATAATCCCCTGTGATCAGCCATTGTTGATTCAACACTATGATCAAGCATCCAGTACTAGCCATGACTCATGGCTAAAAAACCCCTTAGCATTTTCCCCC
>VSDK01002351.1:158271-179405 GCA_009767595.1 Symbiodinium kawagutii | reverse complement strand
GGCTAGTACAGCCATGACTATTGACCGCAGCCATCAAGGGCCGCACATCACTCAACGTTATCAAGCATCCAGTAGCAATTGACTGTCTTATCAGTCTATGTGATTATGAACCATCAGTCTCCCTTCTAGATTGTTCATCATGAACCCAGCATGAACCATCATATACTGGAACCTGTTTGGTTGCGGTTGCTGAAAGCTGTTGAACCTGCTGGGTGGCCATTGCCATTTCACCAGGAAGGTTTGCTCACCGGCCGCCGTCAGGACAAGGGAGGGGGACAGCTGGGGCTGTTGAACTTGATGACCAGAAATTATTTCATGAATGGTTTGCGGTTAGCAGCTGGGGTTAATCATGGCAAATGATGTTTAGCTGATGCTGAAAGAGTGGCTAAGTGATGGTTGATTCATGGTGCATGATTAGTTGCTGGTTGGCGTGATAAACGATCTATTGTTTTTGGCCATGGCCAGCCAATCGTTGATCATTATCAATGCATCTTGTAAATTGTCACCAAGCATCATTGAAATTAGCATCGACCCTCAGTCTTGCTCATAGTTCCAAGTATGCCTACTCACTGCACCGCCGTGATCGGTGCACGACCGGCGCACAGGAGTGGCGTGGCTTGAAACGAATTGAATGCCTTCTGGGTACCTTGCCAGCAACGGCAAGGGGCATTTCTCTGTGAGGATTCGATCATCCTGGGAACCTTGAGACCTAGAGTGGCTACATGTGCGGAGAACCACGTAGATGTTCAGGCGATGTCCAGATAGGTAAATGTGTACATACACGGTTACTGTATCCCATGCATCGATCGATCTACCTATCCTTAGCTATCAATCAATGTATTTCTATCAGTCCATCTAGAGTTGTGGGTTCATTATGTCGAGATTTGTGGTCCGGGGGGCAGGACATTGAGTTTCTGATATGCAAAGACATGCTGATTTTTTCATATGACCCGAGATTACCCCTGGCGCAATCCAAAGTCACTCCACCGGAAGTGACTGGACTCTCGAGGTGCTTTGACCGCAGAGGAGTCTTGGCAATGACTACTTTGAAAAGCCAACAGTCCTGGGAGTGGTGCTAGATGTGTGTCCGGGAATAGTATGATAGATGCCAACGATGATGATAGCGGTGGTGAATCAAACCCAAACAAACTAGGCATTATAGTTTTTCAAGGGTATGTCAATCAACGGCGCAACAGGTCACCATTAGTGTTGGTTACCCACTCCCTGGTTTGGCCTTGGGAACGGTGGGAAGCTGGTGTACAGCTGTGTTTATTGTGGAGTCATGAGCTGGGAAACCAAATGATATTTGAACTGTAAGCAGTTACAACCAACTGATAGCCATTCGTTGGTGAACGGAACTGGTTGGGGTAACCAGCACTTGTGGTAGATACAACTAGCTTGTTAGGTGGGCTAAGCACCAAGCTGGGTGAAGGTGCCATGGTTCTCCATGGCAACTCCGCGGAAGGCAGCTCTTGGAGCTGGTTTAGTAATGGCTGGATTTGGCACCATCAATGATGGTTGACGATGATTAGCAATCATGAACCACCAATGAAGCATAATCAGCCACCACGAACTATCATTGACCATGCTCATCATCAAGCATCATTGACCAGGAACATTTTAAAATTGTTAGGTGTGGTTTATTGACAGCGGCATCCTTCCCCTAGAGAAACGCAGAGACCGCCACGGCACGTGAGGATCAGACCGCCGCCTTGGATGCGTGCATCAAGAAGAACCACACCATCGACGCGGAGGAGGAGCTGAAGCTCACGTGCGCACAGATCGGTGGTGACGAGTTCTGCAGGGTTAGTGCATGAATAAAGGTACCCATAGGATCAGGCCAAGAGGGGGTTGATGGGATTGGGGAGTGATTGAGAATGATGAATGACGGCGAATGATGGTTGGTGGTTAAGAATGTTTAGTGATCGTAGATGATAGTTAGTAGCGATTGATCATGACCAATGAGGGTGAACCTTGAACTGTGGTCGATAGAAGCCGATGAAGGGCAATGACCGTCAATGCTGGGGATCGTGGCCAACTCTACATTGTTGAGACCATGCTACGACCGGGCTACACCATCCAGAGAACAACTTCAGCAACAGCAAAAATAGGCACAAAAACCCAAATAAGAAAAACAGCAACAAAAAACACCAAGAACTAGAGCAAGAACAAGAAGAAGAAATCAAGAACAACCTATTATCACCACTACTATCAAACCATGAATAACCACCATGATTTTGCCTTGACTTTCTTTCTTGCAGGGTCAGGCCCTCCCTGTTGCTCCGCTGGTTCCAGGTACCCAACGAAGGTCGGCTCTGTGCCATCCAAGTCCACATGCCACGAGAAGCTGAATGCCCCTGGCACCGCGTCGCTGGGTGAACGGCACAGCGGCTGGTTCGTGGCGGTTGGCTTTGCGCGGGAATCATGTGCATGTTGTACTTTCGACATCAATGATAGATATGGAAACGCATGTCAACATCTATTGAATTGGACCCATGTGCATCTTTTTATTGTTTTTGACTTACATGTATTTTGCGGTGGATGATCAAGTAAATGTGGGCTATTTGTAGGATCATGCGTGTTGCATGACCGGTCAGAAGGCATATACAATCAACAGGTAATGACAGTAGGCTCAGTTGGTTTGTTGACCAAGAATGCTTGCTCCCAGGTTTCGTTGGGTTCCCCATTTGTTTGGTGAGGTAGCTTTCAGGATTGAATTAGGCCGCGGATCCTCCTAATTCTCTCTAGCTGAGCATAGGTCAAGGGCAACATATCATCCAGCATAATGGGGTCAACTGAGCGCTGCTTCGATGTGGCACATCAAGAACTCCGCAAACAGGGCCGGTTGCTTGGATGATGTAGTTACCAACAACGATCCTGATGGTTTACCAACAGTCGTGGTTGCGAGTGACGCTACGAAGGCTCAGCAATAAGATTACGAATCAGTTCATCACTAGCAAACATCATCGGTTTCAGATTCGAGTTTGTTGATGGTTATCTTGAAAGCTGTAATCTTATATCTGCTAAATCGTTACTTTGCAAATTTCCTTTCAGCGCCATGATGTTTTTTGAATCAAATGTTTAAGTTTAAACAAATCCAATTTTCAAAATCTTAAATTGCATTTTTTCAATCAGTTTCTGTTTATCAGCAGCTTGGTGATGCGCCCTGCGCCTGCCGAGGAACTTCTTGAAGAACATGTATTCCGGGGTGCCGGACGTGCTGATGCCCACCTCCCTGACCACGTACTACTGCGTCCCTCGGCCCCCCTCAGTGGTGTCGTACACCCCACCAAGCGATGCTTCGATGGGCAAGCCAATGGTGATTGAGAATGGTGAATGCTCGTTTGATTATGGTGGTTCTATGGAGAATGGCGAATGATGGTGAATGATGGTGAATGATGGTGAATGATGATGAATGATGGTTCTATTGATAATGGTTATATAATATTGGTTCATATAATGTTTCTTGATGGTGACTGGTCAATGATCACTCTACTTCTATCTCGTGAACAAGCTTGAGCTTAGAAACTCCCGAGTTGTGCGGTAGCACAGATTTAGACCCTGCACACTGGGAGTCACATGATGTAGCAACGATCAGTTTCATGCGGTTGTGGGATATTAAGATTGATGTCATCCGAGTGGCATGGGACCCGTTGGGGGGCTCTTTGTGGCGCTGTCAGGTCGTTGCTTTGCTTGGTCATATTTGCAACCTTACCTGGGATGATGGAACACCGGTTTCACTAGCAGATGTTTTTGACTAGCGTTGTTCAACAACCAACCAGTGCAGCTAATCGGAATAAGCTAAAATCAGGCATGATCAATCGTACCTCATCAGTGTTTTCCAAAACCAACCATCATGTTCTTAATGAGATTTCACCAGTATTAAGCACTCACCACCAACTATCACCAACTATCTTAGTAGCCATCAATGAGCAACTATCAATTACTACATAGAAGCGTTATGAAGCAGCTCCTTGACCATCAATCAAACATATAGTTTATCACTATCATGAGCATGCACTCACCATATTAAACCATCAGTAGACCATCAATTCCGCATGAATTACCCACGGAAGCCACGCATTAACCATCAATGAATGAACCATACATCGATGATTGAACATCAGATTAAACCATCAACATACAACATTAATCATCAACTCACCATCAATCAACCATCAATCAATCACATGGTTGATGATTATTTGGTGGAGGGTCTCAAACCACTAACTAACCACTATTGACCACTACACATCTAGCCACTATGCAGCAGCTCATGGTGGTTTTCAAAATAGGGGTACCCCCAAGTCATTCAGTCTATTAGTCTCTTATACTAATGAACCTTCCATAACGTTGGGTTACCCGAAACTGGCTTGACAAACCACCATATTGGCCTCGATTTGATTAAACCCATAGGATATTAACATTTCGACTTACCACAATACACCATCAACCCACCATAGTCAAAGGCTACATTGGATCTCAGGTCATTGCATTACCATGATTGCCTCATTGACTTTCCCCCTACCACCAGCTATAGTCAAAAGCATCAAATACCAATCTACAACTAACCATATCAATTCCCATGCATGAACCATCAACTGACCACAGCAATTCCCATAGGACCAACCGATCCTTTCGCCCAGCGACCCAGGTCTCCGGCTTGAGCACCAGCTACTGCCCTGTGGCCTCCGCGTCCTTGTCCTTGCTGGCCAAGGCGGGTGAAGGGTGAAGCGTGTGGTGATGATTAGCTGGTTAATGATGGTTGATTCATGTTTTTTTGTAGTGAACTTAGTGAATAGTTGATGAGATGGTTAAGTATGGTTTAATTGATGGTTAAGAATGCTTCTTAGTGATGGGTTCATGATGACCAATACATGGTGATTATACTAATAAACGGTAATTAGTGAATGGTTAAGAATGGTTGATAATCTGGTTGACAAAAGTGAGTATCGTCTATTGATGGCTGAGTATGATTAATCGACAGTCGTTTTCTTCAGCTGGATAATACATGGTGATTATGCTGGTTGATGGTTAGTTCATGGTTCAGTCATAGTGATTGCTAGTGCTTAGTGAACAAGCTGGTGCACAAACAAACTTGTGAATCCTGGAGGAGAATATCTACCAACGGCCAATCAGCTTGGGTTGATTCTGGTTGATAATGGTCAATTGGCTGGTTCATTGTACTTGATTATGGTGAATCAGCAATCTATGGTGACCCTAACAATCGTCAACAAGAAGGGATATAGCCAACAGGAGGGGGCATAGCCACAGTAGCCACCATCTGGGCGATAGTAGCCATTAGTCCGCCATTCGGCGTATGGAGCCAGGAATTGTGGGTTCGAGTCCTACCTAGGTCATCGTTGGGTGCCAGCTGTTTGCTTGCCTTCCTCTGGTGGGGCAGGTGATTGTTGATGGTGACTGTTGGTCATCATTCTGTACCATTCACCATCGTTACCTGGAAGCAACCAACCCTGAGCACAATTAGCAATGACTAAGCACTACCAGCCACTAACAACCACTGGAAACCACTATTGACCTGTTGCTAGCAACAAAACTAGCGTTTCACTAGCAACAGGTGTTGCCGAATTCTAGTAATCACTAAACTACCAGCTTAGTTCCCAAAGCTTTCACCACTATTAAGCTTGTTGAGCTCTATAATAGTTTTTCACTATATCACCAAGCACTATTAAGCACTCTTAACACTATAATCACCAATGCTTTCGCCCGTATCTTTCAACAGCTTTGGTTTGGCACCTGTCAGGTGAATGGTCACATGCCAAGGGTGCCGCACATCAAGTTTCTTGGCAATGCCTTGGAATCAGATCATCACTGGTTGATAGTGAATAATGGCGGTTCATGGTGGTAAATAGTGGTTAATGCTGGTTCATGGGGTTAAATTGTGGTTAATGCTGGTTCGTGGTGATTACAGTAAATGGCGGTGGTTCACAGTGGTTAATGATGGATAATAGTGTAGCCAATAGTGGTGATTCATGATGACGAATGGTGATTGATGGTGGCAAGATGGTTATGCAATGGTGGTTCAATGCAGCTTCACTGAATGTTGGGTGCAAACCAGATTATCAAGGCTAGAAAGCTAATCAGCACGTGCAGATGACCAATCATAGAGGTTGAGGTGATCATAGCTTGTTCAAGCTGCCTATACTTGGCTACAGTTGCTTGGAGGTAGCTGTACATAGTTGGTCAGAGTCATAGTTAAACCATAGTTTGTTGTAGTTAGCTATAGTTGGTCACACTTGGTAATATTCTTCAGGTCGCACAATTTGAGAAGAAGCGTAAAGCTAAGGGGGAATCATAGGAAGAACGATTCTAGAGACCATAGCTAGTCACATCAGTAGTTGGCTGCGGATGATAGTCGGCTATAGTTGGTTATAATCTTGTTGACCTCCCAGTATTACCCGTGAATATCCCGTTGACCATTGTAGCTGAAGATCCCATTCTAGCAAGAATCGTTGAATGAACTGGTGCGTAGCAGTCGTGATATGGGATGTGGATTGATCACTGCACGGATCTACTGTGCTAGACAACCAAATCCTCTCTTGATGCAGTACCATTGTCGTTGCCAAGGCATGAATTTCATTGTTGGTTACATACATACTCATCTTTTGTTTGGCAATGCATGCTGCTGGAATTTCCACGGCTGTATGGTGATGCGTACCTCGTTGTTGGTCGCATTTCCACAGAGTCATCATGGTCTTGATGATGATAATGATGAGGATGATGATGATGATGATGATGATGATGATGATGATGATCATCGTCGTCGTCGTCGTCGTCGTCGTCGTCGTCGTCGTCGTCAGCATCATATTGCCCCAACTGTGTGTTCGTTAGCAATGCCCTTCTCCCTCTTGGCAAGTGTGATTAATCGATCTTAGTAGCTATAGGATTGTTGCTGGCTTGCCAACCATTTTAATCCTTTTAAGATCGCTTACATAGCATGATAGTGCAGTTATATTGAAGCTGAACATCAATACGAACAATCGCTATTTGGGGAACTGAGCTGGAAGTGGAACATCCATGAACATCTATCATTTTTAGCTGGTTTACCTATTAAACCTGCATCTTTTGAGCTAAAAGATACAGGACTCCTCAAGCACGTCCACCCCACAACGGTTCCACAGGTGAAGAGTCCAAGCCTTGGACTGAGAGCATAGGCGATGCCAAAATGCGCATCGATGTTCGACCCGACCATCGAGCAGGGCGTAACAAGTGCTGCTGATCCATGAGCTGCGGCACACTTGAGCCAGTCAATGAAAAACCGCTGGCGAATGGAAGTAGTGGAATCAAGATTTTCGGGAGGAAATCTGTTTAATCATGATATATTCTGATTTTTCAACATCATTTGGAAATATGATGGTGAATCGCTTTTTGGCAGAACATGTATCGCAATAATTCCTGGTGAATTGGTGAATGACAGAGTTTTTTTCACCAAATTGGAATGAAAATGTTTGGTGGATCATGAGATCCTGTGAGTTCACCCATCCGACCAAGCTGTTGATGGGTTCTGAACTTTGGAGATGCCACGTGGTTTATGGCGAGTGGCCGCAACGGTATGGCCGAGGGAAGCCGATTGAACGATCATAGGGAGATAGGATCCGATGATTTTTTCATGCGGACTGACCCTACAGCATGTTTTTGAATGGTATAGATCTTGTGAGATTGTCCAACTTTCGTAGACCGTGTTTTGGCATTTTTTGTACTTTGCTTGTGTCGGATACAATATTCTCATAGATTTGCATTTTTGGTTTGTCCTTTTCTTGCTTGCCGATTGCTGATTATGGATGTTCATTGTTGCTATTCATTGGCGACCCAATCTCAAAAACTGGTTTCGTTTAATGGTACACCAAACAATGAGTATGCCAACAATGATGACCCTGTTAAAATCACCACAGATGGCATGCGACACATAGATGCTGATGATCAGAAGTAACAATTGAGGATGGTTGGTGCTCGACAATGATAATTGATAAAACAGTAAGAGTAGGAGGTAGTGATGCATGGGACTGTAATGAAATGGGCTTGTCCACAAGCAGAGGTATGCCCCAACAATCCAAAGTGATCATTTCTTACAGTACATCCTTACAAGTTTGGGGTATCAAAAATCCCAACTGATGTTTCTTGCTGTCATGTCACCGATTTGGGTCAATCAATCAACCATAAACACAACCACAATAAGTCAACAAAGTTTCGTGCAGTCTATCAAACACATCAACACTTACTAAAACGGTGAGTAGCCAACCAGGAGCCGATGACATATCATGCATCGCCTGCCGCCATTAAGTCTCTGGGTGGAGCAAGAATACCCTTGCGCCCGCGGGCCACTGCTCTGCGGGTTGGGTCACCATGATTGATGAAAGGCCGGGGACCGAGTTGCTCAGGTGGAAAAAAGAGATACATGAATAGATAGGTAGATAGATAGATGCATTCCCTACGATGCAGCATCATCCTCGATCATTGAATATCATCAACAATCAGTAATCGCTGTCAGCACTCTTCAAGCTATCAGTATCCATAAGTAATCATTAATCGCTTTTGTATCAGCCATGATTAGCGATAGGTTATTAGCATTAATCATCATAAACCAACCTTAACCATCATTAAACAAGATAAGCCAACCTCAACCATCATTAAGCAACATAAACCAACAGTGACCAACATCACTCCACGATCACTCGCCATCACTAACCTTTCGCATCGTCACTACGGCCGAGCCAAGCTTCAGACAGGCAAGGCGTGCCACGACTCGTGGGGATGCTAAGCGCTGATGTCCATTGTTTACAGGCACCAGATGCTTATGGGTCAAAACCCATCATTAAACATGGGATTATAACCAAGAATTATCGTACATAAGAGTTTTGTAGAGATTATAGCAGTTAATGATAGAGATTAACAGGGGATAATAACCAATAGCAGAGGTGAAACAACTGCTGTTTGGTGGTTTGATTCATACTTTTATTTTGCCAAATGTAATTATGAACACATGCGCGGTTGACAAGCATAGATTCCATAGGGATGGTTCAACCACCAACCAGTTAACCATTGTTGTCCCTAGTATTCTTGGTGACTAATTAGTTGTTTCATTCATATTGACCCATAGCCATTTTTGCTGGTTACCAATGCAATGGAAACTCGTTGTCACAACGCGTTGAAATTTCGAACTGGTTGACTCTGATTGAAATACAATATACTGCTTACATTGTGATTGGTTTTTTAGCACTATTTTAGCCCTCACTGTTTTGGCCCTGCTTTTTTGAACAAGGCTTTAAACACCGGTTACCACCAAATTGGATTTTTTGCATGATAGTTGGTTTGCTTCTTACGCTTACATTATGAGGACGGGCGAATAGCAACCAATCAAAGATGGGTGGGTGAATATTCCATTTATGCCATGTTTCTGGGGGAACAGGGGACGGACCCACAGCCATATTTCGATACTTGTGAGTGATGTACGTACAAGATCCCCATGAAGCAACCTAAGCAACCATTGAAAATCGATTATCAACCATCAATGAATCCTTAGTCAACGCTTAGGCTTAGGCATCAATGAACCGTCAATGCTTGCTCAATAAGGATTCATAGTTGGCCAACTAAGTATTTATTCACCATCAATTAGCACTCAGTTGATCAACCATTCATCAGCAATTCACAATAGTGAACCAACGTGAGGGTCCAAGTTCCACAATTTTGAGGGACGAACCGCCCACCGAGTTCCACATGAGGTGGTACATAATACATTCCTGGAGCTAGACGACCAACCGAAGGAGGAGCGCTGAGCACCAGTGTCGGCGTTTCAGGTCTCCATATGAAACTGCTAGGGGACGGTCCATGTCTTTCGGTACGTGGCTATGGGTCAGTACTACTAACCAATAATGGTGGTTATTACCCAACCAATAATGGGGAAAACAATGGTTATACCAGGAGTACCTAGGGGTACAGGGTTTTGACCCATCGCCACACGTACAAGAAACTAACCTCTGTAGATCAACATTCGTATTTGTTGGCAGATTTGTTTCTGTAAAATCATGCACATATCAAAGCCATATGTGTATACATGTGCCAGCAGTGCATGTAGATACGTTCTACGCATCCACTCACGAATTCCAAGCACATCTGTGCAGCGCAGATGTTACAGGCCGCTGTGCCTGTTCAGGAGAATCGCAGGCCACGGGCGCAAACAGTGGGGACCCCATGCGACTGGGGGCAGCTGTTGAAGTAGCTCCTGGTACCGGTTCCTTCAGCATCAGCCCTAGATGGATCAGTATCAACGTTAGTTGGTAATAGCTGAATAGTGCTGGAAAATAGCGAATCATCTCCAATACCAGAAGAACTGAAAATCATTGTGGACCATCACATGATCATAACAGACTGGTTTTCACTTGTTCGTACTTGATTGAGCATTTCCCACCAGCGTGGAGGCTGCGTTGCTGGTCGTGTTTCTGGTTTTACCCGTTGGTTTCCCCAATTTAACAGCGTAGAACCACCTCTCCCATAGGATAACCCCGGACTATTAGGTTGCGATCGACCTTGCTACAAACATAGTCAACGACCAACGGAACTTGGGGTACTTTTGAAATCCCGGGTCGACATCATTCCTTGAATACTCCTCTTCTTGCGTTTCTGCTTGTGTTTCACCATTGAGTAAAGTTCCTCAGTTTTCAAGGGATGCTCAAATCAATAGTTCTTCAGGTTTCTTTTACATATCTAAAACACCTTTTTTTTGATATGTAAGAATGTAAGAAACCTTTTTTTAGATATGTAAAAAGATGAGGAACCCTGGGGCAGACTGTTGGGTCTATCCGTTGAGCCATTCAAATCATGCTGGTTGCTCTCCAGCTGCGCTGAGGATATCACTGAGAGAAAAGCACCGCGCAAAGTGTCCTACCACGTGGATGACGAGTGCCCGCCTCAGCACACTGCAGCGGGGTAGGAAGCCAAGCGTTTGTAGATGACCATGAGTTGGCCAGTAAGTGGGAAAAACACGAGAAATGTTGGACATGATTCATGGATGCCCCCTGTTCTAAGTGCAAAAAACGGAAATTCGGATTACAATTTCGGCTCTGGAATTTGTGCTTTTCCAACTGCGGGGTGGGATTTGATGGCCAATGTAAAGGTCCGAGGGATGGCGGGTATACCAAACCCTGACCTGCTCAAACTGGGATTACACCGTTGTGGGGTGTTTTCCAGGCGCGCGGCCGCTCATTCGTGCGAGTCCCAGGGCGAATGGGGTGGTGGAACAAGGCTCAGTTCGGCTGATGAGTTGTCAAGAGTTAGGATCTCATATGTCCCATTTGTGCTCTCCCATTGTGGTAATTGCATGCCATCCCCAAAAGTACAAATCTCCACATCTTGGTGGGTGTATTTCCAGATAATAGTTCATGTCAATCTTTATGTATACTCACTACAGTACGTATTGGTTCTATTCCCCCTCTCTTACACCTATCGACTCCTCGTCGGTTTAGATTTCTGCTCTCGATGTCTTCAAGAGTTCTCAAACACACAGCTTAAAGCTGCTGCCACATAAGTTCACCTTTGGTTTCCTTATAATAAACTCAAGCTTGTTTGCTTCATTTTCGTACCCTTCCGCAAACCAATGCAAATCCTACTAAGATGTTACCAGGAAACGACCTTCCCGCTTGGGACCATTGATAGGTTGATTTCCAGGAGCATAATCGTCACCAATATCGACCCCGAATTGACCATCAAGTGATCATTGACGAATTAATTGATCATACATGAACCATTCATTCACAGTCAAGTCCCAGATCTTGGTTCGCTGTTCGTTTGCATCAAGAACCATTCATCTTAAGCAACCAACCAATGTCACGGTCCTTCACCAAGCAGGTCAGGCGCCCAGAGTTCATCGGTAATTCGGAAAGAATCAAAACCAGGTGTTACCAACAGTATATTTATCATTACCAATTAATCATGGTTACTTGATGCTTAATGGATGGTTCATTGAAGGTTGCTTCTCCATGAGTTGCAGGAATCATTCCATCAATCGATTCACCATGAACCCATGAAACGTTCACCAATCAACAATCAATCCGTCGTGAATCAGTCATTACTAATATGATTTTAAACCATTAATCACTGATTGACAAATTCTTCACCACTACTCAACCATTGCTATTTCCAATTGAATACAGTTTGTTGACCATCACTTAATGATTATTATTGAACCATCTTTTCAAGTGATTAGTTGAACCACTATATGGTTAAGCTTGTTGACCATCACTGAACCATCTTTTCAATCATCATTAGTTCCACGTGGTTCTTCACCACTGGGCTGCCAGAAGGACAAGCACTCAGCGGCAACCGACGCACTGAGGCACTTTGGTTTGGGCACAGTGGTGGAGGAGCTGCTGCACGGCAGTGAGCGGTGCCGCGGTGCCCAGTGATTCAAGTAGTGGTTGCTAGTGACCAATGATGGTTCATAGATGTTCGTAGTGATTGATGAGGCCTGAGGATTGATGATGAGGATGATGATGATGATGATGATGATGATGATGATGATGATGATGATGATGGTAAATGATTTGTAATGATGATTCATACTGGGTGATCAATGCTTAATGATGAAGGCAAATGATGGTAGATAGTGGGCTAAATAATGGTTAGTTGATCGCTGACAACAATGGTTCATGATGAGAGCTATCATCAGATCACGCGAAAGAGCGAAAGACTCTGATTGTCAATAAATCATCATGGTGGCTGGGCTGATACATGCTGATACTGATTAGAATTCTCACCCGGGTTTTGTTGGTGGGACAACACCCTGGGTAAGTTGGAGTATCTCAGGAACCAGACAGGATGAGGCGCGCAAGTAGATGATGTAGCCTTTTCGCTGTCTGTTCACATCCAAACAGCATTGCGGCTGATTTCTGGGATCAGTCGTAGGAATCCTACAGAGTTTTCGCATGATCGACTTGCATCAACCACTATCAACCAACCATCAATTCGTGTCAACCATCAGGGTGCACCAGGATACCCCATTATACCTCCAGTCGAACCATCATGGTGCCCCGGTAAACCCCAAGGATACCCGGTTACGTCCATCAGCTCGTGTCGGAGGAGCTACCTCCTGGCGTGGCCGATGCGGCACAGGCAGACGCGCTCATCATGAGCCAACAGCCATTTACTGTAAGTGCTCCTGCTTGCTGACTTACCAATCAAGATTGAAGGAGCCAACAAGGTTTATTAGTGTATGATTAAGTGAGCAATGAACAATGACTAACTCCATTTGGTTTATGAGTAAGTCGTCGAGCATGTAAGTGTTTGTGAACATGGATCAATGTGTTGACCAGAGTGGTTGATGATCTTGGGAATGGTCAAACTCAAATGGCTAGTTTGCTAGTCTAGAAATGCATAAGGATCAAGTATTCAATCATGAGCAATCCACGAGCTCTTACTTTTTGATTATTCATTTCGGATTAGTTATCGATTGTTCCCCAGATAGCTGACAAGCTATAAGGGGTTCTTACTTCTCTGTGGTAAGGCCTTGGATCGGCGCTTTTGTTTGCCGCTGCTCTGCCGCTGCTCACGCTTGTCTCCCTTTGTCTCCCTTTGTCTCCCTTTGTCTCCCCTTTGTCTCCCTTTGTCTCCCTTTGTCTTTCCTTTGTCTCCCTTGTGGCTCTGGATCGGCGCTTTGTTTGCCGCTGCTCTGCTGCTGCTCGTGCTTGTCTCTCGCCTTTTTCTCCCCTTTGTCTTTCCTTTGTCTCCCTTGTGGCTCTGGATCGGCGCTTTGTTTGCCGCTGCTCTGCTGCTGCTCGTGCTTGTCTCTCGCCTTTTTCTCCCCTTTGTCTTTCCTTTGTCTCCCTTGTGGCTCTGGATCGGCGCTTTGTTTGCCGCTGCTCTGCCTCTGCTCATGCTTGCCTCCCTTTGTCTCACCTTTGTCTTCCCTTGGTCTCCCCTTTGTCTTTCCTTTGTCTTTCCTTTGTCTCCGTGTCTCCCTTGTGGCTCTGGATCGGCGCTTTGTTTGCCGCTGCTCTGCCTCTGCTCATGCTTGTCTCCCTTTGTCTCCCCTTTGTCTTCCCTTTGTGTCCTTTCGTCCCCCTTGTGGCTCTGGATCGGCGCTTTGTTTGCCGCTGCTCTGCCTCTGCTCATGCTTGTCTCCCTTTGTCTCCCCTTTGTCTTCCCTTTGTGTCCTTTCGTCCCCCTTGTGGCTCTGGATCGGCGCTTTGGTTGCCGCTGCGCAATGCACCCGCTATCTGGGGTCTATGCTGGTGTAATTTTCAGTAAGGATAGCTGGATAGAAATGAGTTGTGATGAGACATCGTGTCAACTCATATGGTGATTTTCACGTATTTCTGATTGACAATTTTTGATCACTGATCGAACCCCGGGACGCCCAAGCTGGCCCAAACCGGTAGCTGAAAGATCGCTTTCTGTATATCCATCATTTTAATCATTGAATCTCATTCCCACCATTTGTACCCATCATACTTGGAAGGTGGGGTTACAACCAACGTTTTAGGGTTGAATCCTATGGTTAAAGCCATTTGGTGGTTCTCAAAATAGGACCCTCCAAAAAATGGATGGTTTAATTCAGTGATTAGTATAAAGGATGATAACTGGATGTACCCCAAACTGGCAGGTTTCGAAAGCACCTAATATTGTTGCTTCTCATTGCTGGTCATCCTTGTTGCCATTTTGGGGCACCAGTAAGCTATGTGATAAAGGATTGAGAAACCAGCTTATTGCTGGTCATCAACCTCTACTACTGGTTCATGCTGGGTGTACGAATCCTGACACCTCGCATTGTCTCACTTGGCAGCAGAGTCAAAGCGTCAAAACCCCTACTGCTGGTTGATCATGCCAACCACATACTGACCAACTAGCTGCTGATCATACCAACCATTTACTGATCATACTGGTTGACCATAACTAGTTTCTTGGTCACTGATTACTGCTGGTCAGTACCCGCCGCCCTGCTGCTACCGCCACCGCCGCAGATGATGCGCCTCCAGCAGCAACTGTTGGGAAGCTCAGTCACCGCTCGGCTCCTTCAACGGCGGGTTGCAACGCGCGCGCATCACTTCCTCCGGGTTGCGGGGAGCTGCTGGTGGGCGCGGGTGAAGATGCGTTGAATATACGGGTGATTTATGGTGGTTGATAGTTGGTCAGGGTTTTCTACATGTTAGTTTCTGGTGAATTGTGGTGGTGATGATATTTGTTGAGAATCATGATTCTGAACATTGTGTTGGCACTAGTCCATGAAGGATGATACCTAATGATTGTTGTTGATGGTTGGCAAAATACTAATGTTTGTCGACTGAATCACATGGCTCATAGGCACCAGATGAGCGGATGGGTGGATCAGTGGATGGTGGATGGTCTACGTTGACCCGTGAAGCGCATTAACAACAAGAGTCCAATTGGCAATTAGCACATTTTCCCGCAAAGTGATGACCCCCCAGCTAGTTAGCTTAGGTTATGACTGGTGCGGCATCACTTTGCATGAATCAATGACTCGCAATCGGAGGTTGTGTACCACCAAGGGCGCCAATCTTTTCCTCCAACTTCCATCAGCAGCTTCCCTTCCGTTGTGGTTCCTGCCTTGCCCAGTCAAGCACATGCGGCTGGAAGCCATATGCCCGGGCTCCCAGGGACGACTGCTGGGCGGGGTTGGAGGGTTGGCAACAGGGGCTTAGGCAACATCAACAGCGCTTAGAGCTGGGAAGAAGCAAGCGGATCACGGTTCGGAGATGTTCAGTCCGGTTGAACTTTGAACTTGTTAGACTTCTTAGAGGTGATCAGCTTGATAATTTATAATATGGCAGGTTGACCTTCTTCTCAGGTTTTTGTTGGTTTGAAGACCGAAGTCCAGCTTCCCAAGTGGTTTTGAAGAGCCCTGCCGAGCAGCCCTTGAGCTGGCTACACTTGCCATGGCCCATGGATGTCCATAGGAACTTGGCCTCGAGCTAGGATAGGAACCTGTGCTCATCCAGCTGTTTCACAGTGATTATGACAAGCTTGAGCCATGAATCGCATGTGGAATGTCTGAGACAGCATGCAAGCACTGGCCCCGGCTGGTAAATCAATAAAAATGATCGGGGGGAGGATACTTGGATGTGCACACTCACTGCTTGCAACTGATTGCCACGTATGGTGAGAAGGATTGCAAATGGTCACAACCGACCCTATCGAGTCCAATACCCTGGTCATATCCCAGTTAAACACGAGCTGCAGTACCCTTACCGTAACCGCACGAGCATCCCAGCAAGTCCAGTTGTAGTTTCTTGCAACGGTATCATGCTGAAATGAGCAGGAAGCAGTTAATGGTCAGTCAGCTGCTACTTTATATGTAGTTGATTCAACGATGGTGGTTAATTTATGGTTGATGGCCAATTCAACACTTGGTGGTATTTGTCACATTTGCCTCCGTGCTCAGTAGAACCAAGTGCCCACAGAACCATCGATGATAGTTCAGCCTCATAGTGGTTCAGGTTACCCATGGAATCAAGCAACCTTTCATTTGCACCTGCATACAGCTATACTGCTACCAATATGTAATTGACATGGCTGCGGGTCAATACCTTGTTGGTTCTGGTGAAGGTCCCACAAATGGCCAAACTAGTCCAACTGTTGGGATGCGAACTACCCATCTGGGAACTTCCCATCTTTTGGGATGACTGGCAGTGATCCATACTCATAGCATGGAAGATATGACTGTACTCATCATACTATGAAACAAATTTACCTAGAGCACGCTGCAAAACCATGGCGATCACCCAGCACTTGGCAACAATCAGTTGTTGAGTCACATGTTGAGCCAGGTGTAGGTGATGGTCCAACAGTTGGGATTCATTTGTTTTCTGGCTCTTGTCCTTGTTTGTACTGAAATATTTAACGGTGATAATTTTGTTAGTGCTTAATTACCCGTTATTTTACCAACCATCATATGCCATCGTTGACAATCTTGTTCTTAGCCATCATCATTAGCTTTGACAATTCACCACTATCAATCACCATTGACCCTTCGCAACCATCTCATTATCGACCATGATCTATCATTAATCACTATCAACCAATATAAAACACCGCCAATCATTGTTGGGCATCACAGTTAGCCATGCTTTTAACATTATAAGACCATTATTAAGCATCTTGATCCACCAGTGCCCAGTAATCTGAACAGTTACCCGACCACCAGGGATGCTATTGCCCACCAGGGCTGCTGCAGCAGCGGCTGCCTCGTTGAACCCTTTGCTGGCACCGCCTTTGCCCGATGCCCAGCGCGGGAGCCATCACTGATCATGAAGCATCATTGACCATCGTGAAGCATCATTAAAAGCTTGTCAAGCACCAGTAATGATTATCATCAACAAGCATCAGTAATCATCATTGATTGTCAGCTGATTTGGACCATCATAAGTTGTCACTTCTTGTGGACTTTGTGTGTTATCAACTCGTCATTTATCATCAATTCACCATCATTGGCCACTAGCAACTGTTCTGGACTCTCATCAGTTGTCAGTTTTAGGTATTATCAATTGCTGACTAGCTGTTTCAGCTTATTGCCACTAAAACTGTTTGTGCACGTTTTTGGTCAGTACTTGCCATCTCTCGGTTTAGTGCTTGCGACTTGTCATCGGACATAAATGATGAATAGCAGATGTTTTCCGTGTAGAGGGACAGACATTTTACGACCACCATCCTGTTGGATCCTGTTGGATCCACTTGTAGCTATATCAGCAGGGTCTAAGCATCCAGTGGGTCGATTAAAAAGAATAATCATTACTGACTAGCTATGATTCTAACCAATAATGAGGATTATTAGTGGATAATAGCTACTAATCATCATGTCTAATAACAACTAGATGGTGGTTAGCTATGAAAATGATAAATCCATCATGTTTGATAATGCTTATGATACAGTAGTAGCTATAATACCGCATGGCAAGCTAGCCTGGAAGCTGGAAATCACCGTTTTTGGTAGGTAAAACCATGATAAACAAGGGATTTTCTACTTGCAGGTGAGTTTGCTGGAGTGGCCATACGGGTGTTTTTCAAGTCATAGGGGTCTCTAATAGTAACCATCATGAAAGGTAAACCAGCCATTTTTGGGGGTCCCCCATGGCTTAAGAAACCACCATACTGGTCTTCTCGTTGCTTATTATCCACTATTATTCACCATTATTAGCCATTTAATCCATCACCAACATGGGATCAACCATCATTAACCATCATTAACCATCAGGGGTCCCCCATGGCTTAAGAAACCACCATACCATCATCCAGTTGGCTGTGAGTTGACCTTTGCCGGACTCCGAGGCCTCTCCCGCACGCGGGTTACTATCCTGGCATTTCACCCTGGCCGGGCCTTCATTCTCAGGCGGAGATAAGTTGTGGCTGTCGGGGTGAATTGAGAGTTCAACCCTGGTTTTTCTGGCAGTTCATCACAGTTTCATTGTGGTTGACCATGGTCGACAGTGATGAACGATGTTTGAAAGCGGTTGATTGTGATGGTGTTTCAGCTATTGTAGGCTTTGTAGCGCCAGTGTTCATACTTGGTGATTACCATATGTTCATTAAAACCCATGTTGATTTGTATTGGTTGAACATATTGGTCAATCATGTTGTGTATAATCATGGTAGATATGGAGATTTGTTTCATGGTCGCGGCCAGAGTGGTTGGTGACGGAAGGTGATGACCTGCTACTGGATGGATATCAACCCTCTATTAATGGGTTACTTAGTGGAGATTTATCTTAGTCATGATTATGATCAACCATTTGGTGACTTGAGGACCCACCATCCAAACATGGGCAACTGAGCATTTACCAAGCATTTGCATCACTATTGACCACCATCAACTAAGCATTTCACGTAGAATCACGCCCAAAGAAAACAAATCCATTGGAGGTGTGTCACCAAGGGTCTGGGTTGTGGTTTCGATTCCAGAGACGGGAGGAATCTATTTATACGCGAGTATAGCTCATGTATACATACATCCAAATAAACAACTAGATAAATGCAAGGACATATATACAAGGCTGCAGCTCAAGAATAGATTAAGTAAATCATGTTTATATAGATCATGCATATCCATATTGACACAGGTCCTATTCTATACGTATACATATAAAGCTGGATATAGCTGGTATATCCCCTATTATTGTTGGTTGTTATCTCCCATAAGCAACGAATCATCAGTAGAATCATATGTTCTGTCAACGCCAATGTGACCCAACCCCCCGTTGCTTCAGCCCCAGGCCTTTCTGCCTGGAGCGTTACCACCACCCTTGGGCGTGCCACCAACAGGCGACCGTGGGCGACCGGTCCGGGGTCATTGGGCCTTAGCCGTTGAGGCGTTGGAAAGGTTGCATGCTGGTCATTCATGGGAAATGTTGGTAACCAGGGCCATTGGTTCAGCATGATGGAAAGCCATCATGTGGCAGTTGCAAGTTCAATTCATCATTAACCAGGTAACATTGGTCATTAGTGATTAATAATGATTATGTTCGTGATGGTCATTACCATGATGTTTGTGAATGTTTATAGTGATCAATCACTGGTAACATGTGTTTGGACCTGGTGAATCATGCTGCTTCATGCCGCATATCCATTGAGAGTAATAGAGGATATGCAACAACAATAGAGATGCACCAACGATAAACGCTTATTTGAGTGTCCAGGGAAATAATCTAAATGATTTGTCATCATGAGCAGTTCCAGATGGGACACCAGCTGTTGCCGCGTGAGCATTCTTCATCGTAGCACTTGATTTCTTGAGGATCATTTTTCATGGAGATCCTGATCATTAGCGTACTACTCGAGTGGTAATCCCGGTTATTTGAGTAATGGTGATTATCCATTACTATGCATTTATGCGGTATCAACCATGGATTGACCGATATTCACCAATGAAGAATATCGCCAAGGTCGAGCATTATTTGCCATTAACATTTGATCAATCATTCATCAATCATTAAAATGCTAATGGCTAATGAGCATTTAACCACAATATTAGCCAATATAGGCTAATCTAACCATAAAACATCAATAGCCAATATTGTTAGTAATCAGCAACAACCAGCTTAGCCAACCAGCTTCCGTTCCATCTTGAACGATTGCCTTAGCACGAAGCCTAAACAGCGACAGGTGCTTGGCCTTATCCCCTGCCTTATGCTGGCCTGGATCCTGCCGTGACCGCCGCCATGGCAGCATCCGCGGCAGGCGCGGGTAACTGCCAGCCAGGGAGGGGGAAACATATGGATGCTTATGTTTGTGGAGTGTGTCATTTTGAGTTCGCCCTGCTGTTTTTGTTGGGGAACCAACCATCATTGCCAATGTCAACATGAATCAAATGGCTGTCAATGCCCTGTACTCCAGCCCAAAGCCATGACCAACTTGAACTGTTGGGATGGCTTCACTACTACCGATGCTTTTTGGAGGCTTTTGGATGCTTATGACATGTTATGACCCAGCTCGCAGTATGTACTTACGGTAGTTACTCGGTATATCCCCTATTCTTTGTTACTTATTGTCTCCTAATAATCTTACCATTAATCAGCCAATCGACCGTTGGAATGGCAGCCTGACGCCTATATGATGCTTCCTCAAGATAGGGGTACCTGAAAATCATCCAGAATATCAACCTTTTGTAGGTCATAGAAACCAACCAGTTTGGGGCCACCACCCCATGGCTTAGGAAACCCCCATAGGCCCAAAAAATGACCTTCGCTGGTTCATTAGAAGACTTTTAGCCAAGGTTTTTATCCACTATTAGTAGACTATTAGCCATTATTAACCAGTATGAGCCATTCCTATTAATTATATAATCCTTATTAACCACTATCAACCATTGTCAGCCAACTATTCGCAATAATAATCCCATGGACTAACCACTTCGAGCCACTATCACCCTATTACCAACCACTATTCATCAACCGTTTGATCCACTAGTAGTAGACTATTAGCCATTATCAACCACTATCAGCCATTCCCATTATCAACCATTAGTAGACTATTAGCCATAATCAACAGTTTCATCCACTAGTAGCAATAATTATCCCATGCATTAACCACTATGAGCCATTCCCATTACTAACCCCTGGTAATTCGCTGCTTCCCACACCATGGGGATCGGCTTCAGGAGGAGCTGCAGCTGC
>VSDK01002351.1:149493-158175 GCA_009767595.1 Symbiodinium kawagutii | reverse complement strand
GAGCTGCAGCTGCAGCCGCCGCCAGCGTCCGGTGGCCCGTTGGGGGGAGCCCTGGGAGCTGCCACGTCCGCCGGTGCAAGTAACGAAGGGTTCACATCCGCTGAGTTGGTGGTTGATCATGGTCGTAGTATGATTTATGAATGGGCAATGAGTTGGTTGGCCATCATTGCCTCATGTTATATAAATGTGGGTTATCAGTGATAGTTATTGTGGTTAATGATGGTGTGTGCGATAATGATACGGGAGCATCCCTAGAATTCGAAGAAGACTTTCGACCCTGTTTGATGTTTCTTCCACTGAGCATCGCCATTCTAGGTTTTTGTGGTCTGGGTAATCCGGCGGAATGATTTGAATGCATTGGCAAGCCTTACGCAATGCTTTGGGTACTGAGACCCCTGCAGTTGCGCATGTGGAGGATTGTGCCAAAGAACAAGATGTGGGGGGCAGCACCAGTTGACTGGGGCCTACATCCCAACTGATTTTCTTATTCAATTGTGCTGCTGGGATACCGGTTTTGAGAGAACACCTATGAAGATCCCCATGCAGAGATGTGCACAAGAATCTGGCGAAAAGAAAGACGCAACCACCCGCACACGCTAAATGTCACTCAAGTTAGAGACTGAGACGCAACAAAAGTTCACTGGTCCGGGAGTCCGATAGCAGCTCACCTGTGGCCTGAAGTGTAATCGTTTGCTTCCAATTACTTTGAAATGACCAGAGCAGGAGATGTCTGTACTTCGGATATTGCAAAAATGATTCCCCAAGTTGGTTGAATGCTCGGTATGGATTCTTACACCTCCTGAGGTCTGCTTGCAAATATCTATTATGCTTGCTGACATCCTCTTGTTGTGCTGATCTACCCATTGGATGGGTTTCACTTCAAATCTGGAAAACTTTGAATGAATTTGGTCCTGCACGATCATCCTTCCAATGTTGGCAGAACTGCGACGAGGTAGAAAGTTTAGGGCCAGTTTAGTTGTTCATTTTGACGTGGAATGAAGGACACACAATTGACATATATTCGGTAGATTTTTGGGGCTTGTCTTGGGAGTTTGGAAGCTCGAGCCTCCAGGTATCCTTCAGAAGAAATGTACAAGAAAACCAGTAGGCAAAATGGATGGTTTCTACTACATGCTAGAGCATGGGTATTGATAGGTGAAGTATACCATATGGTAGTTTCTCAAGTCATAGGGATACCCCAGTTATCATCAAGTGTATTAACCTTTCATAGAAATAAACCACCATTATAGTAGTTTATTATTCCCTATTTTTGTTTGTTGTCCCCTTGTTCATAACCATTTTTAATACTATCCCCAAAAGTATTCCATATGTAACAAAATCACTACCATTGTATTGATATTCGATCCTTGTTATTGCACCATTGTATTCCATTAAACCCCCTTGGTTATTCGGTATGTAGCCAGGGGTTGGCCGTGGGTTTTAACCCTTAGAAATCACTACTATGGCTACGCCTGAGGCCGCCCAGGTGCGAGCTGCTGCTACCTTGCAGGGGCCGCCCAGGGGCGAGGAAATTTCTGCGCACGTGGCGAGTGAGATCATGAGGTGAGTGATGGGTGAATGATTGGTGAGTGATGGGTGAATGATTGATTGACTATGGTCAATATGGACGAATCATGGCTGCACAAATGACTAAACATGTCTAGTGATGGCTAGTACTGTTTCGTAATGCTTGATGGTGCTTTCAAGAAGACCCGCAAAAGACATTGAAACTGAAGCCAGCGCCGAACCTTGTCCAGCAAACAAATAATCATTCTAACGTTTGCACTTCAGTCAGCCTTGTGTCTTTCGCCGAGGCATGTGAGTCAAGAAGCATCATCAGTGCAACAGCTGTATATGTAGATGTTGCAATCTTTGGTTTTTCAATGACATTATTCGAGATTAGCGGATATTGGTGGTACTAAAAAGGTGTAGCATGAAATGCACCACGCATGCTCATCACACTCAAGGTCAATACCCATTGCGGAACTCCTCCCGATATTACTATTCATCAGGCTTGTGAAGCAACTTCACCTTATGGACAGGATGGAAACGGAAAAGTCCATGATCGATGCTTTTACAGTTTTGAATTATACAAATTATTACTGATTAACGGAATGATTACTGATGGTTACTGGTTAAACCGATGACTAAGCCAATTACTGAACTACTGGCTAAACCAATGGTCAAACCAGTAGTGAAGCAACCAATGGTTGATGATGGCGACCCGCTACTGCACGGCCTTCAGCCTGCCAAGGAACTTGAAAACACGTCCACGCACGCGTAGTGAACGCAGCCGAACGGTGGGCTGCCCCGGTTGCAGCGGCGCCAGGGTTTCCCCGCCGGTGGTGGCAGGAGCCTTGAGTAATGGCGCCACGAGTTGCCACAGGTTGCCACCGTTGGGTTTCAGGCGTTTCAGGTGGAATTCTATGAGAATCAGTCATTTGCAGTATGCCATTGGTATCTTTGAGTGAGTCAACATGATCACGTGCCCTCGTACATTTGGTTTTCCCAGTGGTTCGATGTACCCAACCAGCTCGCTGGGCGAGAGTCCACGATCGGGACCTATTGGCTGGACGGCGGCGGTTGTTTCCCTTTGGCAATGGTGCTTTCGCAAGTTGATCACTTGTGTGTTTGTACCCCAGCTGTTCACATCCCATGAATGAACAAACTCGGATAGGTTTGGATGTTAACATACCCAGTTTAGATGTTAAACAATCCATCAACCAATGGGTATTCGATCTGTGTTAAACACATGGGTAACAGCCAAACAACTATGGATGTGATGTATGGGCTAGTGTCCATGGAATCCCGATCATGAAGAAACTATTGGCCAGTGAATCACATCCCATAGGTTTACAAACAATCCTAGTTTGTTATTACTATTACCCATGATTTACTACAATAGTAACATTAAATTACTATTCCCCAAGTAATCCCATAGGTTTACTATGACCCATGATTCGTTTGGATGTTCGGCTGTGACTCAGCCGTCGCTCAGGCCAGCACCGACAGCTCAGGGCCAGCGTGCGGGCCTCGGTAGTGGGTATGGCTTCCTTCCATGTGCTGAAAGTGGAGTCCAGTTGGGATGATAACTAACAATAGTAGTGGATATACCAACTATATGGCTATGGGTCAAGCAGTTAACCTACCAATTTCATGGTGGATAAGTTCACCAACAAAACTATAGGGAAAACGAGCTGGATAATGATGGGGGAACCAGGGGGACTAAGGGTGAACTGACCCACAGCCAGTTGAGCTGGAATACCAGATGAACAACTGGGAGTTGCATATGCTGAAGTGCTGATCATCAATTCTTTGAGAGCGTGCGTGTTCCCCCTGACAGGCCTGGATGAGGCATTTTTGGGGAAAGCCATGCTCATGGAATATTCCCGGCAAAAGCAATAGACAGTGAACCATGGTTGTGAGCCCATAGGACATGAAGCAGCCATTGACAATCATTATTAGTTGTTAAGAATCATTGATAATCATTGAGCATAGATAGTCATTGATAATCGTTGATCATTATTGGTCACTACAAATCAGCAATATGGCAGTTTCTCAAAATAGGGGACCCCAAAAATGGTTGGTTTATTGCTCTAAAAGGTTTCTAGTGGATGATTTCCGTGTACCCCTATTTTGAGAAACACCCATATTGATTCATGATCATTCTTAGGCAATAAACCAGACAGTAAGAGGGCCGTTGGACTTGCCCTGTCATGCCTCCCCGGCAACCCTTTGTGGATCGTCCGAACGAAGCCGAAACCATTTGTCTCCACAAAGTGCCGGCAGAAATATTGTTCATTCATGCTTAGCATTTTTCATGGTTTACCATCATAAACCGATTCACCATCAGCCACAACAAATTTCCCAAGCAAGCCGGTCATGTTGAGGGCAGCCGGCAGCTCTCGAGGCCAAATCAAGCACCAACGCCCAAACAGGTCGGGTGCGTCGGGTGCCGCTGTGTTTCAGTGCTGGGCGGTTGATTTTTGTACCTGGTGCCAGGCTCCGGTTGACAAGACGCCTCCTAGCCCACCTGCCCTGTGCTCAGCCATGCAAGGCGGTACGCCAGACATATGGACCATCTGAGGGCACGCAGGGTGTCTTTAGTCCGAGCACATGGCGGGACTGCTGTTGTTCCACAGTCTTCGCAAAAAATGTTTCTGGCCATGATCAAACATCACTGAAATGAGTTGGATTTACTTACGAAAACCTAGATCAATCATGTTATCATCACCTCTGTACACCCTTTTGAGGTGAATTCTCCCATCTACAGCTCGGTCCGCTTTTGTCTGCTCAATGTGATTGCAGACCCCGATGAGCCAAGGTGAATGGCACGACAATCATGCTCCGAAATCTTCCCCAGACGTGGAGCTGCCATGTTGCCTACTTGGAGTCTGGTGAGAAAACAGACCGCATTATGGTGAGAGAAGGTGAAAGAAACCGTTGCCTTGAAGAATGGACCAGTGTTTGAAAGTTGTGGATGAACTGCTCAATCACAATGTCAAGGTGTTTTTTTGATAATCTATATGATATCTTGAGCAATTATGCCGTGATCTTTGATGGCTCGTAGAGTCGCATCACTGCTGCCAGGTTCACCCAAAAAAGCATGTTGGACTTGCTTGATGGCGAAGGCTTTCATGCAAAATACGTCTGCCCGGCCGTGCTTTGAAGGTCATCATTCCCCTTGGGTTGGTGGAAAAGTGTACCAGACACCCTGGTCTCTACCTGGAATGATGGGATTTCCTGCAAAAGTTCCACAGCAAGTGGTCTGTCCACAGCCACAGCGGTAAGTCTACAAAGCTCAGCTGCCAGGACTTTGTGTATTTGCCCATGGATTTCCGAAACGGCCCGGGGGCTTAGACGGCGGACCTTCCCATGAGGAAGGAGGTGGCGAGTTTGTGCTGCGATTGCTTCTCCGATTTGCCCTTTTGCTGGTATACCCTTGTTGAAATGAACAACTAGTTGGCTACTTGATGGTGAATAGTCATGATAAATTACTGACTAGCTGACCTTTCAACCAATTTTTACGGCCTTCATCGCCAATGCAATGTTCCCTCCGTTTTGTATGGAACCAAGTCAATTCACAGGCGTCAAGGCTAAGGTAGAATGTTCAAAGAAGGCATTATTTATGTGTTGAGAACGTATTATTTCATGTGTTCATTCGTGAAACCTTCGGATAGGTAATGTTGAACCATTCGCAAACCATTTCATCCCGTCATGCACATTTGCCCTTGACCCGCGTTCAACTGAGCCCTGTGACCTAATCCCAAATATCAGCTTCTCGGTGCCCCAGTCGTATCAGGAGGGGCTTTCCGCTGCTTGACAGGTGTCAACCTGGGCTATGCCTTTGTAAATACCCTCACCAATGAGGCCATGGCCGCTGTCGCCACATATGAACTGGTCACGTGCTAATCAAGCAGAACCAGCTGGTTCACAACGACCGAGACCATTGGGTAATCTGCTCACCACAAAAGGATGGTCGTTGCTGCGCAAAACGTCTGAGTTCACAAAACCCGTCACATTTAGCGGAGAAACACCGGAGAAACGTTTGATTGTTGGTGGGGATAGGCTAGCGTCCATTGTTGGTTAAGAAAAGACCGTGTACACAATGATGTACTTACAGCAGCAAAAAGTGTTGGATCTAAACGGAACAGACAAATGAGGGCGAATATCACTATTTGCGCTCGCATATGACTCATGATGAACCAGTATTATCAATTGTAGATCAGGCAACATAATCCATACTTGCCATTTCGTTGTTCAGAATTAAGCATAAATACAACCACAATGCAGGATTAAGCAACCATACTTGACTATCAGCCAAAATTAATCATCATTGCAGAATGTAACCATTGATTCAGCATGATATTAAGCATTGACTTGCATTAACCAATGATTCAGCATGATATTAAGCATTAACCAACCATTCCATGGCCATTACTAACCAAGCACAAAGCCCGCACCCCGAATTCACCAGGAAGCACCGGGGGTCGACAGGACGCCTTGAGAGCTATCGAGATCTTCAATGGTTACGATCGCTGGACCGAGGAGTGCGATAAAGTCTGTGAGGCGATGAGCGAAGCCGCTGACCGGTGAGGTCTGGCATGGTGACCATGGGAAGATTCATGAATACATAATGTTACATACATAGATATACAATATATATGATATATATATAGTTACATATAGTTATATATATATATATTATTTATATATATTTATGTTTATATATATTTATGTAATTATAATTATATAGTATGGTTTAATTGCATGCAACCTGTAACTAGTTCTTAATGCTTATGATCAGCAGCTACAACCAATTCTTAAGCACTTAGTACTGTGTATAAATGATTCTACGACACTACTGGTTATTACTGTTCAGTAACTGCTCACTTGGGTTGAAGATGGCATATGATAGCTAGTACATGGCCATTGCTCTCCAATTCATAGTGTCAGACCGTTTGCACGGCTCATCAACCCCAGCTACCCAAGCTGGGAGGGACGATCCAAGTGGAGATCTCTAGCAGTTGGTTTACTTCTGATTGGTGGACCCAGATCTTAATCACCATTCTTGCATGATTTGGAACTTATGTATATATAGATATGTGCCTGTAAAAGATTATCATGATATGTCTGGGTTATGTCACTGGCATAGTCACTAAAGCTGGATATCACTGGCATATCTTTGGCTATATCACTGGCATATCCAAATTTCAAGCTACTGCGTGTCACAGCTTTCTCTGCTTAGATCTGCAGTCGTGCTTGGGATAGCTCACCATGGTAGGCGTCTGGTTGGTGAAACTAACCCCAGCAAAATCATCTGGTTGTTTGTTTTTGAACATTTTTCCCCAATATTTGAATATATTTGATAATTGGTTGATTGACTTGCAGACATTCTCCACGGTTTGGTGGTTATGAACATTTTTCAATTTCCCTAGTATTAGCACATAATTGGTTGCTTGCCTCATGTTTTTCATGACGAGGTGGTGAAAAACCACCAACCACTTGGGATGGTTCAAGCACCAACCACTTGCGCAGCTGGGAGGTCTCCTGGGCCCATCCTCATCAAGGCCTCCAGGAACATGTCCTACGCCCAGATGGAGGTGGTGGGTGCCTGATCAACCTGAAATGGTTGGTAAATGGTTGATGAATGGATCATGGATGATTCCTTAATGACTGGGTGATGGTTGATATGCTCAATGATGGTTCCCAGGTGGAAATCCGCAAGAACAGGTAGAGCATTTACCCCTTCACATCCTGAAAAATGAACAAACTACGGATTTGATTCGGTGGGGAAGAAAACCGCCAAGCTTTGGCAGAGTTGCCCCCAGAAGGCTTGGAAGGCCCGGAACCTAAGAAGGTCGTGGCTCCAGTTGAGATCACAATTCCAGAACGGGACCTCGACATTGCTCTTTCAGGGTCTAGTGCCTTGAGGAAGTACACATTCATGTACCACCACCTTGTTGGAGTTTCATATCCAGTCAATCCAGAATAAATGGTTGGATTCCTGAAAGCATTGGCTCGATTTGAAACTCCATATGTGATTATCCAAAGGTTTGGCAAACAGTCCACCATGAGTTATGCATAACACAGTTGAACCTTTTGTGACCGTTGCTTGTGTCATATGGTTTTCCAGCAGACTTCAGCAGCAGGCGTTTTTTGTACCAACGTTATGCAGCATGTGCCCCCAAGATCCGCTGCCACCAAGGTTGAACGGTACCGCAACAGTCCTGTGATGCATCCAACTACACCGGAGGAGTCTGCTGGGTGCTTCAGGCACCGTTTGTTTGTGGAACAGCCAGCGTCAGCCAAGCATGAAAGGAATAAGGATGGTCGGATTCTTGGAGTGAACCATCAACTATGAAACAATTGGAACCAAATTGAGATCATTAACCATCCATGAAATTTCCATTAAAACAGCAGCAAAGAATAATTGAGACTATCAACCATCAGAAAACTTCCATCAAGAACATTCTATCGAACAACCACAAATCATTCATATGCATAAATCACCATGAACCAACCATCGAACATCAGCAATCAATCATCCACCATCTATCAACCTTACTCTCGTTGTTAGGCCCAACCAGCCCCAGATAGGGGGCGACCACCAGCCGACGCTTCAGAGGAGTACAAGCCGATGATCTTTGCCAATGGACAGCGTGTCCAATTCCCAGGTCCCACTAAGGCGCGATGTCACCTGGGCACAGGGGACAGGGAAAGCTCAAGATGCCCAGGTGCCTTTCTGGTCATTGCGTTTGTAACTTTGTCGAGTTCTGATATGTATAAAAGATTGGAAGAAAAGATCAGATTCGTCCAAGTTGTGCGATGTAATCGTTGGTCACTTTTGTTCTTGAAACCTGGGGTCGCATACTGGGACCGTTGGGTTCTCCCAGGGTTCTCTTACCAAGATTCAACGAAACATGTCATAGCCACCATGCAGCATCAGTATATCATAACAATTGCTATCCAACCATTATTGACCATGGTCACTATTTGACTATAGACATCAGGATATCATCATAGCCATCACTATCCACTGATATAGCTACTAGCTACAAATGGTCGATGGTTGTCAGCCATCATGGTCCTTCATAGTTGCTGGTTCAAGACTAGCGCTTGATGATCAATCATGACTATCAACCATGGCCTGGCAGCAGTTGCCACCAGTGGACTGGCCTT
>VSDK01002351.1:132944-139854 GCA_009767595.1 Symbiodinium kawagutii | reverse complement strand
TAAATATATTTTTTTAATAATATATTTTTTTAAAAATATCTATTTTTATAATTATTTAAATAACAATATTTTTATATTATTATGTTTTATATAAAAAAAATTATATTATACTTAATTAATATTAATTAATTTTTATATTAATAAATTTTATAAATATATTTAAATTATATAAATATATTTAAATAAAGAATTCTATAAAATATATTTTATAATTTAGTCTAAAATATTTAATATTTAATTTCCTTACCGTCCAATAATAATAAAACCGGCGGGATAATCGGAGGCTATTAAATATATCTATTTAGTAAATTAATCACTAAATTACCTAAATACCTTTAATATTTTCTTACTTTAAAACTAATCGGATAATAACTCCGTAACATAAAACGAGCCATAGCAGGGCTTAAACTCTCCACCTGCTCGCCAAGACTTGGACATGGGAGATTTATGAAAGGAAATAATAATAAACCATGGTGAATAGTTGTTAATTAGCAACTAACTAATGGTCTATTACTAATAATAAATGGTAATTACTATTTTACCGTTGCTTAAATCATGGTGATATGATTGTATAATTGGCTATTACTTAATGACCAACTTACGGTCCCTTTATGGTTCATGAATGGTTTACTATTCATTAATTCATGGTAACTCCATTGATGGTGTCTGTAATGACATATGGGCATAAGGAATTCAGCTATTTTTTACAAAACCGCCAATCCAATCAGAAATAGCTAGCGATTTACCTTCGCAAATTCGAGGTGTGTGAATGTGAATCTCCCATCAATTGCGGTGACCGGAGCTTTTAGCTCTTTGCTTTTGCCCGCTTTCTGCTTACAGTCGGAATCATGGCCTGCTTGTGATGCGTAATCTTTCAACAGCTACTGAATAATTAGGCCTGGTCAATCAAACGCCATAGCTGGTTAATGATGGTTCTTTAAATCAATGGAAAAAGTGTTGAGGCGTCAAAAGTGATGGGGATTCGGATCAATGCGTAGGTGAATCGATCCGAGAATCGGTTTCAAATTTATTGGCCAACCAAGTAGCCAATTATGCCAGTTGGTAGTTTCAACCCCTATGAGCCAAATTAGTCAACCAACCCAGCAACCAACCAGTTGGTAACACCAAAAAAAAACAATGATTGAAACCACCAATCAGTATGGGTAATTACTACAATGGTTACTCTTATCAACTCCCATGGTCGGCCACCATTAGTGCATCGACAAAGTTGGTTGATTGCTACATGGTCGGCATCAACTCCCATCAAATGATCCAAGGCCCATCATGTCTGATTGTTTCCGCGAAACTCCCAATTCCCCTGGAAGATTTCCAGTGGGATCCCTACACAAGTTCCCGATCAATTGGGACGATCAGCTTGGATATTCTATGGGTGATCCTCCCAAGTACAGCTGTAACAAATGCAATTGAGCCATGGTTACATTTTCTACACGACACAGCAATTTCGATCCAATCAATATTGATCACCTGGTTGCAATTTTCAACAATCTTCAATACTTGGCTGTCATCTCAGCCAAGCACTCCAACCAACCAACCCACCGTCCAACCAACCATCCAACCAAACAACCAACCAAACTGGGTTCAAAATTGGCGCCACTGAAGGAACCCGAGCAACAAAGTGCACGTTGTTAGATGGGTCTACTTGCCCCAGAAACTTAAAGACTTTGTGTGTTGATAGGTGGCACGTGGTCCCCCAAACATGGCCAGCTGCTAAAACCATGCGTTGCAGTGCATGCCTGGAACCGTGAGGCGAACCAATTCACCGTGGCTACCCTTGAAACATGATCCAGGAAGAGCAGCAACTCGACCTTGGTACTATCGATTTTTCCCTGGCAATGGCGCCTGTACACGGTTCGGCAATAACACAGTTTTGTCACCGTGGAAGAAACGATGCGAAAAACTGAAGGCTTGGGAGTGGCGATTTCAAAAGTTGAAGCCCATCGTACCTATACAGTTTCAGTGTCCATACCAACACTATGAGGGGTGAGTGACCAAACCGCCAGGGTTGTGGCGCACAAAACCAATCCACCTCCTTTCTATCTTCCATCTGTGCCGGGCGCAACTCACTCCTATCAAACATCCGGCTGAGCATCAGCATGTAGCAAATTTCCGGATCCCGGATCCCGACATCCTTCCAATTCTGTAAAAACAAACGCGGCTGTCAAACATGTGTAAGATCCCAGGGCGGCATTCCCTCAGCTGCCATTTGCAACTTGACAACGGACCGATTGTCCACTTGGCGTGTTGTCAAAGTGCAAGTGGCAACCGTGAGGGAAACGTAAGAAATAAAGTGTACGTCACTGATGCCACCGTGGGTTGCTGAATTTTGCCGTGTTTGCATCCCATCTGTTCCGCTTCATGTTCGCAATTCTTTTCCAAGTATCAGCGTCGCCATGGTAATGTCAACCGCTGACGCTGGATGCCTCCTGCTGCACACCTCGGCGCTCTTCCAGAGAAATGCCAGTTTGATGCAAAAACCAGGGTCCAAGACCTGCAAGCCATGACCGCGACTCGTCAGTAAACATATTGATGATGACAAACGGTTTCGATGATGGGGTGTGAATGATAATTGTGACCAATGGTTGGTTTGTCGTGGCAAATTGTATCATTCATACTGGTTGATGCTGGTTGATGCTGGCCGATAATCGTTTTAAACAATCCAATGTCCAGTGTAGCAATACATTTTAACTGTCAGTCGGTTTGAACAAAATTAAAAGGCGTGGTTGCGCAACGGGCCCGTAGTGTGTTTAAATGTGTTTGATGGGATGATGTTACCCCTGCGTTGTAAACAATGGATACTCCTTGATTCTGACGGTTGGCCATTCTGCGAGGAGAAAACGGGATCTGTAAGAACATCGACCATTCGCCGAGCACGAATTGTCGTGAAGAACATGTGGTTGAAATGCTTCTTGGGAATGCAAATTGCCATCCCTGAGCTGAACATCTCAGCATTTGTGGCACGGCAAGGCCATGGTCACAGCCGCTCTTGGTTGTAGTTGTCCCCTACCAGGAAGCAGGGTATATGGTTTGGCGCATGTCGAATGCCTATTGCGGCCGTTCAACTGCTGGCCCAGTGTTCGTTTGACTTGTCACTTGTTGCCTCTTCTCTTCGCGTCCGATGACCCACCGTCAAGAAATAAATGAGCCTGCGAACAACATTGGTCGGCCTGTCAGGAATAGGACGCCCAAAATTAATTAATCACCCAAAACCACCTGCGCGGTCTCGCTCTATTGAAATCACGAGGCGTGGCTCAGTGCGCATGTCTGGTCAGGATGACGACCGTCACTTGTAGGGCTGGTAGTAGAAGCCGTAGCGCGGAGTTGGAAACTCAAGGATCAGCAATTTCACTAGATTGTGGCAGCTGGGTTAGGCTGTCTTTGGACTGGTTTGGCTTGGCCCGCTGCACGGCGCCGTTTGCGCATAGGAGGTAAATTTTTTGGGCGGCGGCGAACAATGATTGCCAACAGCTGTTGCTGCCACGTGCCTAGGGTCGAGGGGGCGAAATGATGTTGTGCGCTTTGCTGGTTGCTCTTCCATTCATTGCTGCGCTGGTCTGGTGTTTCCACTTCACGTCCCTAGACGCGTGGCCAGGCATGAAGATGGACGTGACGTGACTTGGTCTCATGCTGGGACATGCTGGCGCTGAACTTTAGAAGCATCCGTTAGCCTCATCAACTGAGCCATCCTGCTTCAGAGAAGCGGCGTTTTCCGCGTCTGATGCAATGTTAGACAGTAATCTGCGAATCCTTAACCCTCTTCAGCGTGGTGGCCCTCTTCAGATTTGAACCTGTTTCAAGGTAGGTTTGGACATGTCTATTCTTTCGCAATCTTTCATCTAACAAATCAACATAATGAGATGTCATGGGTATAATGTACAGTCGTATGATTTATGGACCACCAACATCTAGCTCCAATCTGTCATCAGCTTCTACCCACAAGTGGGGCCAAAAAGTGGGGCCCTTCGACTTGGATCGCCGAGCTGATCCCTGGTGACCTGTGACCCAATTGTTGACCCACCAAGGTGCCCACTGGGATGATCCCAACGCTAGCGAGTCGCCTCGGCCCTGCATTCACCGATTCTTCGCGTTGCGATAGCATTGTTTGAGCATTACTCAGCGGTACTAACCAGTATTCACAGCGAATTCTTACCAAATTATCAGCCACCATTGGCTCAAAGTTCGCGAGCGTTTGTTGAAAAACAAAGGGTATCTGTTTGAGGGTGCTGCATTCCACTACGCATCGGTCCATCTTTATGTCAGTTACCTGGAGCACGGAGCCGTACCCATCAAGAATAGGGGGAAACCAGGTCATTGATCATGAAATAAACATAAGCAAACCATCGCAGGAAGAATGTGGCAAAATCTTTCTTTGTTCGGGCACGGGAACACAAAGGCGGAATCGTTAAGGGGCCTCCCATGACATTCCAAGTAATGCCAACAGCACGGGCGCTTCCATTCTGAAAGGGCGGAAGTCCCGCGGAGCGACAACCTGCCAGTTTTACGAGCAAAGTTGAGCAACCACCAACTCTGAGGGTTGGCTAAAACATGTGAAAGCATGTGAAAACTACAAGCTGGGGAGACTCGACAAGCAACATCCCATCGGTGATCCTTAGTGCTAGTTCTGAGTACCAAGTAGGTTATACCAGCTAGGTTATAGCACCGATACTTGGATGCGCTGCTATACTTCCTTGGTTCCACCTACTAAGCACTTATTGACAGCTCATCCGAGTAGCAAATAACACTGATTACTGAGCTAAGTGTTGGCTTGTCCTGGGTTAACACTTTACATTCACTCCGTTTGCCTTGCCATGAGCCATCAAGTCCATAAAGGGTATTGGGGAAATAATGGCAATTTCTATCAAACCATGTAGCACAACATGTTCCAATCGTCGACCAATGAACCACCGAAAGTTCCTCACTTCATTGCTTCCCAGGTACAACTTCCATCATGCTGACTCAGCACTCCTTCGCAGGTCCTCACGTCCTCGGAGCTGGGCACGGCCGTGCGTGCATGGAAGCCCCCAGGTTTGGTACTGCCAAGCTTCCAAGCTTCCCAGCCCGCGATTCAGAGAAGACCCTACTTGGTAGTGGATCTTGAGAGAAGACCAACCGTGATCCAGATCCTTCTGGCCAGATTGGTTCTCAGTGGTTCTGGCCTATTCTCAGTCATGATTGGTAAATGATTGGACATATTCTCCATCATCTGATGTAACAATTTAGACTGAACTATCGCAACTAGGATAACTGCGAGACATTCAGGACATGCCAAGCTGCAACTTGCACTGGGAAGAGGGCTGTACGGAGAGACATCCTCCCTGCCATGCCGTCCTCAGTGCGACTGATGGTTCTTGCTGATGACCAGTCACTATTAAGAGGAGTTAAGCACTATTGACCATCACCAACAGGTAGGTCTATTCACTACAGTATCACATGGCTGTTAGTCCTCAAGCTTAAGGAAGTCAGCCCATGCTTTTTGGATTGCCAACCATCATTTTCCCTGGGTACCTCTCCCCAGCCGAAACTGGTGAGGAGTTCGCCATGGCCAGTGATTTGAACCACAACTTCAAGAAGCAAACCCATGGCAAAACCCGTTGATGTTTCACCATCCACCCCAACAAACCAGAAGGGTTTAACTGAAGATCCACCGATTGATCCATTGATCACTAACCATAGTTGAACCATTGATGAGTGGCCCAAGAACGTCTAAGAGCCAGCGATCATCTGCAGTGGCGGCTGTTGTGATGCCTACTACAGCTGCTTGGGGACACGTAAACAGCCACCTGCAGTCTCACCGCAGGATCTAGTGGCTCATAGCGGTAAAGCAACCATTAAGCCATGGAACGCCAGCATCAACGAGGGAAGTTTCTAGAATCGCTTCTCCTGAGATTTGCAAAAACTACCTTTCGAAGACTCGTTTTCGCCAAATATTTTGATACTCTTACAACTTAGGCTTCAGCTTCGCGAAGGCGAATCACTTGCAATAGTCCGGTATTTCATCACTTAGGAGGTTTGGAAGCTGCTCGTTTTCTGTTTGTCATCAAAATAATGTAACATCATCACTCTATGTCTCTAATTCGAACCCTATGAGTTCGCTTGATACTTGTGACTAGTGGTTGGCTGGCATCTAAGTTGATTGATTGGATCCTGTTGAAGAAATTCTCTGCGGGTCAACACTGCTACACCGACTCAGGGTCTTCACGGTACTGCATTTCTTCCGATTACTGGAGGTTTCAAATGTTTCAACTGCAACGAAGGACGATGTGGCTTGTAGGCATGCATGGTTTATAGATCCAACATGACCCAACAGTTGCTGTTTGATGCTATTTGAATGGCCTATGAGTTCACGGATTTGAGTGGGTGGCATCACGAAACCGTTTCTCCTGTTGCTTCCCACGGAGCCCCATCGCCAAGATTTGCCAAGTATCATCAGCCCTGCAGGTCGTCCTCTGCCCAGGAGCCAGGGGAGGCGACACGCTACTTCTCTTTCCACGCCAGGGCCGTTGAGAACCAAAGTGAATCTTGAAGAACCCAGAAGTTGCCAGGAGACCACTGGAATACCAAATGAGCTACAACATACTGCAACTATGACTTCGTTCTCCCAGAAGCCCTTCTTCGCGATCAAGGTTGCAAGCCAAATGCCACGACAATATCAGGGGCCGCGGTCAGCACCAAACTCCTGACCATTGGCACGAAGTCTCCATGATTCATGAGGCCCATGACGTTGAGAAGCTACTTGCAGTGTCTGTCCCCGCTGCCGATCCGAAGGTATGATCACTAATTTAATGATCATACCGTCTTATCGGCAGCGGAGACTGCCATGACACACTGCAGCAATGCCTCCTCAACGGCCCCGATCTGAAGTTTTTCGGCCAGGACTACAGTTGAGGGATCA
>VSDK01002351.1:82944-127944 GCA_009767595.1 Symbiodinium kawagutii | reverse complement strand
ACATTCCCTATGTAAGAATGATCCAAACAGTATCAACGTTGGATTCCAAGGAGAACACATACCCTTGACATCTGGGGTGTTGGCTGATTAATCTTGGGATCACTAAGAAGCAAGTAGCCTTTTTGTCGCTAGGCCGCCAATTCAAAACATCTGATGTTTAGGCAAAACACATCGAGTATATAGTGGTTTCTCAAAAGTGATAACCCAAAGTTATGTTTGGTTTATTGCTATCAACAGTTTGTATAAGATGATTTGACAGTACCACTATTTCGAGAAACCATCATGTAACAACGAATCGCGGCAACACAAACAACACCAACACACACAGACCCAGCAACAGCAGCGCATCTCTGGCCGCGCAAATCGCTCGCGCCTCTCTTTCTGGTCTCTTGCCGTTCACTTCCATGACCTCAGCGACTGGAGTGATTCAATGATCGTGACTGGTTGGTCGATGGTTACTGCAGGCCTGTATGTATCATGTTTTGAATGATGAAGAACATGTTTTGAATGATGAAAATGGGTGTTCCTCAAAATAAGGTACCCCCAAAACCAATGGTTTCCCAGTAAAATTATGATTTTTGGTGGCTTATTGGTTACCCTATGGCTTGGCACATACCCAACTGATAAAACATGATTCAAAAGAACCATGGCACCCAGCATAACCCGCCTCTCTGAAGTCACGTAGCGCTCCGCAGCCAAGAAGGTCGTTGTGAGAAGTCAACAGGAGCGCCTGCGCTTGGGAAACAGTTGGGGTTACTCAGCATCAATATCAGCATCGATCAGGGTGACCAATAAGGGTGAATCATGCACGCAATCGAATGACAACGCAAAAGGGTTCTCTACAACCGGTAGTAACAATCAATGACCATATTAGCGATTGGATGACTGACCTATCGAATAAGAATATTGTCTTGGGATGAGCCGTCCTAAGTAAACGAGGATCAATCATCATCAAGAACAATCAACAACGTCCAATAGTTCACCATCTGAGGGTAGTGGTCATCAATAAGTGAATAGCGAAACATTGGGTACTAGTCGTGAATCACCAGAGATCAAGTGTCAGTTGTAAATACTTGTATATGGATATTCACTACAAGTACCATGAGACTTGATAACCACACTTATCGTGAATGACAAGGGGGTTGAGTCTGACTATTGATCAGGATCAAGTTAATTACCATCAATAACCATCAAACTTGCAGCGAATAACAATCCCAATAATAAGTGTGACCATCCATACAAAACCATTACAAACAACTGAGGATTGACAATTTGCTGATCATCCTAACCAGCAACTCAACTCAGCTGATACTTAGCTAACAATGTGAAAGGACCATCAATAAACATGAAGTTGACGCCCTTTGAATCAACTGTTGACCGACTCATGGCTGGGCGATAACCAGGGCACCGGGATACAAGAGCTTACCATCGCACGGAAGGGGTTACCTGCTTCCGGATGACCCATGATCGACAGTGACAATCAACTACTGAACCTTCAAATCTCAGTGGGGGTCCTGCCGCCACTTCTGCGCCAGTCTCGATGCTGCCATCACCTCAAGCGTGTCAGTTCGAGTGCTTAGATACCGATCTTAACACTAATGCTACCATACATGAAAACATATCACCTGTGTACTGAAAGATCATGCATCAGTCTGCGCATCATTATATTGTCTATAACATGTCAAAATACATATAAATAGAATATGTGTATATCTAAAAATAAACTATATACATAAATAATCATATATATATATAGAAGTTTTCTACAAGACAGTATATGCATGCATCTTCTGAGTATCACATAATATGCAAATGCACATACGAGTTTTACAGCGGAAGTGTAAAATCATCACCGTTCATTTCCTGGAACATTAGGGCAGTGAACGAAAACTGGTGGCCTGGTCCGTTGTCTTTGGGAAGATTTATGGCCCTCACAAATCCGCCCAAAATCCATTTGGTAGGGGAACCAGCCTCAATTGTGGGCATGTTTGAGAACACCCATATCGGACCATATTGGGTTTTTTTCCTACCAGTTGTGGTGCCTCCTTCCCTTCTGATTTCTTTAGCCAAGAGCTACTCACAGAACCGTGCAACGAAAGTTGGGTTCCCAACAAGTCCATCACAACAAGCGAGCCCTTCGCACTTTCTGTTGGACTTTCAGTGGTTGAGGCTGTCAGTCGTGGAATCTGAAAGGTAATCCTTGGAATTGGAACTCCTTCCCTCAGTGCATTTGCTTCCAGAAATCCTCTCTGCAGTCAAGATGCCACGTCCACGGTGAGAAGATTTGGTGAAACCTGTCGCGTGGGGCTTGACATTTGATTGATCAATTTGGAGCCCTCGCTGGCCAGATTAATTAGTTCTGAAAAGACCGAAGTGCTCATGGCATCGAACTCGGTTGGTCACTGTTGACGTTGGTTTGAGCGAAGGTCTCTTGTGCCAGCTTGCGCCTAGCTTCTTCTGTGCTGGATGACATCCCTTGACAGTTTCAGTTGCCAATGGTTTCGATGTCAATTTGATATGGTCAAGAAATCAGCCGCGCTGCCACAACTGAGGTCGCGAAGATTCCCCACCATCCCGGAGTCCGGGGTTCGGATCAAGATCTTTGTGAAGGGAAAGAAATTATAAGTGTTCAATGGTGGCTTGTAGCAACCATACAAGAATACCGTGTTGGTTGGAATCGTTTCGGAACCGCTTTTCTGTGCTCTCTGAACTTCGGAAGGATGACTTTGGGACGCAGAATACTTGTCACGCTGCACCTAGATGTCAAAAGGATCAGTGAGGACAGTACAATTTGAACTGCCTCTAGGCACTATGAACTCAGCACCTGTGGAAGGGTGACTTTCAGATTGGTTGCTACCTTCACCTCGTAGCTGGACACTGCGGCCATCTTCTTGGGCATCACGAGGTGTTCCAGATGGAAGTGATGTTTCAACGCCTGGAAGAGATCCCTCCTGGCCTTCCTCATGAAATCCAAATCGCCAGCAGGATCATGGTCCAGCCACTTGGAGCAGGTCGATGCATAGCCGGGCTGCAGGCAAAACACTGGTTTCGTCTTCCATGGTCGGTGAGAACGGTGAATGCCCTGAGAATGGGTGGCTGCATGCCTTGAAATCACAGATTTGGGGGTCATCATGCCAAATTTAAATAGAAAACACATCAATCAAAACACTAGATTTTCAAACCGAACCCAGCCTTGAAGCCCACACAATCAAAGCACTGGAAAAGATGTGTTGGATCTGCCTTTTCCTTCACCTCTTCAAGCTGTGCCAACTGTTCCGTGCCCCATACCGATTCTTGAAGCGACAAGCACTTCTCTGCCTTCTCAAAATCACTGAAAGAATCTGGGCATCCTTTGGTCCAATCATCTCTCAAAGGACCATAAGCTGTGGCTGAGATGTGGTTATAGCCGCTGCCGCCAGGGAACGACTTTGTGGAAGAGTTTCCACCAATATATTCCTCAAAGGTTCCTCGAAGAAAACTTTCACCAACTTCTCCGCCTTCAAGGAACACCATGAAGCCTGCTTTCCTCTGGAAGTCAGGCAAAGAAGTCAGGCCGTCATCTGACACAGCTGTTTGCCCCCCAAGGATGTAAGTTGCTGGACCTGCCAGCCCCTCCTTCACCAGAGTCAGAAGGGTCGGAATGCCACGGTCAAGGTAAAGCCATTCGACTGGCATTAGGACATTCCAGTCCACTGGATAGGTGTCCGGATACGTTGCTGGTGGTGGGCTGTCCGGGATTTGCGTAGGAAACTGGTTCATGTAGGCTGGCCATGGGGCTGATGGGTGGGTGATCAGCAAGGCAGGGTACCAATCGGCAGTCAAAGTGTAGGCGAAGATTCCTCCATCGACTGCTTGCAGCTCGGCTACGTCTTCTTGATTGAGACCCACAGCTATAAGTGAATCCTCATAGCCAGCCACGAAGCTTTGCCAAACACCGATGAAGCTGTAAACTGCCGTCTCACCATGACAATAGATCGATCCACCCCCCAGAAAGATATCCAAGTTCAGGGTGGAAGTGCCACAGAATTTGCTGTCATCTTTCCAGGGAACCTCTCCCTTTGGATGGAAGAAGTCCCGGACGAAATTGAGCCACAGGAATCTGACCATGTCCTGACAAGCCTCTTCGGTGCAACTTGGCAGAACTGCGGGAAGAGTGAAAATAATGTAGTAGTCCAGTGGCAGCTGCTGACTCACCTGTTCATGAAGCTGATAGTAGACAGAGGTCACAATTCCGTAGGTACCTCCACCGCCTCCCCTCACGGCAAACCACAAGTCCTTGAAAGTCACCGGAAGTCCAACGTCATCGCAAGGCTCCCAGTGCCACTTGGTCTCATCAGCCACTGGGTTTTGATTGCATTCTCCAGAGACGCTCAGAGTCTGCGGATAAATTTTGCCGCTGACATTCGTCCAACTGCTGGGCATGAACCTCACATGTTTCCCATTGGACAACACCATTTCGATCTGCAAGACCTGATCCACACCATAGCCAAAGATCCGCATGCCTGTGGTGCCAGATAAGCCTCCGCCCTGAAGCCAACCCCCAGCAGCTGAAACAGTCCCTGCAGCTCCACCCACCACAAGGTATCTGCGGGTGGTTTGAGTTGGAGCCAAATACCAGTAGACAGCTGAATAGAGTTCGTTCCAGTTTTCCCCACCGCCCACTCGAACCACGGCCTTCTTCCCCCGCGCAGCTGCCAAAACACAAACAGCCTTCTGGTTTATGTCCATGGGCTCCAGGCCTCCGCACTCGAGAATACTTGACTTGGAATACTTCTGGTAATTGGCCATATTGATGTTCACCGATCCATAGAAAAGGCTGGAGCCAGCGTAGTTGTGACCAGAGACCTTGATAGAAATGGGTCTCCCTGTATGGCTTGCAAAGGAGACGGCCTCAATGATGTCAGCCACCGTTTCTACCTTCACCACGGAGAATGGGAGGTTGTCTGGCGGGCACAGGTGCAAGTGAGCAGTGAGCTTTTCTGGAGAAGCCACCAACTCTCGAATCCTATCCTCTTGCAAGGCTGCACAAGCTCTACCCTTGGGAGGAGTGCAGCCCTGGTATGCACAAAATAATGAATTCTGGCAAAGGCCAGAAGGCTTGAGGTACAACTCGTAGCTGCTGTGATTTTCCAGAGACATGGGTACAGAGGTTGGGGCTTTGAGTCCGTAGCCTTCTTCAGAGAATGAAGGCACACACTCCCTGCAAAGCGGAGCCCTCGCACCCATCCCCCCCCCGCCACAAAAACCTCGATGCTCTGGCAATAAAGCATCGTGTTTCACAAAGCATGTAAAAACATGTCAAATAAAATCATCACAAGAGCTTTAACTTTGCCTTGGGAGGCTTGAGGTCTTATCATGTCTGTTTGTCATGTTTTGGCACTTTGCCTGAACCATGCCAGTGCTTGCCACTGTGGCACCTTACTCTCCATTTTGTCGTCTGAGACTTCAGTCTCTTCCTCCGAAGAAAGGCCTCCAGGGATCTCTCGAGAAATGGATCTACTTGGATCCACTCACCGCTAACAGAAACAAAACTTGGCTGACATACTCAAACATACGAAAAACTCCCAATTAATGCCTAAACATGAATCTCTAGAATCATGCATCAACATGCTTGAGCCACATTGAACTCAAGGGTCATGATAAGGTCAGCAAATGTATGCAAATGTCAGCAAATGTATGCAAAACCATTCGAGCTACAGCTACGGACTCTAATTCGAATCACTGGCAAAAAAGACGGGAGTTCCGACTTCCGAATTGAATGATTGCATCTCAAGACCTCGTCTTCCAATTCCTCGTTTACGCTAGTTCTTCCGGACTTCGTGCGGCCCTCTGCCACCTAGATGGCACTAAAGGAAAAACAGTTCCACTCTAAGGTATGTTTTGCTGGCGTAAAAAAGGGCCATATGCCACCCGCATCCCACGACATTTTTGGCCACCTCTCACAGAATGCTCTGTTGTGCCCTTGCCATGGAGTTGGAGGTGACAGCTGCCGGAGGTCTGTCCATCTGCCAGCAACTCCCGCACACAAGCCGCAAACAAAGCGGCCACGGCTGTGGCACGCATGGCGAATCCAGGTGCCAGTGGTCTGCGCGTCAAAGGCTCGAGCCCAACTGGAGCCCATGGTGTTTGTCAAAGTTTGTGAATTGTTCTCCGCAAGGTTTTTGGAATATGGGACACTTAACTGTTATAGGTTATTATGGAACAATATCATGGTTATTATGTTTATATGGTTCAACCTGTCATATATGGTTTCATCCCACAGTTATCCTGACAATTCCCAGAATTCGGCAACATTCTTTCAACATTTCAATGCCTCCCCACTTGCAAGATGTGGAAAATGACAACGAATGGTTCCAGACCCTGAGAGATGGCTCCAGACTCAGGAAATCGATGATTTACAGGGACAACACTTACAATTCAACCACCAATATGGTTGCTTTGTCGCATCGACAAGATCTATTCATCACCGGTCTGCACTGGTTTCTATTTTTCATGCACCAGAAATTGACCTACAATTTGCCTCCACTGAACGAACAAAGATCTAGAATATCCACTTGTTTAGATCATTTTTTCTAAGGAAAACCACGAGTTTCCCCATCTGTGCGCCACTGTCACCCCGCGGCGCTTCCCCATCAGCTGGTTCCCAAGGCAGGCGTAGCTGTGCCTGGACCTCTTTCATCTCCTGGAACAGTTGCAGTGCCTTCCTGGGCGTGGCATGGGTTCAGGGCCTTCCTCCCAGTGGGATGATGCACAAGCAATGGTGCAGGCAACAACTGGATGCTTGGATGCCTTGGCGCCGTCATTTTTTGGCGCTGGGTGTATGTTCTGGATAAACGTGGGCGAAGTCGCCTCACCTCCTCCAGTGGCTACCATGTGGCTACCATGCGTGACCATGCCCGCAACCATCCTTTGCATGTGCATCCCCACTTCGTAACTGGGTACTTACTTGAGTTGCAGGGGTTTAAACCCATCTTAAAGGGTTTTGTTGCGACGGGACCATGGCTACATTTTGGTTCCAACCCCTGCGCACATCCAAAAATGGCGTAGTTGGCCGCTTCGTGATCAACTCGGTGGTGAACCAGTGACTAGTTGGTGCCGGAGCGGCTTTGGGGAACCACTAACCGTGTGGTCAGTTGACCGGGACAAACGTTCATAACCACTAGCCGTCTGCTTGAGTAGTAAGGAAGAATTGGCCATGACCGGTAGTTGGCAAGCGGTCCGCACAAAAAGGCTGGTTACTATCCATGAAGTTAGACACCCATCACCCATGAGAATCGAAAAATAATGTGTTCACATTTCTCACAATCCCCTACAATCTGCTGGATGATCATCCTTTGACAGCCCGACCATGGCTGGGGTTTGAGGGTGGTCTAAAAAGAGCACCTGTTCGAACCAAAATTCACGATCATTGCAGTTTCAACCAATCATCCCAAATATTTGGTTGATAAACAAGCAAACCCACTTGAAATAACATCGCGGGCGAGGGTGGCGCCTGGTGTAGCTGTTATCGTTTATGCCAGTAGCGCGCTTTGCTGTCTTTCACCGATCTTGCCAGCGCAAGAAAGCATGACACTTGGCGAGGAGTCACCTGTATTGGCACGCAAAACGTACTGAAGGCATCTTTGGTTCAGAGCTGGATTGACGTCTGATCCTCCACAACTTTTCACTTGGCGATGGAGGCTGCAAATCACCAGCTTCTTCAGGCCGAACCATCGTCTGTCAATCTGCGGTGTTCTGTCCATCTTTGATATATTTGTTGGTGCCAGATCGGTGTGCAGCTTGCAAAACTCCTTGTTCTGATGGCCGACTTGCCTTCACTCAATTTTCAATGGAGGGCCACAGAAGATCATGACCACCTCTGTGAAAGCCGGTGACAACTCCTGTGAAGCCAGATATTCTACATGTTGACCACTCCAAAACCAACAAAATTTCTCGCGATGATAAGTCGACCTTCTGTCCTAGATCTTTCAACCTTTGAAAAATCGTTCAGCTAGAATCTTCCCCCACCAAATCTTTCCTTATCAAGGGTAATCCTACTAGGGGAATCTTACCAGTACAATCATCCCGTATTAAATCAGAGATTGTACTACTTGGGGTCAGGGAACTCACCATCGCAACGCCTGAACCCCAGTTGCTCTTAAAATGCGATGATCCTTCGGCCGCGGGAACTGGGTTGCTCCACCTGCCTACAACGCTGACCAAGCCGAAGAGCTAATCATCCATGGTTGGTTGTGGGTGCCGCCATGATTGTTATCGATTTAAGCGACCTGTTGACTGCTGTTAGCCCTTCATTCAAAAATCCACATCAATAGCCATGGATCAATCATTAGCTAATCATGGCGATAATGATGGTGGACCATGATCAACTTCGGATGGTTGTGAAGAGTTGATCTGAAGCATTGATCCAACATCTGAACCATGATCAGCCACTATATATCATCAAAGATCAGTGACTACCTACTAGTACTCACGATTAACCACTATCAAGCACTCCTATTCAGTTCTGTCATCAATCATTTACCTACCAGTATTATGACTATCAACCCCTCAATAATCATCTATGGGCCCATATTGACCACCACTAGCAAGCATCGTAAATTACTGTAAACCACACTTCGTCACCTTAAAAGGCTACAAGACTACAAAGCATCATTAATCAACCATCAATCAACCCTTTCCCCTTCATTCTCCACTGGTTCATTCCCCACTGGTAACCAGTATTCAACCACTCTTAACCACTCCCAATCATTTATCAATCTACTGTAAATCCACTATTGATAATCTATACTGTAAATGGTGGATCACTATTACTCACCATCAATCACCATCAATCATCTTAAATCCACTGTTGACAATCTATCAGCCATTGTCGTAGTCATCAATCACCATCAATCACCATCAATCATTATCAATCACCATTAATCATTATAAATCTATCACCATTAATCACCATCTATCAGTTGTTAATAGCCACCATGAATCATATAAATCTATTAACCGCTCTCAACCCTTCTCAATCTCTACACGCACCAGGACCATCGCCTAGCGTCTCCCATCGCCATGCTCGCGCCAGGACCTTCACCGCCGAGGTGTACGTCACCACGTTGCGCGCACGCGCGCCTCACGGCGAGCGTCAAGTGATGCTTCGTTGTGGGGGTTCTTTGGTGTGGTGACCATTACAAAGTGGGCCCCCAACCACTGAACTAAGTTGGTTTAAAACTAATCTAACTAGGGGTAACTACCAGTTATAGGGGCTATAGCCCAACTTATAAGTGGTTGCGGGGCCCACCTTGTAGTAGTCACCAAGTTTATTGTACTCACCAAGTTTATTAATCATGGTTGGTTCATGAACCTGGTGACCATTAGTAATCACCACGTTTATTGCAATCACCAGGTTCATGAAATACCTGGTAAGCATTGATCACAGAATGGTATGACCATCTTATTGCACCGGCCACAGTCTTGATGTTTTGATAATGGCTCATTTGACTAACAGTATAACGGCGATTATGGATCATTAACACTCACTAACAATGGTTGAAGTTGACAGTAATCATCTCCTAAGTGGTCATACCGTGAATCTATCATCCTGGAGGTCCTCCAGGGGCTCGCCCCACGAATCACCAGTACTGCCCTCTTCGGCTGCGCAGTTCGGCAAGGGACCCTGTTGACTCAGCAACTGCAAGGAGAATCGCCAGTCTGCTCCTGGGTGCGTGGCTGCAGCTATCAGGATACAACCAACATACGCATGGATGTCCCAAGGCACGGCATAGGCAATCATAGCAATCAAGAAGGCGTGCACAGTGGTAGAAAGAGAAATGATTCAAAGATCTGTGGCTGGAGGTTGCGAACCCACGAATGCAAAGAAACAACTGACAAAATCTGGTTGCCAAGTCAATCCAAAATGGTTGGAACAAGAAAATCTTTGAAAACCCATGATTTGCCAAGGGTTTCAACCACTTTTAATAAGTGCCTCATGCTGCCTCCTCATCCATGACCTTTCCCAGCTCTCACCGCTCCTGGTGCTCCCAAAGCGTCCATCAAAATGCCCAAGGTGGTTCCGCTGGGACCTTCCATCTCGAAACCTGCGACGCACTTTGCTTCGCGAGCGAACAACCGTAATGGGTAAGAAAGGCTGACGATGGTTGAATCGCTCATGGATGAATGATGGATAAATGATGGTTAAATGATGCTGAGATGATGGGCAAATGATGGATGAGTGGCGGTCCACAACGGGGTAAAGTCGTAGTCAACCAATCAATGATGTCCAATGAGGGCAATGTCATCATCCTGCGGGATAGGAATCATCACCACAAAAGCCCTCAGCTGATCGTAAAACCGTTCTGCTTGGTCATTCCAACAGCAAGTGGTTAGTCCCAGTGATCAACGACCAACTGGGGGTCGTTCTCCGTGCCCTTCGCCGGCCTTGCCAGCAATGTATGACCAACTGCCAGCGCAATGAGTTGGAGTGGGCCATCAGCAGCGTGTTCATAGTGATCTGTGTCCTTGACAACGCGCAGGGTGGGGACTTTTCATTTCGGATTCCTCATTTGGTGGTTTCTCAAGTCATAGGGGAGCCCCCAAAATGGATGGTTTGTTACTATAATGACTAATATGGGATGAGTTGGGAGCACCCCGATTTTGAGAAACCACCATTTTTGACACTCTTCAAGCCTAGCACTAAGACCAGAATGCGTGCCACAGTACCAGTCACCGCTCAGGCAATCCCAACAGGAATATACCCCTTTTCTTATCACCTCTTTGTTGCTCACCAGTGTGCCGCCATCAACATCACACACAGCATAAGGTGCGCAAGGTTTTGAAGTTGGCAACAAAACCCCAAACACAATCAGATAGCACCATTGGAGACTGCATGTTCAAAGATAGATATAACATACATATTATCTGGTATGGGCACTCAACATTACCAAAACAAAGACCACACAAGTGCAGTGTCAAGATACTTGGAACTACACTAGTTCGGTCCGGAAAGAAGTCTGCTTTTGCTCCTCCAAAGTGTGTCATGAAAAGAACCTCTCCAATTGTACCACTCAAATGGCTGGTGATCTACCATCCATTACCCATCATTCACCCATTTCGTTTTTTTTAAAAATAGGGTTACCCCCAAATCATCCTTTATTCATCCTATGTAATCCGAAATCAACGCTTTTTCCCCAGTTCCTGGCCAGGTCGAAACCGCCACTTCTCATCCATGGCAAGCTTCGGTGCCAGGCCCCTGGGCGCGCTCTCCCAGAGCCGTAGGGCCACCCTCCAGGTGCTGCTGGAGACCATGGCAGCCAGGGTGGAGTTGAGGCTCACCACGTCAGGATGCGGCCCAAGGCGCCTCCACCAGTGGCCCCATGGGTGGCAATGACTGGTGACTTATGAGGTAAGCATACATGGCACCATGTCTGTAGAAGCCCTGGTTGATGATGATGACGACGATGATGATGATGATGGTGATGATGATGATGATGATGATGATGATGATGATGATGATGATTAGTAACCATGGTTGGTAGTGGTGGTTACTGGTTGTAGTGATGGCTGATCATGGGTAGTATCATGAACATAAGAAACAAAAGCACGCCATTTTTATAATCTTCTGTCATGATTGCTAATGCAGCTGAATCATGTTATATTTCTACATGGGTTCATGATTGTTGATATCAGGGTTTGATAGTGGCAACCACTAACAGTAGTTGACCATGGTTCGTTTTAGTAAATCAGCATATACTTGACCATTGCTAGCAGAACGCCTGTTTTGGTGGTTCACATAGGGGCAACCATAGTAGTAATAACAAACATAATTGAGAGCTAGAGACTAACATTTTTCTGGGCCGTGGTTATTTTCTATGTTTGATGATGGTAATATGGACTGAGCTAATGATGGTCTTGTTTTGGTGCGGATTGACACCATCAATATCAGTTGTCAGTTGGTGCTTAATGATGAATCACATAACGTACTGGTTTCATCAGTAATCATGCTTGGGAATGACCACTACTGGTCAGCATCTGATGCCAAAATTATAGGAAATATCAAATGGATACTCATCAGTCATCAGAGCCATCACTGTTTTTTGGTGGTCGATAGCAAATTATCATGGTTCATAGTGCTTTATCATGGAAATGATGGTTCTCAATGGCTGAAAATGGTTGATATTTTTGCGGTCGACCGATGATGGGAAACAAGCGCACCTACGAGGGGCTTATGATCCTGAATATGAGCAACGAATATACCCTGATGGGATGTCTGTTTATACAAGTGGACTGCTAAAAAAATACTATCAATAGATATCTTCGAACAACCAAGGAATCCACCAGCAGCCTGCTCCCATCCTTCGGCAGCGGCATACCCCAAGCAGCCTGTTCTCACAGCTGATCGCTTCCCACACCCGACACCCGAGTGTGGAAATGGCTGGGAACTCTGAGGAATGATCTGGTGCAGTGCATTAATGTGCCTTTACAGTCACAGCCCCATGGCAGGGAAACCCTTCTTTGGTGGATCAAAAATTGTGAAGCACACTTGAGTTTGAGTGGGTTTGCGCAATTTATTGTTGTACCAGTCTAAATACTTCTCGTGTGGCTAAGCGCTTCTTCTCGAACCCACAAAACATACTTGAAGTATAGTCATACTGCTTTCTATCGTTTTAAATCAATAAATGAAACTGTAAAGGCAAATATTTGTCAGAACGTACTTATAGTTTCTAAGGTTTTAATCGTTTTATTGCCTCTTGCCAACGCAATATATTAGTTTGTAAGGTCGAAACATCTATACGATTGACAAATATTTGTTTTAAATACTTAAAAGGCAATAAATCACTAAATGCCAATGCACCAACGACTGTATGGCGAATGTCTGTGCTGCGCCATGGCGCCGCACCTCATTCGCTGAAAGAGGTGCAACGCCATCACCCATTGAGACGACTTTTCCTGAACATCGGCACCGGCATGCCATCCCTGGTGAAAAACTTTGCAGATTGGAGGCGGTCAATGCTTGATGATGGTTAATAGGGGTTAGTAATGGGGGATTACAAACAATAGTGATCAGGAATGTGGTTCATTTAACCATGTTTGGATCTTCAACCAAAGGTCACCATCCTCAACCATTGTTGGCCATAACTTCACCATCATGTGCCATCCACTATTCTAGTATACCCTAATGTGACCGGTGTTTCCGCGGAAATCATAATTTCAGGAAAAACTTCAAAATCATGGTGGGGAAAAAAATCCTACAGCACCTCACCAAAACCGTTAGTTACTCCAACATCGCAATTTGACATCGTCTTTGTGTCAAATGGCTGGTAGCCAACATGGGTCAAAACACGGGGGGGATGCCAACAAAAAACGCCAAAAATTGTCGACCTTCGAAAAAATCCCAGGCCAACAGGCCGCAAAAAAAAGACCTAAGACATCTGGCTATCATTGCTCTGCCGTTTGCATGCCCGAACCTGTTTGATGGTGCAGCTGCATTCCGCATCACCGGTGTTGCCCCCCCGCGCCATGGTTTCGTCCCGGCGGTGTTGGCTCAACAACTCCATTCGTGGCATGAACCACTAAGTCTTGCCGTTCCCATTTGGTAACATACCGGGTAAACAACACCATTTTGTATCTGGCTTACTGGGGCAAACGACCGCCAACACCAGGTTCATATTGAGGAGCTGGATATGATGAATCACATTCACCCATCATGAGCCCTGGACACTAACGAGTGCTTTCCATGAAAATCCCTTCAGAATTCCCGGCTGGTACTGAAAGCGAGCGGCGCACGCGTTCAGCAACAAATTGTACGTGAGTAGAATCCCTTGCCTCAGGCGGTGTCGATGGCAGAAGTGCAACGCTACTATTTTTCTGCGCGCTATTGCAAATTGGTGTGGTTAGCGAAGCTGGTTCATTGAAACAAATGAAGGAGCGACAGCGATGGCCATTAAAAAAAGGACCAACGCTAATCAACAAATATTTGGAAACCCAACTGTCAGTCGACCACGTGAAAGTAAATCACAGCGTTTTTCTGTAGAAAAATTGGGTTTGATGCTGGTAAAGTGCAGTTAGTCCTAATGCTCCAACAAAGCCACTGAATAAAACACCAATGTCTTCACCTTGACACCAAAACCTCCGCGATGTCTAAAAGTTATCTGCTTTTCGTAAGCTCTGTTACTTCTCTGCGCCGTGTTATCTTATTGCACAGCTGATAAAAACAGCTGGGCGAGCGCGTGGCCAAAGCAGCATTCACCTCCTCCTGGACAAAAAACATGTTCGAATCTTCAGGGCTGGTTTATCAACAAACAAATGCAATTCATGTTTCTATGTGGGTTTCAAACTTCTAACTCATTTGAGAAAATATTTGATAAAACCATTTTGCCCCCCGAATTTTTTCGATTGGGGTCTCCACTGAGTCCTTACGGGAAAACTTCGACATTGACTCTTGGCATGTTTTAATTGGCTTTGCCGGGCCTCGCTCCGCAAGGAGCACAAATTCACCAGGGAAATCAACGTTTTGTCTTTTGCGTCGCCTCCAATTGCTTGTCGCAAAAGAATTGGTAACTTCAACTTGGCCCACCCAAGAATTCAGCCTCCCACGTCCGAACAATGATTCGAAACATGCTAAGCAATTTTTTCCGCGTTAGATTTTTTCGCCCGCAGCTCCTTGGCGATCTCGAAGAACATGTCAACAAAAGAGTTTTGCTGCAAATAAGCTTGAAGTAGACAACCGCCAGTGCCCCGCGGGCAAAAACGTCAATCTCCTCTGTACTGGCTGGCGCCGCGGAAAATTATCTAGAGCCAAGCATTCCTTCGCCCCCACCGGCGGCCCAGGTACAGGGACGCCGGGACAGAATCTTAGACATCCATGCATTGTATTACTTGCCAGGCAAAAGAGCGTCATGATGCATCATCATCGTCATCATCATCATCATCATCATCATCATCATCATCATCATCATCATCATCATCTTCGTCACCATCAAGCCATCATCGGACGACTTCAGCAGGCTACACTGGATTGCACCAAGGCTAATGTGGGCTAAAGACCCCATAGCAAAAAGAGCGGTTGGCGTAATACGATTCGTGCCCGGGATGTTTGGCTTGGCGAACTCACTGGATGGCACGGCTGATTATAGAAAGTTGGCTGATCACATATGTATTTCTAGTTGGCGACATCGCAATTCTTCCAAGTTCTGTTCCCGGAAAAGCAGGTGCCCGTTGCACTCACAGGTTTTTTTTTACACGTTCAACCCATAGTCACGTCTTGTCCTGTTCACGGGATGCTTTCACGAGCGTGAAATCATCCTAGCATGTTCATGAACTGATATCAAAAACACGAAGCCCTTTTGTCATGTTCACAAAAACGAAGTCAAGGTCAAGGTCAAGGTCAGGGTCAAGCTGAAGCCTGCACGCTGAAATTCGGTCCATTTCGGACGCAGGCAACGCATACCAACTACTCGTTTGTATTGGTTTTGATACATCGAATTGTTTAATATGTCATGGCCAAACGCCTCACCATACCTCATTCACGCAAGCACGCCTGTCTGCGGCGAGGACGGGCGCGAACTTTCGCCTACAAGCAGCGAGCGGTGAGGCATGGCCACGCATCACAGTCATGACATCTTGCGCAACTCATGTCGACCATGTCGGCGACGTGCGCCGAAGAGAATTCTCACATTCGTCAATTTGGAATGTCCACACTACTTTTAGCCATACTGTAGTTTAGATTTTGCCGTAACCCTGCAAAATCTACACTACATAGACACTGTCCACATACTGTATATAAACTGATATGCAGCCGGATGGTCTATTTGGCGGAAGTCAATACAACTGGCGTAGCGTCCGGCTGCTATTTGACGAGCGCAGCACGACAGGGCCTCAACATCCCCTGAAGCCCCCTGGCTTCGCTAAAATACACCATGTTCAACAGTTTGTGGCAAGTAATGATAGTCACCAGATGTTTGGCACCCTTTGTGACAGCAAGAACCGGTGGAAAAATCTAAGCGAGGGTAGTTTTTGACTTGAGCAACACGGTCCTGAGAAAGACTCAATTGCGCATGCACAGATACAGTCACAAGTTGCACTGTCCAACGTTTAAATTTCCATCGTTTTAGAACTTCGCTTTGAAAGTAGTTCAATTGGTATTGGAAGCGTTTTTTCTCTCTTTCTCTTTCTCTTTCTCTTTCTCTTTCTCTTTCTCTTTCTCATTCTCTTTCTCTTTCTCTTTCTCTCTCTCTCTCTCGTGTTGAGCGCTTCTGTGATGCTGAATAAGTGGACATTGAGTCCCATCTTTTTCTCAACCTACCATCAATTGAGAAGCGCACCGCGGCTGCTGCCCACGAAGCTGGCCCAGGTGGAGCGGCCGGGGCCACCGGTGGGGCCATGTTGACTTGCGACCCATGATGACTTGTGACCCATGATGACTTGTGACCCATGATGACTTGTGACCCATGATGACTGATGACCCATGATGACTTATGACCCATGATGACTTTTGACCCATGATGACTTCTGACCCATGATGACTTGCGACCCACGATGACTGATGACCCATGATGACTGATGACCCATGATGACATCTGACCCATGATGACTTATGACCCACGATGACTGATGACCCATGATGACTGATGACCCATGATGACTTCTGACCCATGATGACTTATGACCCATGATGACTTATGACCCATGATGGCTTATGAGCCATGATGGCTTTTGACCCATGATGGCTTTTGACCGATGATGACTGATGACCCATGATGAGTTATGACCCATGATGACTTATGATGACTGATGATGATTTATGATAATGATATCGCATAGCAGCGTATCTGATGACTTGTGACTATCATTGAGCATGATTCAGTATCCGGGAGTTTCATTGAGACTAACTGATTTTCAATGTCTATTTATGCAAATCGATTCTCACGCGTCAAAACGCGTATGGAAGAAAGTGAGTCAATTCACATGTCTGTGTATTTTCCGATTTCACTGAGGGAGATAAAACACCTAATAAATACAATGGCTAGCAACACTGATACTTGATGACACCACACACGTTGGTGATAGTGACAATTGTAATTGGTTCTTAGCTGGCTAGTTTTGATGCTAGGAGAAAAGCCTTGATGAATGAAAAATGATAGTAAACACTACGAACACCAAAAATCACGCAATAGTCACCAACAAATCGCCCATTGATGACCAACACTATAATCCACAAAAAGAATGAGCCAGTGAGGCTGGCTTCAATTCAGCTTCGTTCCATTCCAGGTTCCTCCGTTCCCAACATGCGAGCTAGTCCAACCTCGAGGCTTGCCATGATCAAACATCGCAGATTCTTACAACTGCTCCAATACTCACCGAGAATCTGGCGATCGATCTGCTTGAAGAAATCGTGGTGAAAAATCGCATTCACGGGGTTGGCTAGATAATTTGAAAACCTACAGGAAAGCCTTGTTTCAACGACCAACTGTAAGGGTTTCCAATGTAGACTTTGGCAGAAAACCATTTCTGGGAAGCATGAATCAGCTGTGAAATAAGCTGCTGATGGTTGATGACCAGCTGTCAATGAGGCTTGTGCTGAGTGATGGGTTCGTTGAGATTGAGGAACGGGTAGTCAAAAGTGGGCACAATTTCTTGATGGTGAAAGAATGTTAAAGATGGTAAACGAAGGTAAATCCACCTGAACTCACTTGGTTCTAGCCCTTGGTCCATGCATTTGGTGAACGAACCCTCCTGGGGCCGCTCCTGGCCTTTTCCGGACATCGGACTGGACCTCGGACTGCAGTACCAACTGCTTTGGCTCTGCCACCGAGCCACCCTTTCCGCCCTAGGATTTCGCAGATCCGCTCCAACTGCCTGAGCGAGGCCAGGAGGCCCGAACGCACCGGGAGGCCCTGTGAACAACGACCGCCCATTGGTCGGTTGATCTTTATCTCAGCTCAGACCTCTCCCAAAATCCCGACAGGTGGCAGCTCCATGCGCCATTGGTATATGGCTTCTGAATCAAAACCTGGTACCCCTGGCTGTTCACATCCAACCAGAGTGGCTGAGGGCATGGGCCACCGACGCCGGAAGTGAATAGCCCTTACGGCCAAAACAGGCTTTCAGGGTGGGGTGTTTAGGAGCGGAAAGGGGTTGGGCATTCATCGCCATGAGCAATTTTTGAGGTAAACGGACACAGACCGTACACCAAGACAAAGCCACATGAATTTGACGACAAACAACTCTCAACTGCTACTGGATATGGACAAAACCAACAGCTTAATTTCAATGGTTCCTTGATTGATCATGGTTGACTTTATTCGCGAGCTAATAGTTCACGCACAAAGGAGCCCACAACAATTCGCAATAGTTGGCGACGTTGTGCATCCATGGCAAACCATCACTACTTGAGATGCAAAAGCGCATGGTGTTTCGGAAGCAGTCGCCCCTCTTTTCTAAACATCCTCTACTAAACGAACACCTTATCTGAGCGAAAATCCACAATCAAAAAACCATTTTTCAAATGAATGTAACATGAATTCCTCCTTCAGGACTAGATGATCCATGATTCAACCATTCTCGACCTACCATTTGGCGCCGGCGAGTTCCGGCGGCTCCCCCGACAGGAGATCGATGGGTACTGTCCGAACTGCAACTCGTTGCTCTCAACCACCAGCCAGATTCACAATGGCCATCATCTGGGTGTGGTTCAGTTCTCCCAAGCCCCAGAAATGACGCTATTGGGTACCGAGCTGTGTGGACGTGACCCAATTTTGGGATGACAGTGAGTCTACCCCCTATTATTGTTAGCTGCGAATCATCCCATATCATTAACCATGAGCCCTTATCCACCGGTAGTTATTCACTATCTTCAACCATTGGTGGCCAATAGCTGACCAATAGTTGACCATCAGCGACCATTGTCAAAGCTTATCAGCCATGAGCTATTGACCGCCTTCAACCATAGTCATGCTATTTTCAACCACTCCGTATTGATCACGAGTCATTGACGCTATTGATTAACCGTTAGCTAGTGACCCTTTGCCACTAACCACCGGTTGTCAGGTATCAACCATGAACTATTAGTCATTAGGCATTGCTTACTCACCATCATCCAGGCCACCTGACAACACCATTGACCCACGGCAGCATGTTCTCAGCTGGTGCTTCCACATCTCCAACCATTGTCAACCCACAACTACTAGCGTTACGTCGTATTTGCAACCGGCTCAGTAGCTTCTTGTTGTTTGAGGAGTAATCAACCATTGATGCTTGGATTGACCAACAAATCAACCGCCCCAACTCTCACCAACGGTGAAAACCCTGGTGTGCGACCGTTGACAGCGACCGTGTTGCCACCTGTTCTGATCACCAACCGTGTCATCCACGTGCCGCCACCTGCGACGCGCTGCGCCACGACACTGCATGGCTAGTTTGGCAATCGACACGGCGTGCTCCGAGGGTTTCTGCCTGGCGGCGAAAGTTGCGCTGATCCCAGGGATCCCAGGTTGCGGCAAGCGTGCTGGCAGTGGCGCCCAAGGAGAATCCTCGAAGAAGATCTCCCGGAAGCCTCGTAGGTCGGCTTTGGACCTCGAACAGGGAACAAGGAGGAAGTCGCTGTCACTCATGGTTTGCGCATGCACGGATTAATGGCATTGACACTTTTCGCAGACTAGGTGCCATCATTCATCTTACTTGCACATATCAGGCTGACGTGCGCAAAGCCTCTGCCCCAAAAGCCAACATTCTTGGAGCTCCACCAACGCGCCAATTCAGCTATAAGCGATCAGGCCCTCCAGTTTCCAACGCTAAACGGAGCCAGCCTTTATTGATGGCTGATATGAACGGAGCCCAGCTGGGCGGCTTGCTTTGATCCAATTGCCAGCGCGAGTCCCACAATTTTGCCATGACGCACGAAATCCTTTTGGCTACAACGTCAGGATGTTTCTGCAGCAAGCCTTCCCAGGAGCCCAGCTCCCAAGTTCATTGCATGCAGATGCCTGTGGGTGGCCGAGCCGTTCATGCCACTCACATAAGCCGGCCAGGAGCAAAACAAAGTAATGCCGAAGCATGCCACTGGTGATTGCCGAGGTTGCTGTCCCATTCCTTGGCTGTCCGATTCCTTGGCTCCGCCGGACACCTCCATGTAAGGAAGCATGCTTTGCAAAAGGACGCCTTGCTGCAGAGATGGCTGCAGAACCCGCAGACATTGCGGTTGGCCGGGGCTGTACGAAGTCAACACCGAGTCGTGGGCTTGCAAGCAAACAAAGGTGTTGAGCGCAAAGTCTGCAGGGAGCGAAGGACAAATCCACTGGAGAAGCAGACCGTCATCCGGGCCGAACACCGCGCATCGGCGTTCTTGTTGCCAACAAACGAAAGATAATCTTCGGGCAACAGAGAAATCAAAAAACATAGCGTAACTTTCGCGGCTCCAGAATCCGGCCGATCTGGAGGTGACATAAAGTGCGTGCAATTGTTTTGCAGCTGAGGCCGCCGGGCCCGAAAAAGGCAACACAATACTTAATTACTGAAATATGTAGCTGCAAAATGACATGTTAGAAAAGAATATGAGAAATAAATGCTTTCAAGACGGAGGTCAAACGCCAAATCAAAAAATCGAAAAAACATCAGCTAGAATGCTGGAATAAATGCCAATCAGAATTTCAGATAGAATGGTACAGGTCAAGATGGAATAGAGAGCATTAGAATTTGAGTATGTGCGCAAATAACACGTCAAATGATATATCAAACTAAATGCCAAACTGTCAAAAAATGTAAAACCAAATATTAGATAGTCAAAATATTTCAAACCTACCAAATAGAATGTCAGAATAAATGCTCGATAAATGGCCAGATCGAATGTCAGAGTAGACGCCAAATTGAACGTTAGAACAAAAGAACGTCAGAGAGAATCAAAAAATGTCAAAGCGAATGTTAGAATAGACGCCAAATAAACAAGATAGGAGGAAAACAATGAAGCATATCAAGCCACATGTCAAATATGGCACAGCAGATACAAAACATAGAATGTCAAATAGACTAGTATAATGGAAGAGAAAACGCTAGATGGAATGTCACATGAAATGCCAGATTGAATTTTCGTAGATGCCACTCTGTGGCGTTTTGAATTGTTTTGACCGTCAAAACAAATGCCAAATAAAGTGCCTGAAAGAATGTGAAAATAAATGTCAGATAGAATGGCAAAGTAGATACGTAACGCATCAAATCGCCGCATGGTACCCAGGAAAACGATCACTTGCTGTGCCCCACTCATCTCTGACAGTACTCCCCATCTTCGTTCGCAGCAAACGAATTCAGTCTAGCAAAAACAACGATTGCAAAATAAAATCGCTGACGCCACGGCATTTGAATGGCGCGAACCAGGTGTTGAGATTCGGGATCATCGCTTTCACAATTTCCTCATTAGAAATAGTGACGAGGTATCAGCCAACTAACGAACTAATTCGCCAAAATACTAACTAGCCACATCATCATTGCGACGCGAGTTGCACGGTGGATTCTTCCATCATCTTTGTCATCTCAAACGCCTGTTGCCATCGGCTTCCCTTTGCGAAGGCGTCAATCAAAGCCTCACTGCTGGAGCTGAGCAAGTTGCTCACGTGGTGCGACGGAATGACCCAGGCGCATGAACCTAAACACACAAAGCAGCCACATGTAGAGTGTCGATTAGATATGTGCAAATAGATGTATTACATCAATATCCTTACAACAATGGTGTGTTTATTTAAATCTATCATCTATCTAAATCTACATCTACTTCTATATCTATACCTACATGCGTATTCAAATCTAGAGATGTAAATTCAAGCATGTATGTGCATACAGTAAACACATATGTATTTATAAATATATACCAAAAAAAATATTGATTGATATAAATTAAACTAATAAATGAAGAAATATAAATATATATATATACAAAAACAATGAACAAATATAAATACATACATATATATATATATATATAAACAAATCTTAACAAATAGAAATACATGTGTAAAAAATATATACATATACTTACCCGCAGGGCTATACGTTCGCTGTCGCCACACACTCACCCGTCGTTTGTGTCATCTGCATTTCGTGTGGCAAGTGTGGGGGTTTTGGCACCTTTTGTCAATTTTGGCGCATTGTGTCCAACACTCCACTGGTGAGTTGTCCACTGCTGTTTTGACATGCAGGCGTGGCCGCGTTCATGTTTTTGCGCATCATCGCCACTGCGGGAGCATATCACATTTTCACCATGTTTTGTCTTTGGTATCCTCGTGTCATCGTTCGCTTGCACTTGTTTCATGAGGTTGATGCTACGTTGTCGATGGGGGTGGGCTGGGGTGGGGCATGTTACCTTTCGCTTGCACTTGTTTCATGAAGTGGATGTTACATTGTGGATGGGGGTGCGGTGGGGTGGGGTGGCGCATGTTAACGTTCGCTTGCACTTGCTTCATAATGTGGATGCTACTTTGTGGATGGGGGTGGGATGGGGTGGGGCATGTTAACGTTCGCTCGCATTTGCTTCACGAAGTGGATGCTACGTTGTGAATCCGGTTGGGTCATGTTTGTTCATCATCTCTCGTTCGCATCATGAGCATGCACCCACGTACGTTTAGATATACATCTTACATTTACACGTGTATATGTGTATATGTGTCTCGATTGTTCAAGAAACAAACCAAACACGTACATGTGCTGAGTTCAGCCGCGCTCCACCGCAGACCTGGTCTGGATACAGTCTTGAAGGCATGCGCAATGTCTAGGAAATCTGGACTCGTGAAGCAGTCGCCAAGTGATTGTTTCAACACAGACTGTCGGCAATGGATCTTCGTCAACGCGGCATGAACAGAAGTGCAAGCAGAGCTGCTGCCATAACATTAAATGTGCATGCCATAACATTAAATGTGCATTGGCAACCGACGGCAAACGTCTTCCCTTGCGCCAGTAAATAAATAAATAAATATATATATATATATATCTAAATGAAAATATATGTATGTATATGTAAAAAATAATGTATGTATATATGCAAATTTAATTGACTAAACAGGGGTTACCACAAATACAGGGCTTTGACTCACTCCCATGTCAGGCACTGTCGACATGTCAAGTGTTTTGACTCTCAGCCACAGATACGCAATTGCGGATTATAAAACACTTTGTGACATAACGAATGCACCAGGCTGACTCTGAAACCAAAACCAATTTCACATCAACCTGTAATGGAAACCTGTAGATGGTTAAGCATTTCTGTAAACCAGGTTTTGTTAACCATCATAACCTACATAACCAGGTTATCCATTAAACCAAAACCAAGTGGAATGGATGATCTGTAGACACTTATGACAAGTCCAAGGCGCTCCAAAGGAGAACGCACTCTTCTCTGGAGCGGTCCTGAAGACGGTGCCCCCAATTCAGATTTTTGTTGTTCAACTCAGCGCCAAAAATGTCACGATCATCTTGGCTCTGTCAAAGTGAAAAACCTCATGGGAACTGGGAAAGAAACCCATCAAGTAGCAAACAACGGTTTAATGATCCAACAGGTGGTTCCTGAATTACGGGATATCTGAACAATGGTTAATGACCAAAAGAAGAAAGACACACACACACACATATATATATATATATAATCATAAATACTATATATATATATAATCATAAATACTATATATACATATCTACATACATATGTCAATGAACTGGTGGAAGGTGGTCACACTCCGCAACAGCATGGAAGTAGCATTTGGTTATTTCACTCCTCCTGTAAAGGGGTGCCCCGTGGCTCCCCCTAACCACCAAGCAGCAAAACCATGGTTGTCTGCCCCCAAATTGGCTGATCTGATTTCAGCATTCCGCAGCCCACAGCCCAGTGGGTTTGCCAATGCTTTCCGGGAACCCGATTCTGCTTTCGACAGCATATACACATGTAAATGCAAAATAATAATATACACTTATGATTATATACGATTGAGTAGGTTTGTCACACATACGTATGGACCATATATGTGGCCATGATCTGTTCTTGGAACCATTGGGGTCTGCCAATCATTCGATAACGACGAAGAGAACTGACAGCTACATCAAACAACCCGACTAAAGTCATGAACAGTTCCATCCAGCCAGCCATTCAATCATCGTTTCACCAGCATCAGTCTAACCATCATGATCCATGATCTAAACAGGACTCACTCATCCTTTACCAACCGTTAAAACCTCATCAAAAACTTCATTTCACTGTCATTTTCCTCCATTTCACCACCATCAAAACCACCATTTAACCTCATTCAACCATCATTTACCAACCATTTACCAACCATTTAACCATCATTTACCAACCATTTAACCACCATTGAACCATCATGAAAGCCCCAATTTAACCTCCATTTCCCCAGCTTCACCAGCTTCATCAGCTGCTCCTGAAGCGCTGCAGCGCCAGCTGCCACTGCAGGCCCTTGGCCAAGGCCCAAAGCTCCGCGTTCTGCGCCACGAGGTCCGGTTGCACCCAACCACCTGACGCTTGTTGAAGGCGGCTCATCGCTAGGGAAGTGCTGCAGTTGTGGTTGGTGAAGGGGTTCATCGGCATGGTTAAGTAGTGATTAGTCAAGTGGTTCATTTATGGTTGGTGAAGTGGTTCATCTATCGTTGGTGAAGTGGATAAGTAATGGCGAATCAATGCTTAGTGATGGTTCATTGGTAGTTCGTTGACATGGTAGTGGTTCATTTATGCTTGGTTAAGTGATTCAATTGTGGTTCATTGACATGCTTAAGTAATGGTTGCTCTACGATGCAAAAGATGATTCAGTCATGGCTAATCAAGTAATTACAATGGCTCATAATTAATCAGTATGGTTCATGTTCATTGATGGTTCATCTATGGTTGGTTAAGTGGTTCATTGATGGTTAAGTAATGATTACTTAATGGCTGATTAATGATCAACGATTGGAACCAAAAATAGGGTCAAGTAATGGTTCACCATGATAATGACGATGGTTTATAGGCAATATTGCTTTTAATAGTTCATAACCGCAATTGTAGTGGTTTGAATCTGGTTTTGTCATGGTATGTAGCCGGCAATCATGGTCATTTTTACGATGGTGTGCAATCTGGCTGATAGTGTGGTTCATAATTTTGTTCATAAGCTAGTTGATAAACTGGCCAATAAGCTGCGATATAAACTGGGAAATTAGCTGACGATGGTTGGTAGTAGCTGTCGATTCCTGATCATTGCTTATCATGGTCAGTAAAGGGGTATCAAGGGTTCATCGGTAAAAACGGTCCGACATGACATATGAAATAAATACACGCAACATAAAATTTCTACTCCACCTATTGCTTCGATTGGTTTGACTGGTTGGCTGTTCCCATTTTGACCGTCCCTCAGAATCCAGCGGAGTTGACGAACTCATCAGCACGGGTAGCTTGCAAAGCGCTACGAGCCGTTCACTCTGCCGTACAGGGTTTCAACTTTCGACCAGGAACCATCATTTGGTCAGTTTCAACCTTCGTCTTGCAAGCTTCAGAAAACTACCAGCAAGATGCAGACTGGCTGAATCCGCGCCGCAGAAGCATAGGGCATAGGGGTTGGGATCATCCTTTTATGTTCCCCAGGGAAGCTTTCAAACCCCAGGTTTCGGTTGATGCCTCTGTCAAAAACAACCCTGGTTGACTCTTGGGATTGCAAATGGGCGGCAATACATCGCAACAGCGGTGCAACGAGGATATACGCCGCAAATTCATACACTGCATAGGGCACTTGGAACATCACACAACGAAACAAAAGCTTGAGCAGAAACTGCAAATTGCTAAGTGGAAATCACCATGGATCTAACCATCCTACAGCTCATCCATCATTAATGATCCATCATCAACCAACTAGATATCTAGATGAGGATTAATCTGAATTCATTAATCATGAATCCATCTTCAATCATGCAACCACAGATCCAACATCTAAATAATCTAGCCAATTAATCATCCATCAGATCTAACATAATCAACCATGAATAGATCAAGCATTACTAATCACCCATATTATTACTTATTGACCATCAATTATCCATCATCCATTACCAATCACCCTTAATCAACCACTGTAACGGTGACTTCCCAACTGGATATCATCCAGCGCAGCGCCTCGAATTTCTTCCATCAAAGCCGTGGCCATTTGCCACTGGAAGTGCTTGGAACAGGTAGACATCACCTGGGAACGCAACTGTTGTGGGTGGTTCATGGGTGGTTCATGGTGGAGCCTGTGGTGATTCTTGGGGTACCTGGGTCCACTGCTTTTGGGGAATCCGGCTGATCAACCCCACTGGTTGGAATTGTAACGAGCAACAGCTCATGACCACGAGCAACAAAAGTCAACAAGCTTGAAATCATTTGATAATACTCGAGATTAGGTGGTCAAGCCATCAAATAACAAGCTTGATAATAGCCGATCGGATTCGATCGTGACTATCTTGAAAGTACGTGACAGCAAAAACCAAAAGCTGGGGATTAGGTGATTGAGCCACCCATTGTGGGATTCCCTGATGTGCCGCCGTTTCGTTGTGGATGTTTTCAACAGCTTCAAACGATGCCGCCTGAGAGTAATGTTGTATAGTAAAGTTATCACGGCTCCACCAAGGCAACCCAAATGGGTTCGATGAACCCTAAAATCAAGCAATCACATGCAACATTCTGCAACAACCATCAGTACCCAGTCGACAACCATCACTAGCCATCAATGAATTATCATTCACCATAATAGTGATTGACACGGTTTCAGCGACAATCATCAACCATCGCTAACCGTAGACGTGAACCAGCGGTTGCCGATGGTAAAGCTTTCTCAACCCATCATGAACCGCAATTTACTGATCGTTAGGTAGTAGGTAACAATTACTAGCACTTGTTACCAGTCATTAGCCAACATGAACCAGCATTCAACCACTACTAACCATCACTAAGCAATCAGTAGTCATTTGCTACTATTAAGCGAGGATTAATCGCCACTAACCATAAGCCACAAATCATCAAATCAAATATCATTAATCATCATACAGCATCGGTCACGAAGCATCATTCATCATCATTTTTTTTACCACTGCTAACCACTGCTAATGACCACTACTAGCCATCAATAATTCATTGATTAAGCTTTCTTTTGCACCTAGGGTTCACCATAGATCAAGCATCGTTACGCATCATTGACCATCATTAATCACCATTCAATCAACTAAGCTGACAACCTACGGTTACCATCTATTCACAAGCATTTACTGTTAATCATCTAGTGTTCATATCTGTATTCGTCAATAACCCTCTATTATCTATTGCAAGCCTATTCGCAATCATTATTCATCGTCTACTCTTCATCAATGGTTTATCATCAGCATCATTCATCAACAAGCACTAACCCATGAAGCCGCCCTGTCAATCTATGGTTCCTCCTCACTTTACCAAACCATAACTGGACCATAACCAACCCAACCCTCGCCACCGTTCACCCTGCGCGAGCGCGTGGCTTCCGTATAGGTGGCCAGGGTGGGCAAGACCTTGCGACGCCGCAAGGTGCTCAAGTGGGCCACCTGCCAGGCGCAGCGAGGCGTGCTGCGTTCATTGAGTTCCGGGATGGCAGGTGATGCGACGGGTGACCCGGTGGTGATGGTGGGTGATGGTGGGTGATGGTGGATAGTGGTTGGTGAGGTAGCTGTGGGTAGCTGTGGGTAGTGGTGGGTAGAGGTGGGTAGTGGTCGGTGATGGTGGGTAGTGGTGGGTGATGGTATTAGTGATGGTTAATAGCTGTGACTGATCATCATGGCTTTGTGATTACTTTTGATTGCGATTACTAACATTATCAACCATCATTTTGATGACCAACCATACCGTCATGGGTTGGTGATTACTATACTGGTTGCCATTGCTAATGGGCCATGTTTACATGGTGATCACTACTCAGTAATGCTGACTAGTAGAAGTAATCAATAACTTTTTATTTGATGGTTAGAAATGGTGACTGGTAAACAGTAATGGATGTGTCTGGTGAAGGGTAAAAGTCATGACTATCAAAGGAAGTAATGGTTTTTAGTGCAGGGTGGGCTCCTATTGATATAACCACTTTAGAGGATCCATGTTGTAGTGGCTAGTATTGAATATGAAACAATGATGACGGCTGATAGGTCATAGCAATTATCAGTAGTTCATCAGTAGTTACAACTACCCATAACGTTTTAGAGTGCTTATATAGTAGTGAACAGTTAATGTCAATAATCAACAGCAAGTTAAGTATGTACCAACTAACAACAACAGCAAGTAACCAACAATACGACTATCTACCTCAGTAAGGGGTAGTAATGGTATTTAAGAGAGACTTGTGGAAAGACTTATGTTTATTAATGGTCAGTGGCAAACAGTGGCAACAGTTGCTCAGTAGCGACCAGTGATTACTTTTCGTAACAATGTACATGATGGGATCTTGATGATCATGGTTTGTGTTTGATGCTGAGCTAGTGCTTGATGATGCGGAATGCTGTTGTGGTTTAAGTCCTGATCAATCGTTGATTTGAATTTTGTGATGCTAAATATGGGTGTCGTGAGTCCTGACTAGTGATTCATACAGATCAGCGATGGCTGGTAGCGGCGTGTGGCTAATCAATAGTTCATGATCGTCAAGTATTGTTCGTTTGTTTTTGCTGACGCTGAAAGTCTGGTTGATACTAGTTGATGATGGTCAGTAGCGCTTTAAATGGTCAATAATGTTTCGCGTACATGCTTGAACAATGGTCAATGACGGTTTATCATGTTTCATCAAAACATTGAATCAATCTTCACGGTGATTAGTTAATGATAATTAGTTGTGAAGATTTGGTGGCTACGACCAATGTTCATCAATGTTGACAAAATCTAGAGCAATCTAAGTAAAACGATGCATTTCCTAAAATAACATCCTCCACTAGGGCACTTGATGTAGCCAACACTCAACTTTCCGGACATTTTCAATCCAAAGAAACTCAACTGCTTGGATTTCACAATAAGCAAAACGCTGTGGTTGACAGTTCACCGGTGTTGCTAGTTTTAATCCTGAAACTAGTAACCCTGACAAGTATCGATATTCCAACTAGTTGATGATTGATAATGGTTGAGGGTTGGTGATGACCTATAACCAGGACTGACCATCATCCAAAAATGCATCATTAATCAACATTATTAGCAAACCATTACTAGCCATTTACCATCACCATCAGCAACCATCATTATCCATCAACCCCTTTTTAAACCAGAACCAACCATGAACCCCATGAACCGTCACCAACCACTTAACTGACCTAAGGTAACCCTTGACCCACAAAGGTTAATCATTGAGCATTGTGCTTGTCATCATTCAACATGTAACTGGCGGACCTGAGTGACCTGAGCGCTGACCAACTGGAAGCGGTGCCCATCCACGGATGCTGCCCGGGCACCGCATCTTGCCACTTCGCCAGCTTCGCCAGCTTCGCATGTCGCCGAAGCGAGGCCTGCAGTGGTTTCGACCTAGCCAGGACTTGGGGACCCCAAAAGTATGGTTGGTTACTATAGATGTTCAATAGTGGATGACTGATTTGGGAACCCTTTTTTGAGAAACACCTGAATAGCTGGGGTGAGGAGTGATGAATAATGCTTCATAAGTCGTAATATGCCGTTTTGTCGTTCCTTGGGATTAAACCAACAGCCGTGCGAACTCACTACTCACATCCCCGGTTGCTGGTTTCAACCATCCCAAACAGTCAACCTGGTCAATGTTGATCATTCCAAACAGGGCTGTTGTTTTTGCTGGTTCTCAGCCATTAGATTATCGACGATGATCAATCATCACTGTTATTCTCCATTATCAACAATGGTTACTCATTGTTGATCATTTTCAACAACAAAAAACCGTTTCAAACGATTGTTAGTAGTCAGTATTGTGGACTCCTTTCCCCGACCAAGGTGAACCACTATCAATCACTATCAATCATTACCACACATTCATATCACCATTATTGTTCATAATGGAATATCTTGATTAGTTTCAATTATTTTGTATCCATCATATTAACAATGATGTTTCCATTGCTGTTTCAATATTGTTCATAATGTATCCATTAAATATCCATGGCTGATCAAATAAACAATTATTAGCAATTTTGTTTTCGAGATGGATCAGCCGCTGACCCATAAACATTATGGTTGGAAAATTATTATTAGTATCCATGGCTGATCAATATTGTTCAGAAATGGCTGTTAAAAATGACCTTCGCCATTGCTGTTTTCTCAGCCGCCGACCCCAGCAACTGGGCGTGGAACCTGTGGCATCGCCCGCAGTCATCGGAACGAATCGGCGCTGCCCCACCATGGCAGGCAAGGTGATCGTTGATGTTTCCAGGTCCAACTGGGCATTAGAGCAAGACAAGGATTGCTTGGTTCTCAAGGCGGTTGGCAAGTAACCAGCAACTAACCACAAGCAAGCTCATGGTGGCAAATGATGCTTTACTGATGAACACCGGTGAAATGATAACAATGATGGTTGATGATGCTGAATGACAATTCAGGATGGATAATAATGATCAATACATGTTTATGGTAAGTGAAGATGATCAATGATGATTGATGCTGGGCAATGTTTGACAATGATTCGTCAATCATTGCATGGCTCCGAGCACGGCTTCCTGAAGAGGCGACAATCCGCAGGTATAGTAAAGTGACGCCCCATAGTTGGTCAGCAGCTATGACAAATACAACCATAGCTACTTGGCTTAATGATCAGCTTACTTGACTCATTAAGCAGGAACAATGATGGGTCATTAACTTACTACGGTCAACCATGGTTAACCGGGAACCATTGCTGAATGGCAGGCATTCGTCCTTGATTTATGGCTTGATTGTGACAAATCTCCCAGAAGCATCGAGCTCCAAAACCAGCGACCTGTGGCAGCAAAGTAGATCATCCATATGGTGGTTTCCCAAAATATGGGCGCCCCCAAGTCATCCTTCAATAGCCATTCATGGCTAATGAACCAGCCATATTTGGGTGTCCCCTATTTTTGAGAACCCTCCATATTAATAAACCGCCCCCAGTCTAATTAACTAGCTGCTAGTTTTTACAGTACCATCAAATACAAAGGTTTATCAATATGTATCAAGCATGGGTGTAATGATCATACGAGTTACATCAGAAAATCATCAACAAAATGGCGGCTTTCCCTTTGTCATGTTACTTGTCCAATAAACAAACTGTACATCTTTGGCTACTCAATGTATGGTTGTCAGCCAGTTCAACATGTACAAACGGACAAGAGATTCTGCTCTGAATGAACACTTCATCTGGATATTTTATCACAACAAACAAGTCTCACCGACACCCCCTTGCAAAATCCTTTTGAGCAGCTTAAATAACCGGTTCTCTCGCTTCAAGTGCTGGCTCTTTTGAAGGAGCAGGAAATCTGATAAGGCTGCATGCTCGGTTTCTGTGAGGCTGCCTCGTCTCCGAATACACGTCCAAAGACTCAAAGTTAGCGCAAACTGTGTTGAAGAAGACAACTTCTGATCCTACAAGATCACTTCAAAACCGACTACCTCTCTTTTGAGTGTTTGGCTGTTCATTTCTGCTCAACCACAGCTTCATGCAACTGCTGACAAATGGGGCGGGACTTGCTGGAGAAGGCAGACTTTCAAGCTGGTTGACTGCAAGCAAGGTCGGATGCATGTGCAGTCGTCCTAAGAGACAACGGGTCTACAGGCAATATTTTGGAGCTAAAAATCTTTGACAAGAGAAGTATCCACCTCACCCAGAAACTCTTTTTCGATTTGCGAACTGTTGCAATAATCCCTCTCAGCTTTAAGTTTGCAGGAGAATCTTAGGAGTTCTGACACCAGTCAAGAGCACGTCTGGTATCTTTGACAGTGCTGCATCTGGACGAAACCTGAGCATTCAACCTGCGGCTGCCTAAGAGCAACGAAATGGCTTGAACATTGACACAACTCCTTGTGTGCCCTGAGGCTCCTACAGAGTTTTCGTTGGGGGAGAAATGCCTCAGCCAATGAGGTCGCCCATGATCGCCGACAAAGCCATGTTGTTCAAACACATGCTTATGGCTTATATAATGATAATGCAATGCGGTGCAAGGGTGCTGAATTTTGTGGGAAGTCGGAGACAGGTCAAAAACATGTCTGGTATGTTTGATACTCTTGCATGTGCACGAAACCTGGACATTCAAAAAGGTTTTCCCATGGTTTTCCTATGGGTTTCTGTCATCTGCAGCGACTGCCAATCGAAACATGTCGGCTGCTTGGCTTGATCAAATCTCAAGTCCACAGCGAATGTGCCAACTTGTCCCGCCAATTCCATGAATCTCCGGTGAGGCCTATGAGCACTGGAAACTCCGACACTGAAATCAAATGAGATTGCTGAAAGGGTTGCGATGCACTGTGATGAAAATAAACAAGCAACTTAGAAATAAACCTGAAAGCAAGTAAAGAAATCGCGACATATCTCGCGGAACAACAGGCTGACACAAGAACAAGATGCTCCCGCATGATGATGCAATACCTGTCAGCCCAGAAATCACATCCCCATCACGATTCTGAATGTCAAGGATGTGCGGTCAGGTGCTGGGCACCCACAAAGCACTGCCAAGTGCACTGCCCCAGCATGTTGCCCAGCTGACTCAACTTGAGTATGACCCGAGTCAATCCGAAACGATTGGAATTCATGTGATTTGATCAGTTTCAATCTGGGTAAAGCCGAGTCATTTGGAACTTTGTCTGCTCGCTCTTCATGAATCTTCACTGATGAAGACTTGAAGCATCTGAAGGTCCACGCTTGGTCGGCTTGGTCTCGCCAACCAGCCATGTCACGTGAGGTCAGCAAGCTCTTCTCAGTGGGCACCTTCGCGTGCATCCCACAGGCCTCACAGGTTCCTTAAAGACCACGTGATTTGCGGACGCAAATCCCACGGCAGATCCCAGGAATCCCAAGCATCACCAGAGTCCATACCACAGCATACCGCAGCACTAGCAGGGCAGGGCCCAAGGACTGCGCTCGCTTCGCAGCAGACTTGAAGGCAAATGATTTGGTTGTATGTTATCACTGTCGCGGGGTCTCAGGACGTTTGTTGCCTGGGATAGGTGTGGCACACCTTGTTCGCTGACCTACTAACGGCGCATCTAGTTCTTCACAACTACAATGCATGGAAGGCCAATTTTCGACAAATAAACGTGCAAGATTGCCAATGCATGGCCTTGACTTACATCCACTGATTTTGGCTGACTGGTGATGCCAGTGGAAGCAACTCTGCTTTACTGCTCCAGGAACCGTTTCTGGGACAACATATTTTCCTGGAATGGAAGCTGAAAGGAGCTTCAGCCCTTTCAAGAAGCCGCATCGATTTTGGTTTTCAGGCTGGCACAAATCGAGTCTGGCGGGAAGCAAAGCGTGTCTACAACAACGTGCTTCCAGTGACTAGCTTGAGGATGCGCTGCTTGAACGGAGGGGTGGCTAATGAATCCCCGGATTCGCGTCGGTCAGTGGATCCTTCGCATCACGAGGAGCTGGGTAATTCGTGGTGACACAAGCATCTTCATAAGTCGCTGTTAGCCACTGAAGTTTAGGTGCACCAACTCTTTTTGTCATTTCTGTTTTCAGGATTGATTTGCACCTTTTTCAGCGAAACTTCTGTGGCTATGTAGAAAATTTGACCGGGCAACGTGACATTGATTTCTGCAAAAAGGCTTAGCACGATCGTCGGTCATTTGTCTATCTATATGATTGTAGCAGGGGCTGGTTCGGATGGCCGCTTGACATTCCAGAATTAGGCCCATTGGGCTTTGGAATATGTTTTTTGCTTGGAGCGCCGATCAAGCAAAATGGAGCTAATCGAATCTTCTCTGTGCAAAGATTGAGAAAACCAGATTTCAAAACCACTGCGTGTCAAAAAATCCCAAATCGAGCCCCAACCGAGTGATGCCAAATGCTTCGGTGTATTTTGAGAAAACCATTTTTTTCCAAAATTATATATTTCCTATGTATGAACCAGTTTTAATTTTCAGTCCTTGCTCGATCCTTGCACGGTGAGCCCTCAAAGGAGGCTTCTGGCAAGCTTAATGCATGTCTGACTTGCTCATGTATGTTTTGTTCACCGTTCGTCTTCATTCAGCCCCCTTGAGCAGCCACTGAGTCCCGATTGAACAAGAACGGAACTGGACAGGTATATGAACATGTGAGGGACGGAAGGCGTTCATCAGAAAGCTGTCGGCAAAGTTGGAGCAGCCACCGAGCCTATATTGAGAGAGGATTGAGAAAACAACATACATCAAGCATACATGAACGAACTCGGGATGAAAAATGCTGGATGCAAAAAAACACGAACCATGTAGTGGTGCAGTGTGGACTTCCCTTTGGCGAAATCCATTCTACACTATTATTGCACGTTTTGTCGCGTTTGAAGCTGGATTGAGTATTGGTCGATATCCAATTGAGCATCCACGGAGCTATGTGTTTTTTGGGTGAAAAATATTGGTGGGGGAAAAAGTACGAAAACAACGCGCATATCCAGAAATTGCCGTTTGAGCGCTGGTTGAATATTTCAACTGGTTTTGGAGGTGTTTTGAGAAAATACATGCTTTAAGAACAACAAAAATGCCAAAAAAACCGTTTGAGCGTTGTCATGCTCTGGTTGATATTTTGCCTTTCAATCATTCTGTCCAAAATCACATCGAGGGAAAATGAAGGCTTTCAATTCCTGCTCCATCAGCGCTCAATCCCAGCAAACTACCTCCCACGAACATCGTTGGACACCCGGTCTCGCCCAGCCCTCGACTCCAAACTCTCAATCTGCAGTCGCCCAGGGCTTGGGATACAATCAACAAGAGCTTGCCTGCCATTTGTTGACCGCTCGTGTAGCAATCAACTAGCCCTCGATCTCAAACGGCGCTCAGCCAGGGCTTGACTCAAAACTCTAAGACTTGATGGCGGCCTTTCGTCTCCCCCGCATGCCTTTGATAAAGGGAGCCCAAGCGGTTGCTTCTTGTCTCCTACTATTGGTCATCCTGAACCGTTGTTGATCCTTGCGTAACAACAAATTTGACAAACACTTTGCTGTGCATCTGCACAAGCTGCTAGCAGCAGCAAACTTTCCGCGAAGGTATCGCAGCCCTGACTGCCCCGCGAAACTCAAAATCGAACCGAACTCAAGTCCTTCCTACATCCCCGCGACCCTGAGAGCTAAAACTTCTTGGAGTGAAACTTATAAGGCCAACGGTCAGACAGGACAGTGGCCAACAACCAAATGAAGTCCAACGACTAGGCTGCAAGACGAATGCTACCCTGACCTGTCCTGGACAAAAACGATGCCTCCAATCCAACCCATGCCTGCATGACCGTGCAATTCAGGCCTGGCCCACCAAAGACGTCTCCTTGAAAACGCTCCTTGGAGTGAGTTTCAAAGCTGCTCTGTTCAAGCGCCTTGTCCATCAAAGAACTTGAAAAAACAGTTCAGATATCTTTCCTGCTCTTATGCTTTCTTGCGGTACAACTTTCGGCAAATGTGAAGCATGTGCGAAGTCATCAACATGGAATGCAGCCCCAAACAATTGTTTTTTAGGATTTCAGGATTAAAATGGTTTTGTAAAATAGGGCACATCCTTGCTCGCTATATCGTTTGATAGGTCTTCGCACCTCTTGCCTGTCGCCCTTGTGTAAATGCCATGCTTTGGTATCACGGTATCACTGTTCTCTTGCATGGATGAATTCGACAACATCCACATGCCAAGAAATTCTCACCAGGCACTCCCGCCAGCAACTTCTGAATCACGCCTGCACTCTTAAGAAATCTTCATGGCCTCCTCCGAGATTGATCTCAGACAAAAGAAAAGAACGCCATGCAGTGCAGACACAAGAAGGAGCTGCAATCAGGGACATGAGGGCAAAAATTATGGCAAATCACATTCTTTTTTTTTGTGATGTAGCTCTCTGTGAGCACCGTACTCGAGTCGCTGAGACAAATACGGGCAAATCACATGAAAGTTGCACGCAGCCGAAAACTAAGGATCGGTTGACCTGCGAATTTGGACATACCTAGTTTCTTGCGTCAGAGGTTTGGACAACCAGAATGCTGTTTCGCACTGCACAGGAAGCTTGGCAACGGAAAGTACGCCCAAAACTTCTTGACAGAAACTCCTCCATTCCGAGGCTGCACCCTGCAACCCCCATGGAAGAATGCATTCATCTTACTGCAATGCTGAGTACTATCTCTCGACATGCTACCCAGCTTAGCACAACGAGGCAGTCTCAAAAAGGACTAAAAGGACTCAACAAATATGTGACAAGACAATGTCTTCTCAACTGCCTCGCTGAAAGCCGCAAGGGAAACGACCTCCTGCTTTCAGGTCAAACGAGTCTCACTTGGCAAGGTCAAATTCACGTAGGGAAATGGCACGTCAATGGCTGAAACCACCAGCCGTCCAATTCTGAACGCCCTGAAATGTTGTACGCTTTGGGCTAGAAAACCAGCAAGAGATGCATTTTCCCCTCAGATTGCCCATCAGACTTCCTGACTGTTTGTGATCTGAGTGCGAAGTGGACACATTGCTCTCGAAAAACAATGCAAGGATGCAAGAGAAACCGTTGGTTAGACTAGTGGCAAGGGTGTAAAACCACAGGTCAAAATTTGCAATAGGAGCACTGTGCATACTGGGCAGCGTTTGGTTCAAAAATGTTCAACGCATCTTTTGTGGATGTCCGAAATGTAAGGAAGGGGGACCTGCAACAGGCAGCCACAACAATGTCTTCAGACTCAATGGCGCATCGTGATACAGCACGAATTCCCATAGGGCCACACTTCCCAAGCTGAAACCCCTCCTTCGCATGCTATCTGTGCCAGTATGTCAACTTCATCCTTGAAAACAATGGATCGCCATGAGCTTTGAAGGAACTGTCAGAGAGGCTTGGATGGCTTGGATGTGTATCGATGGGCAGGCAGTAGACACACGGGGTTTTCGATGCCAGCGATTGACATTTCTAGATCCGTCCACGAAATGCCTTCTTTTCCTTCAAGTTTTGGACTTGGAACCGCATCTGAACTCAAATCTTCACTGCTATGGTTCCTGAAGTTTCCGCAGGAGAGACAGACCTAGTTCACACAGAATAAAAACTGTCTGAGTTCTTACTTAGAGGGACAGTAGATCGTATACAAGTCTTTAGATTGAAACTCATTGAAATTCAACATATTCAACAACTTTGCAACATGTCAACCCCTTGACCCCCCTTTCCGCTACAAGATTCGTCAGCCTGCTCCATGCATTTATGGCAAGCCTGATTCCAGTTTCAGGCTCTGGTCGCTTTAAAAAATGGGAAGTCTGATGAACTGGCATGCTCTCTTTCTGTCAGGCTGAATGATCTCTGAGTATTTGTCAAACATCTGGAGTTGAAGCACGACGTCCTCCGCAGCGTGCACAAGGGAACGGCCGAAAAAGAATTGGGCTCTATATGCCAAGATTCAAGACCAACAAGTGCCTCCTTGGCATCATGTTGGCACAATGGGCATCATGTTGACTACAAAACTGCACAAGCGTGGTTTCATGGTGCTGCATGCCAAATACTTCGGTTGGACATGTTCGACAAGGCAAGTATCAGCCTGACACCAAAACTTCACCAGTCGAAATTGGTTTGTCTCACCATGTCTTGAACGAACATGGAATAGGTCAGCCTTGCTGGGAAGTCACTTGAGCCTAGCTCATGCCAACGCGAGCTTGAGAGCTGGAGGCAGGTCAACAATCGTTGCAAAGCTTTCGCATTGGTTTGTGTGACACAAGGCGTGCTTGCGCAACGCGATGAGATGCGATGAGTCGTAAACTGCTGACCCCTTCATACTGCAGTCCCCTGATTGGTGAAAGGAGGCGCTTTTTGCATGACTGAAACCTGGGCTTTCTGATAGAAACAGCTGGAGCGGCAAAGGCACTCACGTCGAGTTGGGGGGGAAGTCTGATTTCATTGGATATGATTGTTCAGATTGCGACTGTTTCACTGTGCAATTGATACGCTGGGCACAGGTGTTGCAACATAATGACAGTGTCAGGGACACAGGGCATGTGCTCAGTTTCAACTTGTTAGCTTCTGAGTTGAAACAGGTTCCACCTCCACTTGAATCATACTGTTTCCTATCAGATGGCGGGCACAGAATTTCAGCTTTCCGATCAGAGCCAAGGGCACACAGAATAAAAACTGTCTGAGTTCTTACTTAGAGGGACAGTAGATCGTATACAAGTCTTTAGATTGAAACTCATTGAAATTCAACATATTCAACAACTTTGCAACATGTCAACCCCTTGACCCCCCTTTCCGCTACAAGATTCGTCAGCCTGCTCCATGCATTTATGGCAAGCCTGATTCCAGTTTCAGGCTCTGGTCGCTTTAAAAAATGGGAAGTCTGATGAACTGGCATGCTCTCTTTCTGTCAGGCTGAATGATCTCTGAGTATTTGTCAAACATCTGGAGTTGAAGCACGACGTCCTCCGCAGCGTGCACAAGGGAACGGCCGAAAAAGAATTGGGCTCTATATGCCAAGATTCAAGACCAACAAGTGCCTCCTTGGCATCATGTTGGCACAATGGGCATCATGTGACTACAAAACTGCACAAGCGTGGTTTCATGGTGCTGCATGCCAAATACTTCGGTTGGACATGTTCGACAAGGCAAGTATCAGCCTGACACCAAAACTTCACCAGTCGAAATTGGTTTGTCTCACCATGTCTTGAACGAACATGGAATAGGTCAGCCTTGCTGGGAAGTCACTTGAGCCTAGCTCATGCCAACGCGAGCTTGAGAGCTGGAGGCAGGTCAACAATCGTTGCAAAGCTTTCGCATTGGTTTGTGTGACACAAGGCGTGCTTGCGCAACGCGATGAGATGCGATGAGTCGTAAACTGCTGACCCCTTCATACTGCAGTCCCCTGATTGGTGAAAGGAGGCGCTTTTTGCATGACTGAAACCTGGGCTTTCTGATAGAAACAGCTGGAGCGGCAAAGGCACTCACGTCGAGTTGGGGGGGAAGTCTGATTTCATTGGATATGATTGTTCAGATTGCGACTGTTTCACTGTGCAATTGATACGCTGGGCACAGGTGTTGCAACATAATGACAGTGTCAGGGACACAGGGCATGTGCTCAGTTTCAACTTGTTAGCTTCTAAGTTGAAACAGGTTCCACCTCCCCTTGAATCATATTGTTTCCTATCGGATGGCGGGCACAGAGCTTTCCAATCAGATCTCAACTGCTATGTGTCCACCTGGAAGGCTGCTCCACAATTGGCTTCCGTGGATTCCATTGCTACCGTCACCCGGCGGCACGAAGCACCGAAAATGAACACCGCCCGGTGCTTAAAAACCAAAGTTTCGCCGGTCAACTTTCCAGGAACTGCTGTGGTTTCCAGTATTTGTTGACAGGATATTGTATGAAACATATGCCATTCATTCCTGTGCCATGTCCAAAAACACACACGCGGAGTCAGAACATGAGACATGAAATGCGGCCACGATATATCATGCATTGATAGGATGTTGTATGAAAATGTAGGAGACATGTGCCATGTCAACATGAGCACAATCAGAACATGAAACATGAAATGGTCCCACCTTAGCAAGCAAAAAGCTGTCAGCCAAAAGCAAAGATGACGATGATCGACCGGGACATACCGGGACTGGAACAAGGCAAACGCAGCTGAGTAAACAGGATTTTCAAAACGAAGTTGAACGAGTGTACAGTTGTTTTTTTTTCCAGCCATCGAAGATAAGGGGGGAGGAAAACGCAAATTCGCATGTTGAACCAAACTTTGCAGGCTTTGGTCACAGTTGTCTTGACTTTGGTGTAAGACGCTACGCACTGTTTGCTTGGCGTGGCAAAATCATGTTTTCAGATCCGAGATGAAATGGTTTCCATGGCATAGAGGGGATGCATTTTCATGGTTAAAATGAACACAGCCCAGGGACACACGGGCCCACTGCCTATGGCCGCAAATGATTTTCCGTATCTATCAAAGCCAAGATTAGGCAGCTTCGTGTTTTTGCTTGCAGTCACATCCGAATTCAAATTGGGACTGCGGCTACCACGGTCTTCCCGAGAATAATGCTCTAAATGCATATGCTGAAAGAACCCTGGGTCCTCTACCTAGACGGACAAGAGATTCTGCTTTGAATAAATATCTTTTCTCATATCAAGCAAGTCTCACCGCTAACCCCTTGCAAAATACTCTTAAGCAGCTTAAGTAACCATTTCTCTTGAGTATGTTCTCAGCTTCAATTGTTGGCCCTTTTGAAGGAGCAGGAAATCTCAGAAGGCTGCATGCTCTGTTTCTGTGAGCCTGCCTCGTCTCCGAACAATTTTCAACCACTATCAACCATGATTACCATCATCATAACCATTATCAACAGTTATCATTATCCCTTATCAACCGTGGTTAATCAACCATGACTAACAACCCTTAACAACCCACCGACCTTGGATTCAAAACAGCAGCACAGCGTTCCAAACTTTTCATTCGCACCTCAGTTCACACCTGCAGTCAGTCAAACGGCTCTCTGCGTCGAACAAGCAGGTGCGACCTGCGAGCGATGAGACCGTGGACCAGTTTTAAAATAGGGTACCCACAAATCATCCAATATCAACTATTTGTAGCAATAACATGCAATAAACCAACCACATTTGGAGCTTCCCTGCGTTGAGAAACACCCACATAGAAATATATTGGTTAACCGGTTAACCCTTCTGAAAATGATGGTCACGACCTTTGCGTTTGTCTAGCATTAATTGATATTAGCTACTGAATTAGTAATAACTTGGTGGCTTTAAGATCCCTTGCTAAAAGTCTAACTTTTAGTGGCTATATGGTAAATCAATCATACAACAAAAAGCTTAAAAAGCTAAGGTGGTAGCTATACTTCACAAAAATACCTATCAATACTCGTTTACGTTGGTTAATCCTTCAGAATTGGTCATCATGGCTCTGACGGTCAGCAGTCAGGGCTCCGACTGGTGAGTAGCACCACCCAGAAACAACGAGTTGCGTTGCACACTCAGCTGGCACTCAATGGCTGCCAGGCTGTTGTTCACTGTTCAAATCTCAGCTGTGAAGCCGACATCCCAAACCACCAAACCACCTGGGGAACCTCGTGGGCGCATGAGCTCGTGGGATTGAAGTTTTCTTTGCATGTACCCAATGCCTCTTGCGCATCAATATTATTCTCACTCACCTGGAAGCATCCACCAAGTGCGAATGAACCAAACTTGCGTTCAACTTGGGTGCGCCCCCGCATGAACCAAGCTACCTTCCTGCTCCAACCAGCAAGGGACACCCCGTGGACTCCCAGCGCTGCTCACGCGCGCACCGTCCATCATCTTTCGAGCTTCCTGCCGCAAGCGCCACAACGGATCTTCCTCCTGCGGCAGGGAGACCACCCAGCAGGCGTTCCGAACGGCGCCCCGTTCAAGCGTAGCTGGTGGCCGAGATGATCAAGCATTAGGTTGACATGATTCTCAATACGATTGGATTATATGCCCATCATTATATATCACTTGTTGCTCGGTTTTCACCCTCATGGTTCAAAAATAATTAACCATCGCCAGCAAATACAATTTCATGTATTTTATGGTTGTTCTATGCCTCTGTGGGTCCATGTTAACTATGTGTTTAGCTGCTCATTGTTATCATTTAGCTTCCAACTAACAGCTCCAATGAGCAACAGAATGACCCAGCAATCACGTTCCGTTGCTGGGTAGACTCATTTGTTCGCTGGGTTATCTCCTCTTATTGACTGGTCACGACTGGTCTAAAGCCATCACTGCTCACTAATGACTGAAACTATCTATCAACTATTCTGATCCATGATTGATCCATGATTGATCCATATTGTTGATCCATATTGTTGATCCACAATGGTTGTGCATTGAACCAAGAAACAACCAACAACATAACAATAAGGACTGACTACAACCAAAACATGCACAAACATCTAAGAGTCATAACTACGCTACGACAAAATCAAACATCAAGAAGTGAACGGTTCCAATGCTTGAGTGATCAACAACAGGAAGGTTGGTCTCACAGTTGGTTCTTATCTCCTACTAGTCACTATAGTCCCGTTTATAAAACCATACAAATTCAAATTCCCTAAAAAAAACACCATCAACGAATGAAAGCAATCATCATCATCATGATCCTGATCATCATCATCATCATCATCATCATCATCATCATCATCATCATCATCATCATCATCGCCATCATCAACCATGTTTTCCCTATTGTTGCCTATCCTCCCTGATGCTTGTCCATAGCTAAACCCTTGGGTGGTCACCACCAGCGTCATGACATCACGCGCTGCGCTGCTCCTCCATGCCCCGCAGCACCAAAGCGACGGTGTTCATCGTCTCCGGGACCTGGGCGAGGCTCGCAGTGCGGGCTTCGCTGGTCACGAACCGCTTGGGGAGGACCACCAGCAATGACCAGGTCATAGGTTAGTTGCTGGTCATATAAAATCGTAGGTTAGTTCATGGGTTAGTTCAATGGTAGGTAAAATCATGTAAAATCATCATAGTTTATAACCTGCTGATCATAGTTTATCACAAACTAGTACTGGTTTCATGAACAAATCATAATAGTCAAGAAGCAACTGAGAATGGTTCCAAGAAGCTAATGGTGGTCAATAACCAGCTGATACCTCAACCCCTAAAGAACACATGCGCAATCATGCACCCCTTTTTTGCACACGGAAAGCAATGCTGATGATTCTTGAAATGGATGAACCCTTTTGAACACCATCAAACATCATCAACGAACGCGAGGCTTTTGAAGAAACCAATCAACACTTGTAGCTTTTGGTCACCAACGCTTGGATTGCCATGTAGGAACACCAAACAAATTGTTGACTGGTCTTGGGTACCAACCATGCAAACGTTTTTTGTGGGAACACTTCTGGTTTTTGGGCTCTGAATGCAGTTGACCAATTTGGACACCAAAAAATGGTCAGCAAAAAGTCAGCATCTTCTTGAGTTGCAGCTAGAATTCTTAGAGCCATCTTACACCCAGCTCGAGTGCTTACCAGCTCAAGTAAAGCCACACGTTCCGTCCATAACCCCAGGCACAAACTTTCCTTACCCACAAATAAATTCACACACGTCAAGGTATAAGGTAGTGATTTACAAACCGCACACGTTAGCTTTGATTCAACAGTCAGCACCAAATGGAGAGAATCGTCTTATTGTTCCTATGTCAACCCATTCATCCAACTCTTGGCAGAGCCTGGCAATAATGAGACCATCACCATCCACCACCATTATTCTTCAGTGGTTCGTGCGCCCATCAGTTGTCTGGTCCCCCTGCTGTGGTAAATCATTTGCGGCTATCGTAATACATCCATGGCAATCCTCATGTGTACCAGGCATCAAAAGAACTGCCAATACAAAAACTATGTAGTCAACCATCCCCAGTAACCCAAACCGGGGATATCACTATGGTTTCGTGCGCATGCTGCGACACAGTCGCAATGGATTCATCCCATGTTGATGGGTTGATCCTCGGTGAATCCTTAGCCATACCGGCTGTATTGGACAACCTTAACAATTATCTACAATTGCTGAACATTGTTCAGCATGGTTATACAATTGATACTAGAGGGTTATATAGTTTTAAAACAGTTCTGTAGTTAAGCACTAAGCCTGATTGCTATCCACCAGTAGCTAGTGCTTGTGATCAACCACCATCAGCTCTGGCTGAGCTTCAGCTCCACCGAGCCACTTCAAAGGTCACGGCGGGGGGCACGGACACCGGTGAGGTTGAAGGAACCTCAAAGTCCGCTGTGGGGTCGTTCGAGATCATGGCAAAGCATGGTGAAACTGGGTTTACAGTGTGGCTACTATTCTACGAAACAGAGCCAATTAAGCAAGTTTACCACCAAAGCCAGAAAAACAAGAAGATCTACTGTACCCGTGCCTGCCAAGACAAGCATAATCACAGTCAACACTGCTAATGATGGCTAAAAGCAGCGAATCATGGCTGAAAAGCCGGGACATAAGAAACCATTAAACTGACGTTTACTTGGGGAAATCATGGTTGATAATCTGCTTAAGCTGGTTGATAATGGAATCAGAACATGAATGAACGCATGGGATGGTTTCTTTCCTTCAACGTATGGTCACCAATCCATGGTCATTGGGATAAACCCATGGAATCACCACGACCTCTGCATTGTAATCAGCACATGGCCGCAATGGCTCGGATTTGATGATAATGAGATTCCCCAGCTCCAGCAAAATGTGAGGTCCCAGTTTGTTGAAGAAACAGCAGCCTTGGGCATCCCTACGGCTCACACATGGCGCTCTTCTTACCCATCTGGAAAACATTGGAGCTACAGCAGGCAATTGGCGACAAAGCAAATTGTGAGCTTCTTTTTCCATTAAATGAATTTGTTTCAGAGGCTCGTGCTATACAAGATACAAGATTTAAAAAAGTGTTAAAGCAATGTCGAAACTTCATGCTGATGGTCTTCACCTTCAGCGCTGGGAAGCCTCCACAACATCCTTGAAGGTGTAGAAACCCTTGGCGGCAGCCATTGCATCCAATGGATTCACCTTCGAGAACATGTTGTTGGTCACGGTGGAATCAACGACTTTGGCCATGGAATTGTACACGTCCATGACAGTGGACTTGGGCACGGATGCCACCAAGCGCCCCAATGCTGCATTCACAGCTTCGTAGTCGGCCGCGGACGTCACACCGTTGGCATCAATGCTGCCAATGGCCTTGTGGTGTGCCTCTGCTGCTGCCTTCAAGAGGTTTCCATCCATCTTGGCGCCCATCACGATCATCTTGTCAATGGCTTTCAGGGTCTCTGGGGCAGTCTTGCCGGGCAGCGGCTTCAGGTAGATGTCGGACAGCCAATCGATGTCCTTGATGAAAGGATAGGATGCATCGGACAACGCTTTTGCAGCTTCACCAATCTTGTCCCCAGAAGGCACAACTGCAGGAGCACTGGC
>VSDK01002351.1:70071-80752 GCA_009767595.1 Symbiodinium kawagutii | reverse complement strand
CAAGGGCTGAAACTTGCCAGGGGCCTGGAGGAAAATTCCATTGTTCCAATCCACTTCCTTGGCAAAAGAGTAGGAAGCATCTCCAAGCTTCTTTGCAGCATCGCCAATCTCATCAGCAAAAGCCGCAGGAGCCATCATCATGCTGGCTGCTGCTGCGGCCACTGGAGCAGCATGCCGAGGCCCAGGCACAAAATTCAAGTGCTGCTGGACACTGCAGGCAACAGCCAACGCAACTCCGACAGCAACAGCTTTCCTTGCTCCACGCACCATGGCCACCAAAAATCAAAAGTGGGCCGGAGTTGCTCCAAAAATTGCCTCTAAAACTGGCTTGAACCATGTGCCATTTATCACAACCAATTAATCCTCATTTAAGCATTAACTGACCATCATTTTTCACCATCATTAGCAATCAATCATTCTGAGCCAACCATATCCAATCATTCGTCAGTCAGAACTATAGAATCATTATTACCAGCAATTAACCACAAATGATCAATCATGTTCACAATTATCAACCGTGACATTATATAAATACATCATAGGGTTGGAGGTTCCAACTCCTATGAACAAATATTAGTCAACCAACCATTTGTGAATAAGTAATAGGGAAAATAAACAATGTTTGAACCCACCAACCAAATAATATATCATCATTAACTATTAACAAAGAACTAACCAACCATAACCAACCAACCAACCATAACCAACCAACCATAACCAACCAACCAACCAACCAACCAACCAACCAACCAACCAACCAACCAACCAACCAACCAACCATAACCTACCCCTTTCGATTGATCCTTGCCGGCCGAGCTGCTCCACTTGTCAGGGCTCCTTGAAACGCTTGCAGCATCGTCTTTGTGGGGAAGCCCGGCGGCACATTGGCCTCGGGCGATGCCGTGGATGCGTGATGCCACAGGTGTGGCACGGGTGGATGTGGTTGATGTTGGGTCAATGATGGTTAGTGATGGTTAGTGACCCATGTGTCACGTGGATGCAAGCCAGAAAATGCAGAAAAAGTGATGATTAGTGATGGTAAGTGATGGTAAGTGATTAATATGCCTTGTCACTGGCAGTGGATCCACTGACATATATTTGTGATGTGTGTGGTAGTGGATCCACTGACATGATGGTTCAACCTGGTTAGTGATGGTAAGTGATGGTTCGTTGATGTGGCTGATTAATGTGGCATGTTGAATCATGGTTCAACCTGGTTGCGCTCATTCTTTCCACCATTTCCCATGGCTAAACCAGCTATTTCTATGGTGGATTTTCCACGCAGCCGGGTTAGTTTACCAAAGAGGGAGACATGTTTCTGGAGAAATCCCTGGTGAATGACTGGTTGATGTATCACTGGTTGATGTATAGAACCATGATGCATCACTGGTGTCTCCCACCGTGGAATCCCATGGACCTTGTTTCCAGTATCCCACTGGCTTTTTGACCGGATCATCCCACCACTCGTACTGAATCCTGAGTCCCACTTGTGTATCAGGTATCAGCACACAAACAAATCCAGAACTTATATGTCAACGAGGGTATTGTGATGTATTATGACGATTATGATGTATCATGACGTGTGTTATGATGTATTCTGATCTATTATGTGTGTCCCTTGCGATCGAAATTCCTTTTAAGATTGTACTTGAGGCAGCTTTTTTTGGTCCAAAAACCTTCTCTGAGAACTTCTCAGTAGATAGTGGGAGCACCAGGGTACATACACATGATATTGTGATATGGCTGAGATTAATTGAAAACGTGAAATCAAATGCCAAGTGGGACATCGGGATGATTCAGGATATTAGCGTAGGCGATATTCGGAAAAGCATCGAAAAAGGAAGTGCAGTATTTCTCTTGGTCACATATGTACGTATTTTGTGTGTGCATGTGGAAGTGTGGAAGCACAAGAGAATCTGGTTGGTGGTTGCAACCTACAACCCAAAAATATTAGTCAACCAACCATCCCTCGATATTGGAGAAAAAAGTCCACCAACCAGTTCATACTTTTTTGGACCTTCCATCAAGCATGATTACTCAGAACCTGTGCGCATTAGTCAGTCATACATGTAGTTGGACCACCGGCCACAGAAGGTTATGAAAATTTGAGTTCAGCCATTTTCGCAAGACGAGACGTGAATTGTTGGGATTTCGTATCACACCAAATATCCAAACAAAGGGGTAGGCAATCACATCCCCAAAGGAAAAAAATCGCATGGGTGAACTCCGTGTAACTCATTTTTTGGTGTGTGGATGACTATTTGATATTTAATTCCAGTTCAGAAGTTGGTGATCCTGGTTGATTCCAGCCAGGGATTCTATCCCACCTTCACCAGGGTAGGTAACTGCTGCCCCAGTTGGGTATGCAGCACCAGGGAGAAGGTCAGCCCAGCTGCTGCGAGCACCGCCTTTGGCTGCAGCAGTCGTGGCAGAGCCGTGGCCAAAGGTCCGTCCTTTTCCCAGAGCGGCTTGGGCACGCGGGTCAGCGCATCATAGGCATCGATCAACACCTGCCATCTGCTGTTGGTAGCGGTGGTGTGTTTCACCACATGGCTGTGGGCCAAGGGCCCTTGTAACCCAAAGCTGCTGACATCAAAGGAACTGATTAGCATTTCTTTCTTGGGAATTTTATCTCATAATTTTTGATGGAAAGGTTAGTATTGACTCGCACCCGTCTGACAGAACAAACTTATATACTTACAGTTGGGGATAAACAAGTTGGACAGAATTCAAAACACCGAAAGAGGTTTTAGCGGTTTCAAATGTCCATGAAAGGCAGGCAAGTTGCTCACATGATATCCACAAAACTATTAAGCGGCTGGTGTCTTCTCATGATGGTGTGGCTCAGGGTCACAAAACTGCCTGAAATAATTGCTCCTCAATTGAGCCTCCTACAACCTGCACATGGAATCAGAATCAGAATTGCCGATTCTACCAAGTGGAGGTGTTTTTGCGAGACACAAATTCTAAAGCAGCTGTGGTGCGCACACACACACACATTCTTGACTAACATCCACTTCACAGGGTGCAGGTATGTTGATGGCTCACGACAAGCTCCGAGAATACACCATGGTAGATGGCTCAATTTCTTTTTGCAACATAGAGTCGATGAACCACTTCTACCATCAAGTTGCTTTTTAAAGGAATTGTACAGGTACAGAAATATATACATACTTAGGTACACATATCCATGCCAAAATGGATTTTCGCGAGATCTAATGCACATTTGAGACATTAATTATGTGTTCATTTTAAACATACGCAAAAGCCAGGTTTTGGAAAATCAGGACCCCTATCGACCCCCTACTCATAGTACCCTTGAATCGCCATGTTCTTCCAGGATTTAGTGTTAGTTTTGTGTGGATTCTAACGGATCTAACATTAGGGGACTATTGCTGATTAGCCAATTAGCTTTTGCAATACTTGCACGCTCATCATGGATGTCATCAACAAATCGGCAGATCAGCATAATTTCAATGCCCCAATCCTAATGGTTTTTTCGCAATGGTTCTAGTATTTCTCAATGGCCATAGCCGTCATAAAGTCATACCCAATGGACATACCCAATACCGGATAGTTATACCCATGAGTTGCTCACCAATGATGTTGATCCCAATTTTCCCCATGATTCTACCCAATGCCAGAGCCAAATCAGAACCAATCATTACGGGTATACCCTATGATTTAACCCAATGGTGCTAATCTTTCAACCTATTGGCTCATTCCCAGTGATGCGAATCAATGTCCCATAGTTAAGTGAGTGACTTCAATGCTTTCCATACCCAATACCCCCTGGTTAATCCAATATTTTCTAGCTATACCATAGATATAACCACAAGTGAGCTACACCATAGCTATGCCCAATGATTCTACCTGTGGTCAAAACCCTTAGTCCCCCTGGTTCCCCCATCATTAACCTTTGTTTTCCCTTATTATTGTTGGTGGTTATCCCCCCATCAGTTGGTTGGTTAAGAGCTTGACCCATAGCCAGACCCAAGCACCCCAAGGTTCACCCCATGGGGCGCCGAGACTCGCCAAGGCACCGCGTCGTAGCGCGGAGCTCCCGCCGTGGCAGCCCAGGCTTGCGCCAGCGCGGCGCCTTGGAAGGATGCACCGTCCACCCATCAAGGCCATCGTGCCGAAATAGGGTGATGGCAGTGATGGTTGGTCAATGGTTGGTCAATGGCTGGTCAATGGTTGATAACTGGTTGATAGATGGTTGGTCAATGGTTGATAAATGGTTGGCTAATGTAAACCGGTGGGTTGATAACTCCTGACTTTTCCCCGTAGCGTTCAATTTTGCGGCGGCACTACGTTCGGACCGGACCTCATTTTGACGATAAACCAACAATTATTGCTGTAAGCAGCTTGACAAATTACGGTCGCCAATTACACAGTAATCCAAACGCCTTTGATTGCAAACTTTGAGTACGAATGACAGATTCCTGTTAACATTCGTGGAATTTGGTTCAGAGCGGCTAATCATCAATCCATGTATAGCATGGTTTGTAGTGCAAACAATAAAAAAACAGTAAACGCATAAATGAATGAATGAATGAATGAATGAATGAATGAATGAATGAATGAATGAATGAATAAAGAATAAACGAATGCATATATCACATTTGATGAACAAATCAAACAACTTAAACTTAAAACTTACAACTAATACATAAGAATGTCATGTAAATACACAATCTATACCGATCAAGAATTATCAAGGCTTTCCAGCATCCGTTATCTAGGCGCAAGCTAACTGCCCGGTACAATTAGCAGCAGCCAGTGAACATCCCTAGCGCCAAAATCTGCAACGGCACTGTTGGTTGCATCCTTGTGGCTGACAGCTGGGATGTTCACCTACTGTTGGGATGGTAAATTTCAAGAACCCTTTTGGCCACTCAGATGCTAAATCCATTGGTTGTTGTCCCTCGATATCAACCATGAACAAGCAATTGTTGACCATCAGTTATCAACAATGGTTGCTTACATTAACCCAACCATTTACAAACCATTGACCAACCATGGACCAGCTGGTGAAATCAATTATTTCACCATTCCTTGGACCAGGATGCTGGGTCACACCCCATCTGCCTTTCATCACTTGATAGTTTATCAAACCAGGGGTACCCCCAAATCATCTGGTGCATTAACCATTAATGGTAATAAGCTAACTAGTTAGTCAACCAACCAATTGTTAATAATTACTATGGAAAATAAAAATGTTCGAAAACCACCAACCAGTTGACCATTTACAATAATAAACCCACCATAACTTCGTGGTCCCCAAGTCGCAGGTCGAAATCCCTCCGCCAGGCCCACCGTAAAACGCCCCGCACGCCCAGGGACCATCGCCCTCAATGGCCTTCAAACGCTGGGCCAAGGTCCGACGTAAGGGCCCTGGCGCTTGCGCAAGTTGGTGGCGCCAGGGTCAAGCAGGGCGTTTGGCCACCAAGCCGTTGGAGTATTTTCCCTAGGGATTAAACGAAAATTTATCAACATTATTAATTAAAATCATTAATTTCAATGGTTTATAAGTATTTTTCGTTTATCCTGGGGGATATAACCACCAAAATGAATGATTAATGATTAAGATTAATGATATAACCACTGATTGGCGGTATGATTTTGCTAGGGAAAATATGGGAAAATAAAAAATGGTAGCAATAGTGGTTATGGTTAAACAACTATATGGGTTTGTCCAGTTCGCTATGGGTTTGTCCAGTTCGCATGATGACTTTGTAGTGGCTAGAAATGGTTAATGATGGGGTAGAATAAGCAACGATAGCGGTTAAACAACTACTAGCCATGGGTTTGTCCATTTCGCCATCGTGGTCCCTACTAACAATCCAAGTTCATAGCCATTATCAAACCACCAGTGACGTGGCACAGCACTTTTGGACAACCCCATATGCATCTAGGTCTTACAATTCAACGCAACAATTGACAGTGGTTGTTTCGAAGAAGTACATAACTAGCTTCTTGGTCGCGCTATGAAATTCCCAAACTTGAGAAGGTAAAGCTAATCCTTTCTCGCCTGTCAGTATGGTGATTCCAGTACTCTTTCGTCCAATTCCAGTGTTATCTGATTGAAAAAATGGCCGTAATATTGAGTAGGGTGTATGGTTGAATAACCAGCATATCCAACAGTTGCTGACTATTGGTAGTTTTCTGTTTCAATCAGCCATGGCCAACCATTGTGGACCAATATCTCCACTGCTGGACCTTCGTTGACCATCACTAAGCAGGTTACTACTCCTGATTCCCGGTGCCAACCATCATCGGTCTTTGACTCAGTGCGCCCCTGGTTTTTAGCATCATCAGTCATCACTACTGACCATCATCACCATCATTCACCATTCATTATCACGCAGCAATTGATCATGAACTACCAGTCACCGTCCATCATCAGCCATTAATTTACCATCATCAGCCATTAATTCACCATGATAAACCAATAATTCAGCATGATAAATCACGACTCAACGTCAGTCACGGACCCTAACCAATCAACACCATCCAACCATGGCTGCGCCGCCTGTGTCACCGGGCACGTCAATGGGAAAACCCAGCGCTTCAGCAGCTGCCCGGATCACGGTGCCCTCACAGGTGGACACAGCCGTGGTCAGCACGGCACGTGTGGAGGATGGTCACCTGTAAGGATTCGATTCTATGGGTTGAAACCGGTTGAAATTGGTACCCAAAACGTCCCAAATGGAACGCAAGGTTCCAAAATGGGTAGATGAACATCATTGAACGTTCCAACAGGTCGACGAATCTGCTTATTTTGGGGATGTGATTCTGTACATGGACAGTCCGTGATGATAATGATGATGATGATGATGATGATGATGATGATGATGATGATGATGATCCACCGCCGTTCTCGATCATGGCTCACTGGTGCCTCCAACTCAACGACATCCACCTGGCTCTTGGGGAATTGATTCGCCAGCCACAGCGGCACGGATCCGGAACCTGCAGGGATGCCAGGCCACAGTCACGTGGTCACAGCCAGGTGGGAGAGGTGCTGTAAGGTGCCAAGCCCAAGGCCACCTCCCCCAGGTGCGCCGCGGCGCCTAGGCCAATGACCAGCACCTTGGGCTCCTGGACGTTGAAGCTGCGCAAGGCCGCGGCCACTGAGGCGCTTAAGGTCTTGGGGTAGTTCAAGGCCAAGACCTCCAAAAACCAGCGACCCTGTCCGCTGTCAGCTGCCGAGCTAAGCTACAGATTTGATGTAGCAAATATAGGATTTCTTTTAAATAAATCTATGGATTTCTAGAACTTGCAAGAAGTATCAACATGTGTATATCTATAATTGATTAATCTGGATGTCAGAGAAGACCATTTCAGTGCATCTCAACTGTGAGCTTCACAACCACGATCTCTGTTCAGTGATGTATCCTTTGTTCCTAGCATGGATTTTGCCCTTGCAGTAGCATCCCTTGCTACGAAACCAACCAGTGATTCCCTTAGTTACTGACTACAGTGAATTGGCCCTATCCAATTCTGGGCTCTTGCCCGTCTAGTGTGTCGCATTGTGGCCCAGTGCCCCGTTCTCGGGTGTTGGGTCCCACCCTGGAGGTGGACGAAAGAAGAAGAAGAAGAAGAAGAAGAAGAAGAAGAAGAAGAAGAAGAAGAAGAAGGATGTAAAAAGAATCTACTTTGTTCGCGATGTGCGGAATCCCAGGACTGCATCTATGCACACCTACAAATCTTACGTTAGTTAGTCAGTGTTAGTCACCTGTCAAAAGGTAGGACCAATTACATTACCGACCAGCGATGTCTTGCAACTGACAAGTCAAGGGGACGCCAAGCACCTCCAGCTGCCACCCTTCAGCTGTGCCTTTGGGTCAGCCTCTGGCAACCAGGAGCCGTCCGGGGAGCACGTCACCTGGGATCAAGTACCTTGGAGCCTACAAGGAGCACTTGATTCAACATAGCGAAGTCAATGCGTACGTTCCCAGGATACGAATCAGTTCCATTACATAGTCTCTCGTCTCTCATGCATAAGTTATGTATATAATTGATAACCAAGTTTCAATGTGGTCCAACTTGCATCAGACTGTCAGTTCCGATCATCGGCAACTGATCATACCTTGAGCACCATACCTTGGTAGATCCTCCAACTTGATCATACCAACATCATACCTGATCATACCAAATGCTCAGTTCGATCCTCCAACTTGGCGTGCCAGGCGCCAAGACCCGCCTTGGAGACAGACTGGATGAAGGGAGGACCAGCATCCTCGCAGAAAGGTCGTGAGAAAAGGCAGAGTTGAAACAATGATCCACCTGGTGGTTTCTTGATGGCCAACCCCCAAATCATCCATTAGCGGTTTATAATGATAAACCATCCATTTCTATCCATTTCTGGGGTTCCTCATTCTGAGAAGTCCCCATCCTTACAGTCACGACCGGCCGAGCGATTCCCCGCTCGCCTCACCAGCCGCCGCTTCGAAGGTCAAGCTGCGCCACTCCTGGAAGCTGCCCGAGGGCCAGCCATCCGGCACCTGCGCGGCAGCGTAAGGGTGGAAGGGCCCTTGGTACCGTGGTGATCCAAGGCATCTGAGATCCAAGCTACAGATGCAGATCGTTCGAATCAACTGACGGGAACAAAACTTTGGATCCGGTCGAACAACTGTTGGAGATCTGTTTGGATAATCCGTCCTCATTTTTCGACCAGAAACAGGTTTTTGGTTTTTTGCTTTGGATCTCCAGTTGATCAAGGCCGACGCTGCAGCATAGAAGTGGAACTTCCAGGCAGGTCATGTCCCTTTAAGTTCCCGCTGGTTTGTTTCCCAAATAGCTCTGTCCATCAACGAGTGGCATGTAAATGTAACGTATCAACAAGCAAAGGTGGTTAGCCCGCGCGCTTACGCTACATTCCACAGTATGTCAGTATGTCAATTAAAGTGCTCATAAAACCCACCAAAAAAAACTAACCTAGTCAACAAATCCACGAACAAATTCACTCACACGACACCGCTGCCCCATAATGTGAGCCACGGTGAAAAGTCATTGTAGTGCAAATAGTCACCAACTCTAGGGATTAGATACCTTTTTTACGGTGACTAGGATCCACGAGGATCCATGACAGAGACTTACATGACTCGCCCAACGATCTAATGGCACCAACTATAGGGATTCATTACAATCTTAGATGCCCTCCAGCGCCCTGACCTAGAAATCAAACAAAAACAGGACCAGTTTGACTCGGCAAACCAGCTGATTTTCCTGGTCTTTTCCACGGCAGAGCATCGATCCTTACCAAGTCTGAACAACCGGCTGATTAATACTGATGGTATGGATGTATCATTATCAATGCTAAGATTAGGCCATTAATAATAGCCGATCATTATATAATAACAATGGTAGCCAATGACAAATCAGAACCATCAATGAATTTCAACACTGGCAACGCTCATGATGTTAATGATCCATGTAGAACCGCACTGATGATAAATGTTCAGCATTGCTAGTACTGTAACGCTTCAGCAGCTGGTGAACAGAAACCATCTGTTAGGCTGATGAATAGCTAATAAGTAACAATGGTTGCCAGGTCTAGTAGCCATGGGTACTCATCAGCCATGTCTGCCTGCCATCAGCCACCAAGTAGTCAATAATTTCTGAACAATCCATCACCCATGGAACTTACCCATGGAACTATTCTTAACTATTTGCTGCTCTTTTGATACTCATTCTGAACCATGAATCCATCATTGACTGTTTAGAAACCACCATTTACCGTGATAAGCCCTTGCTAACCATTCACAACCATCATTTGAGCACCACTAACAATTCATATATAATCATCACTAATCATCATTTAGCATCGTGATCATCATTCACCACCATGATCATCCAGTATTGACAGCCAGGAAATCCATCATTAACCACTATATATCAAATTGCATTGACCATCACTATTCACCGTCATTAGTCATCACCAACAACCATGGTTAGTATGAACCATGCTTATTAACTGTTCTCAAACCATCGTTTGCCAATACTATGAATCATCACTAACCACCAAACCAAACCCCCAAGTTCCTCACCTGCTGTTCCGAGGCAGGATAGCCACGAACTTGTAGAGTGCCACCACAGGAGAGGGGCAAACACAACCTGGTGGACCAGCCCCAAGGCCGGTCATTGATCAACCCATGGAATCAACACGACCTCTGCATTGTAATCAGCACATGGCCGCAATGCCTCAGATTTGGCGATAATGAGATTCCCCAGCTCGAGCAAAATGTGAGGTCCCAGTTTGTGGAAGAAACGGCAGCCTTGGGCATCCCTACGGCTCACACATGGCGCTCTTCTTACCCATCTGGAAAACATTGGAGCTACAGCAGGCAATTGGCGACAAAGCAAATTGTGAGCTTCTTTTTCCATTAAATGAATTTGTTTCAGAGGCTCGTGCTATACAAGATACAAGATTTAAAAAAGTGTTAAAGCAATGTCGAAACTTCATGCTGATGGTCTTCACCTTCAGCGCTGGGAAGCCTCCACAACATCCTTGAAGGTGTAGAAACCCTTGGCGGCAGCCATTGCATCCAATGGATTCACCTTCGAGAACATGTTGTTGGTCACGGTGGAATCAACGACTTTGGCCATGGAATTGTACACGTCCATGACAGTGGACTTGGGCACGGATGCCACCAAGCGCCCCAATGCTGCATTC
>VSDK01002351.1:14643-69773 GCA_009767595.1 Symbiodinium kawagutii | reverse complement strand
GGGACCGAAGCGACTACGCGGCCAAGGGCTGCATTCACGGCATCCCAGTCAGCACGCGAAGTCACACCGTTTGGCCCGCTGATGCTCCCAATGGCCTTGTGATGTGCTTCTGCTGCCTCTTTGAGAAGCTTGGGATCGGCGGCTGCCCCCATTTCGATCATCTTGTCAATTGCTTTCAACGCCTCCAAGGGCTGAAACTTGCCAGGGGCCTGGAGGAAAATTCCATTGTTCCAATCCACTTCCTTGGCAAAAGAGTAGGAAGCATCTCCAAGCTTCTTTGCAGCATCGCCAATCTCATCAGCAAAAGCCGCAGGAGCCATCATCATGCTGGCTGCTGCTGCGGCCACTGGAGCAGCATGCCGAGGCCCAGGCACAAAATTCAAGTGCTGCTGGACACTGCAGGCAACAGCCAACGCAACTCCGACAGCAACAGCTTTCCTTGCTCCACGCACCATGGCCACCAAAAATCGAAAGTGGGCCGGAGTTGCTCCAAAAATTGCCTCTAAAACTGGCTTGAACCATGTACCGCAGGATGATTGGGATGAGTACAGATATTCCAAATAACCGGGGCCAGGCCCCAGCTATGTCATTATCATTGAGTTCCCAGAATCCATGAAAATCCTACCTCCTGCCGTCTCGATTCTGCATTCAAGAAAAAAGATTGCAAAGGGACAAGCACTGCCAAAGACGTACTGTATCTTGTAGCAAGAAATCAGCACAAAATCCATGTCACTGGACATCTATGGTGAGACCCTAGTCCATCTAGTCCTAAGAGCTATCAAGGGGGTACTTGCCATATTCGGGACAAAACAATGCAATCACGGATCAAATACAACGTGAGGCAGGATGGTTTCTCGCCACCGGCCACATCTCAGGGACGCTGGAACTTCAACGTCTGTCCCAGGTTGGTCATACTTGGCTATTTCTTGAAATGGGTGTTTCTCAAAAATAGGGTGCCTCCAAATCATATAGTATAAACCATCTATAATGGTAAACCTTTCAATTTTTCGGGTCTCCTATTTTGAGAAACGCGCAAATGCCTATGGTCCGGTGTATGATAAACAATCGTGTGGGATTCTCCGGCTCAAGATCTATCTGGTAAACTATGGTTTTGTTCATGGCTAGTTATCACGGTGCATAACTGAAAATGCCGCTCGCAGCAAATCATCCAACAATAGCAACAAGATCAAACCAGCAACGATCTTCGAAATTGGCAACGACACATGGTCGATTACCATGGCTATATTCCAGTTCCAAGCCCAACTGCACATACCAATGGCAATCATCTACCACAACCAGCCAGCAAACATAGCAGGTCTGGACATAGCATGGCTCCCCTTGCGCTTTGAGGAGTCAACCCATGGCATGGGCTACAGCAGCCGTCCTCGAAGGAACCAACCATCAATTCATAGCGACTGACTACTCCGAACGTACAGCAGTATGAAAAATATCACTTCATAGTATCTAGCCCCTAGCCCCTAAAAACATGATTCATGGCTGTAATCATGTTGTGGTAAAGCAGTATTTTAGCTGTATAGACACTTTCATCCATGCAATCCTGAATTCTGCTCCCTGATAGCCGCTGCCCAAGTAGTGTTAATCACTAGCCACTACACCGATCCTCCCAGCCAAGTCCGAACCGTGGGGCCTCTCAGTGCCAGGGCCGCAATATTCCTCTCGGAGTTCTCTCCTGAAACCGAGAAGTGGGTTTGATCAATGGTCAATAGCCATGGCTATGCCCGCAAAAATGCTGCCATGGTTCAATGATGATGATGATGATGATGATGATGATGATGATGATGATGATGGTGATGGTGCTGATGGTGATGGTGATGGTGATGATGATTTTATGGGGGTGGTGACGGTTGCTGATAATGATCATGAATCATGATGTTTAATTGATGGTTTATGATTGTTAATGGTAGTGATGATGGTTGATGATGATTAGTGATGGTTAATGCGGAACAATAGGGTAACATCAATGGCCAGCAATAACAGGGAATCTTAGTTACTGATTAATGATGGTTCATGCTTGTTTACGATAGTTTGATCATGGCTAGTGACCATGACTTGAGGACAGGGGATGCCAGGCGTAGCTGATGAAGGCTAGGGTTGGCGGATTTTACCCAGAAGCTTTGCAGTTCCTGTCCCTGCCAATACTTGCCTTTAGCAAGAACAACTTCAGCTGCCGCGAGTTTTAACGCTAAAGCTGATGATGGTTTATGGTAATGTTGCTTTGATACTCATTGTTATTTAGTTATTTAATCATTATTTTTGCGCTTAATGATTGTTTTTGATGCTTTGGCTGTGGCTACGACAATGATGAATGATGCTGATGATGCTGATCATTGTGCTGCGAACTTCGTCAATGATCACGGTTTATGATGCTGGTCTAGGTTGAAATGTTTCATGATGTTTCAGTGGTTCACTGATAGTAATGAATCATGATGTTTAACCATGGTTAGGTCGATACTAATGTTTGGTATTTCTAATAACCACTAAGAATCACAGTGAAAATCACTCATAATTACCAATAAACAATCATAATCAGTATGTTTTTTTACATCTCCAACAAACAGAAGGGCAATCACTACTAGTCACAGTGGTTCGGTTGCACTGATGGTTGGTTCATAGTGCTGAATTGTGGTTGATGATGTTGAAGCTCCCACAGTGGTGCGCTACCCCCCAGCTTGGTCTCACCGAAAATTGATTCAACATGGTGATTTTTCCAGCATAAGTAGCTGCTTTACATTTTACCTCATTTTACCTATTCAAAAATAGGGATTTCCAACTTCCAGATTAGTTTACTAGAGGGTACTCATCGCGGATAAAAATCTAAATTATACACAGCTGATACTGGCGCGGTCAATGGACATAGTTGCTGTTGCTCCATTAGCAACCGTTCTTATCATGTTATCATTATGATAAGTGTTGACCATACCAACCATTGTGGTTCATGATCATTGTTATCATGAAACGCGCTGAGCTATCACCCATCATCCCAAGATCATTCACCATACTACTGTAATTCATACAACCAAACCATATTGATTTGCAACTATAATCACATTTACGTGGTTAAACAGTTCGTGGTTTCTCAAACTAGGACCCCCAAATCACCCTTTCTATCAAACCATTCATGATAAACCATCATCCATAACTTCTGGCTTCCCAATTTCAGATCCTACCATAGGGTTAAACCAACCGTTATGGATGTTGATGGAACCAACCATGGTCCCCGTAACCACCCAGCAGCTACCACGTTGATGCTGCCCTTCCAACGGTAGCAGCTCCTCCCCGGATCCAGTGGCGGCCCAAAGAACGCCGGACGCCAACAACCGCTGCTGCAGCCTGTCGAGTGATGGCTATGAGATACACGTGGCAGTGCTGCTTTCAATGGTGAAATGATGTTTAATGTGGTGAATTTGTGGTACTCAGCTAAATATCAATGTGGCTAATGTGGTGAACTAATATTTAATGTGGTTAATTAAGTATAGTACCCATGAATTGATATCTAATGTCGTTAATTGTTGATATTAATGGTTAATTAATGGTTAATCTTAATGTGGTTCATAATTAAAAATATATGTGAATTCATGGTTAAAGCACTTTTGTTTGTCAAGCAATGGTTAATTCATATTTCAACGGTCATTTGATGGCTAATCAAGGGTTCATGGTGAACTGATGGTGATAGAAAAGGGCCAATGATGGAATTCATACATGTTTACCAATCAAAAACACTGATAGTGCTAGAAAATGGCAACTGAGAGTGGTAGAAACTTGAAACTCATAGTGGTCTGAAAACAGTCAACTGTGGCAAATCCCATCGGACCTAATCCTGGTTGGTGACTCTCAAGCCATCTGCGCTCCACGGCGCCGGCCTAAGCCGCTCAGAAGCACCGGGACCAAGGCGCAGCGCGGCGCCTCCAATGGCTGAAGCATGGATCCAAATGGATCGAAGTAGATCTCAACTGCTGAAGATGAAGTAGTGATGACCACCAAAAAACCATCAACTGATGGATATGAACCGCAACTATAGCATCTAATGGAACAGCAAATAACCGGAAATGAACAGCAACTATAGCAACTATAGCATCTAATGGTAGATAGCATCATTTGATGACCATGAAAAAATGATTGATAATGGCTACCCAGGATGAAGCTAAACCCCGGATTGATGATCATAGGGGGTATGCCCTAAAAGCCTTGGTTTCCCACCAGAGTGGTTACCCCAATTAATCAACCAGGGGTTTATGAATCCCGGGTAAACATTAACCAGAAATGAACAGCAACTACAGCAACTATAGCATCTAATGGTAGATAGTGGTTCGTTGACCATCTACCTTGGACAATATTCTCTGGTAGATAGCGGTGAGTAGCCAAGGAGCCACCCCTGCGCCTTCCGGAGCCTGCGCAGTGTCTTCGGCTGGCAGCCGACGTACATGGCCGAGGAAACACCAGGCACGTTCACGGCAGGGTGTTCATCAGCAGTTCAAGCAACGAAGAAAAACCTCGTGGTAAAACAGTTTGGTATGTAACACAAGCTGGGCTGGTTCTTATCTAGGGATCCAACAACAGGTTGGTGGTGTCATTCATTGTCAACCCAACTGAACATAATTTGTGTTAACCACCAACTAAACAAACATTAAAGAAGACTTGTTTCTTCCAAAAAATAACTCCAGAGAACCAAAAACATCCAATGTCAAATTCTTAAATGCAAATATGACAATTTCCCTCTGGTTTCATCGCAAGTCATGTTCGATTCACATTTCGTATTTATGTACTTGTTCTATGGGGTTGTCCGTACATGATGTAGCCCTGATGATGCCTGGACCTGATTATAGTTGACATCACTAGTGAGTGTATTCAAACTATGTAGTCAGCATCGTTGATAATGACTTAATCATCATTGATTGTTCAACAACAACGATGAATGCATCCCGATGCACCATGCTCCACAGGATGATCATCAAAACTGCACAGAATGGGTGCAAAGCTTGGGCCAAAACATGTGGATCTTGGAACACTGTCTCCAACATGGCAGGAGGTTGCACCATTGAAGTAGCTGGTTGGATTAGCATGATTGGTGGTAGCATTGGCTTAAACACTGGTTTACATTGGTTTACGTTTGGTGCCGCCATTGAATGTTTATATTGGTCTACAGAAAGGCCTTCATCTTCCAGCCAGCAGCATTCGGTTATCAAACGGCAGTAACAAAACATGACAAAATGACATGAAACATGGCAAACAATGCTTTCTGCTAGGGTAGAGCCACATCGGCTCGCGATTATTCGCAGTTTACAGTGTGTTCCTTCAAAGCGCGTATCGGGGATGATTTGCAATTTCAGCCAGATACGCACCTGGTTGTTAATCAAGCCACAGCATTGCTGTCGCGCACATTCAGCTGCTGTGACACTGACACAAACACATTATATGTGATACAGCAAACTACAATATGTCATGGATTGGCCATCTTTGACTATTCTGCAAACATTATCATTATCAACAATCCGGCATGACTGGCAATCCTGCATCATAGATCATCAAGAACCATCACTTCGCAACATCTGAAGCTTTCTATACTTTTCTCATCCCACGTCACACCACACGGTCGAACCAAACCTCGAACCAACCGCACGACACCGGGTTTCCCCGGGCCCCACGGTGGTGAAACCATCACCGCCAGCAGATCACCATTCGGGAACTGCTCCCGTGCTCTGTTGTACAGTCGCGGATCGGTCGATCGCGGCGCTGTCGAGACTGGTGCAGTTTCTGTGGTTGGTAGGCTATAAGGTGGGTAAACCCCCTGGTTCCCTGGGATAGAACCAGTCAAAACTGGCTTTTCTAGCTTACAAACAAGGCCTGTGGAGGTAGACAGCATGAATCAATGAGAATAAATGCATGGCTGTGGGTCACCCCCATAATGAGCCAAACTGCTCTTAGAAAGAAACATCTGTTTGAGGGCTAATGAAGCACTCAGGTATCAGGTCGGTTGACAATCCCTTGGACAATCATCCTGTCAATTGATATTCCAAGGGATGATTATCCAACCTGCAGGTGGTAGCCTAGAGAATTAAGCCTTAATATTGTAAGACAATATTCAGGTGATATCAATTGATATCACATGTACTTGTATTCTTTCAATGCAGGTGAGAGCCTAAAGCCTAGGAGTTCAACCAGGAGAGTTCTGGTGCTCGGATGACCTACAACAGCACTGGTGATTTCACCCTACAGCTCCGCTGCATCAACCTCCGCGAAGAAAAAACAACACATCCAAATGGTTCTCGATGGCCTATCCTCCTATTCTTGTTGCTTCTTGTTGGTTAGAAATTATGAACGCGTGCATACACACAATAAGCAACGATCAGCAAGCACGTTTGGAGAATGACCAACGAGAATAACCTTTCGTCCCGAATTGCATCTGTGGGCGTGGCATCAACTCTTGCCCCGGCCTACTAAGTGTCTCGTTCTCCAGCTAAGCTGTGTTCTGCAAACAAGTTCTGGGAGCAAAATGCCAATGGCTGTCATACTTCCAACATCTTCCAATTGCTTGTTTCACGTAATTTGCAGATTGCACCGATGTTGGAAACATCGACTCTCCAAGCATCAACAGCTTTTCCATAGGTTCGAATATCCTGCTTGCCAATGTTTTTCCATGTTCACAGGCTAAATACCTGACACATCCTGACACCACATTCAGCCCACATCGCAAACTGCGGTGATGCTCGATGGCACGAAGTTGCTGTCCAGGCTGGGTATCCAAAAATTCAGCTCTTGCTTTGACTTTCCCTAGGCACAAGAAGCATTGAGCCAAATGTTGGGTCAAAACCAGGTTTCCCAACATCCCAACAGTCCGACTGTCGGGATGCTGTGCCATGCCCACCTCTTTGGATGGTTGATACCCCTTAAACAACCACAGGATGATACTGACCTCCGAGCGACCCACCAAACTACCAACTGGTGACCTGCCAAGTGGAGGACCTACATCTGAAAAGGAATGGACAATATGGCGATTGTTTGACCTCCCAAGAAACACATGTTCTTTACTAGATGTGGATAAAACCCCCGGGATCATTCTTCTTACATAATGAAAAAAAACAATGAGTTATGTTCCCCACCAGTTTTGTGGACATAACGTTTATCAAATTGATTCTTACACATGACTTAACTCAAAACAACAATGATCACTAGAACCATCCCGATGGACCAGTAGATTTTTGCTGCCCCGTTCCGGCGCTTTAGACACCCAGTGGCCAGCAGAACCGCCGCGGCGAATTCAAAACAACCTCACGATCGAAGGCCGCTTGCGCCGGCCTGGCACGCGTGCGCGTGCCAAGACTCAGGGGTGGACCCCCATGAGCACGTGAAACAGGATTAAACAGAAAGGGAAATGGTTTCAATAGGTTATAATAGACTATCAATGTGATGGTTTCAAAACAAATGGTCACCAATACGATGTAATTATCAACCATCAACCGTCATTTCACAATGTTCGCCGTCCTTGTTCGCCATCAGTATGAACCATCAATGCACCAGTATCAAACAGTGGTCATCACTGAGCATCATCATCCATCACCAATGACCACCAAGTACTCATGTTGATTCAATCCCTATCGTTGTTGAATGTTTGGGGGTTAGTTGGCCGCCTTTAACCAAGGTCAATCATCATTTCCACCACCAGCATGATGGTCATCAGAATTGTTCTCATCATGATCAGCCATCACAGTTTTCACCATCGTTATAACCAACATGGGTGCTTCTCAAGCCATATGTGACCCCAAAGCTATGGTTGGTTTATTACCGTAGATGGTTATTGCAGGATGATACCTGCGGAATCCCCTATGACAGGAGAACCCATCACATCACAATCATCAACATCATTAAGCACCATCCCTCCCTACATCAACATCGCCATGGCCCTCCTTTCCCGCCTGCATCGCTGCCCTTCTGACTCTCCTGCGCCACGAACTCACCGCTACATGATCCATGGAGCTGATACCTTGCGCACCTGCGGAGAAACTGGGCCCTTTTTGATTTGTTAGACCTGGCAAACTCGTTTAATGTTGGATTCTGATTAGTGTAACACCCCCTAAAGTAATGAAAATAGATGAAACCAACAGGTAGATACTAATCAGAAACCAACATTATTCACATTCCCTCAACTAACCTGGTTACGGTGAACATCACCATTTTTTGAAGCTGGGCATTGTAAATGTTTTTTTTCACTTTCAGCTGAGTTTGCCAGAGTGTGAAATTTGCTGCGATTCTGCAGCGTCTGTGATATGGATATTTCCATTAGTGGCCTCTACGTCATCGATGGTCTTCCAACACCTGTTGCTATGCTGCTTCAGGGATGGTGCGTGAAAGCCTTCATAACCTGCTTGGATACTCTACCCATGTAACTTCGTCCGTTTTTGACATCCCATCATCATTTTAGGAGAACTCAAAACTTATGATTTTTGGATGATGCTTGCTTCTAACAGATAACTTATAATCCGATCCAATCCTACAAAAAACCTGTAGAATCCTACGACATCTACAGTTTGTCATGGGGATTCAACATGTCAATCCCTACAAATTCCTATAGTATCACACATCCAAACCTAGAATATCCTGATAAAGCCCTACAATTTCCTACGAAACCTATATAATCCCCAGCATTTTCTCCCCAGGTTTCCTTCCACTGCCCTGTCCTCGTGCCGAGCATGCGCCGCATGCGCAGCGTGCCGGCGAGGCCTTTGTCAGGGCTGATCAGGACTGGTGATGGAAGTTATGGATCTGTAGTTGCGAAGGAAGAACGTGGAATGGTTATTGGCAATAATGATTAGATAATAACAAATTGCCAATAGCCATCACCCGACTATCTAGAACTTCCATCACCCTAGGGTTATTGGCTATTGGAATAGAACTTCCATCACCCGATTATAACTGATTGTAACCTTCCAATAGCAGTAATTATTGATTATAAATGGTAATTATTGATTATAATTGATTATAACCATTGAACATGAAAATAATGATCTGAATGAAGTTGCAATAGGATCAATGATGGAAGAATTTACAGTTCTTCCATGTTTCCATTCAGTGATAATCATGGAACTAGAAAATGAAATAGGATCAATGATCTTATTATGATCTGAAGTTCCATGGCAACTACGTGTAAAATCATGGAATTGATTAAAACTTCGCAACTACAGTTCCATGTATTGGCAATAACGATTGATCAATTGTTGTAGTTAATCAATTAGGTAAGGGAATGAATTATAATTGATCAATTGCTATCCATCATGATTGATTGTAACCATGATTGGAAATAACTTGATCAAACTTAGAGGTTGATAGTTGTAATTGATAGGGTTATAAGCATTAACAAGGGCAAATATAATTATTAATAGTAGGGAATAATCAGCAACAAGTATGTGGCTGATACTTGTAATTGATTATAATCTAAGAATCAATCTCTATGGGTTGACCTCTATGGGATTATCATAATCAACGATCTAACCACTATGGGTCAATCAACTAACCAATGGGGGATAATCACCAGCAATTTCGTAGGGAAAACCATGGTTAATGATGGGGAAGCCAGGGGTAAAGGGTTTTGACCCACTGCCATGTATGGAGGTTTGAATTGCGATCAATGATGGTAAAAACTGATGATATTACAATTATTGCTAATGATTTTGTTGATTCAGGCATAGTTAAAGTTATAATGTTATAAAAGGTTATACTGGTGAACAGTTGCACCATGGATACCGTGGAGTTAGTGCATATGTTGCAATAATCATGACGGTTATTATGTACCACTGCTACCAATGACTGGGCTGACTATAATATGGATCCTCAAAATCAATGATATATTTCTGCAAGCATCATGATGGTTGTCAACTCAATTGAAATCATTTCGTGGCTGATCAAGGAAGTCAAAATGGTTGATCAGGCTTCTGCCCAGGGCAACAAATGACAAAATTAGTGACACTCCACCACTTTAGCTTTGCGTTTTCTGTGCAGTAAATCACAACACCAAACCATGAGTCTAGACATGTTCCCTAAACCTACATCCCCAAAACAGACTTCTTGGCATCGTGCATCGCATATCATATTGATCCCAGACAGAGTCACCAACCTTGGGATTGCTCGGTTGATCACCATCTGCATCTAACGGGCTCGACTTTTGTAACCTCTGCCGAGGATTGTTGAAGCGCTGCATCCGCTGAGGCTTGTTGATCAGCGTGACAGCACTGATTGGATGGCTTTGCATCACGAGGACGCGCTGGACGCGTACCAGGGTGTCTCGGGTGCTATACTTCCACAACCAACAACAGGTAACTTTAGAAAGTCACCAGGATTGACTATCCCCATTGCGCCACTGTTGGCGCTTGGACGAACAACCGCGAAATTTGTTACCATCCATGGTTATCATTCAGCTGAGACAGCCACTGCGCGCCATTCTGCGCTATAGACTCAGCTCCCCATCCAGCAGTTGCCACGTCGCGAAAAAAGCGGTTGAGGTCGTGGCGACTGGGCAGGGGCCGGCGAATCTGCCAGCACTGGTTGAGGTACCGGCCCTAACTGGGCATGCCTTGCAGCAACAAGGACACCAAACCAATATCATTCATATCCTTGATCGAACTATAGCTCACAATGATGGCTGTTGATGGTTGATGATTCATACGCCACTTCTGTTGTAATACCACGATTTGATGGCAAGTCACTGGCTTGTTCACTGGTGCAGTCGTCACGCTGGGAACGAACCGCAACGGTTCTCACTGTCTCATGCAGTGCTTCTTCACAGAATCCCAGCCTCGGCCACTGAATCATGGGTGACGACTGAGTGTACCGATCACGTGTCAAATTTCTATCCAGCTGTACATATCATAAATATATCATATACATATAAATAAAATATAGAGATAACATATCATAGGGTTGGTGGTCGAACCGCCCCTATGAAAAATATTAGTCAGCCAATCATTTGTTAATAATCACTAGTGAAAAAGATGTTTAAAACCACCAGCCAGCAATTATTATCCAGCTGTACATATCATAATTACTTATTCATTCACAGGGTAATATGCAACATGGAATTGATCATGCCAATCATATTCGTAGACTTTCTCGAATGTGATTCTAAAACAACAATAATTACAATGTTTACACAGTACCATCCACAGTACCATCCATCCATCCATCCATCCATCCATCCATCCATCCATCCATCCATCCATCCATCCATGCATCCATCCATGCATCCATCCATGCATGCATCCATGCATCCATGCATCCATGCATCCATGCATCCATGCATCCATGCATCCATGCATCCATGCATCCATGCATCCATGCATCCATGCATCCATGCATCCATGCATCCATGCATCCATGCATCCATGCATCCATGCATCCATGCATCCATGCATCCATGCATCCATGCATCCATGCATCCATGCATCCATGCATCCATGCATCCATGCATCCATGCATCCATGCATCCATGCATCCATGCATCCATGCATCCATGCATCCATGCATCCATGCATCCATGCATCCATGCATCCATGCATCCATGCATCCATGCATCCATGCATCCATGCATCCATGCATCCATGCATCCATGCATCCATGCATCCATGCATCCATGCATCCATGCATCCATGCATCCATGCATCCATGCATCCATGCATCCATGCATCCATGCATCCATGCATCCATGCATCCATGCATCCATGCATCCATGCATCCATGCATCCATGCATCCATGCATCCATGCATCCATCCATCCATCCATCCATGCATCCATGCATCCATGCATCCATGCATCCATGCATCCATCCATCCATGCATCCATCCATGCATCCATCCATCCATCCATCCATCCATCCATCCATCCATTCATCCATCCATCCATTCATCCATCCATCTTACTATCTATCTATCTCAATATATCTACATATAGTATATGTAAATGTGTTTGTGTAGATCTAAATTTGAATGTGAGTATATGCAATATAATCATAGATTTGTGCTCTTTGATGGCCTGTGATGGTCATATACTAAGGATGAACCCATGGCCTTAGCCAATAGCTGCGGTTGGTTGATTCTTGATGTTGCATGGATGTTCACGCTTCATCCCATCATACGAAGACGGTTGAGCATATGGTGGTTTCTCAAAATAGAGGTACCCTCAAATCATCCAATATTGACCATTCATGGTGATAGGCATAGCATGACTGAAAACCGCAATCATTCAATCATCATCCGTATCCCCAAGAAAAAATCTGGGCAGGTTCCAATGTTCGTCTGCGCATCACCAGAAAAATGACCACTTGTCTTAAAGGGGAACAGCCAACCAACTATACAATTGTCCAATCAACCCCTTGCCTGACCGGTGGGCATGGCAACTGAGTGGTCCGATTGCCAACGAAGTGGCCCGCCCCTCACACTCATTCGGGTCGGGTGCGGGAGATCGAGGTACATACAACTCCCTACTTTTCTATCAAACTCCTCCAACAGAGGAGGTCGTAGCAAAGCTTCATTAAACACTTCCAAACTCACCATCCTCCAGCAGGTCATATTATATGTTTACGTACCAAAACCACATGCTTCGTTCAGTTTCTTAAACAAGCTTTCTGCCTTAAGCCCAATCATCGAACCAAGGGGGACATGAATCACGCAATACCACAAATATTGGGTAGTAGATGGTAGTAATAAACTTGTGCTCCTTACCTCAGGGGTGTTTCACAGTGCCCAGCTGCTGCCAAGGAGCAATAATGTTTTTTGCAAAGGCATTTGTAGGTTCCCTTGCCTCCCGTCAGGCTGTCGCACATCGTCGTACCTGTGTCACCAGCGAATCATCGCGCAGGGTCATGGTTTAGCAGCTGGTGCTGGTGAATGCCAGGACCAACAAGCACGGTTGGATGTGGTCAAAGTTGGTCAATAAAAATGGTGCGACCAACCATAGGATCTGGCTGGTAAATATACATACCAACCATATTTATGATCCTATATATATATACCATTTGGTCGATCATATACCATAAATATACCATCATGGATCATACATATACCAGCTGTGTCGGTTGTAGTGGATCCATGATGGGAATCCCCAGTGATCCAAAACTGCAACCAATTTTTGCTGGGGGATCAAGTGTTGCCATTTCTTGCTGTTCGAATAGCGACAGGATCTGTCTATTCAACGGCGTGCCCTTTATTCGACTGGGCTTTCCTCCGGAAATCATCAAGTGCAAATGCTTGGAGTGGTCCCGCGTGATGAACATGGGCCGTGAAAGTCAACGGTTTCCACCAGGCTGCCGTCTTTTTAAAGGATTGTAGGATTTTCCATCATGGTTCTCTATGACCTAAAAACCAAATCAAAGAACCAAACACGTACATAGTGAAGTGAAAATAATCAGGAAACCACATATATTGGGTGTTTCTCAAAATCGGGGTGCCCCCCAAATTATCCAATAGCAATCATTATTAGTAATAAACCAGCCATTTTTTGGGTATATTATCTGAACAAATCACCCTCAAAAAAATAAAAACATGGATTCTATCCCTATGACATTTTTATATCCCTATGGTGGTACCTATCCAACCATTAAAAAAACACTACATCCCTCTCATTAACCATTGTTTTCCCTATTGCTGTTGCCTATTATCCCCCATGAAATTGGTTGGTTAAGTGCTTGACCCATAGCCATATAGTTGGTATATATCCCCTATAGATTATTAGTTTAAATCCCCTATTATTCACCATTAACCAGCTATTCTTGGTTGGTTGCCTGCTTGACCCATAACCGCCACATCCCTTTGACAGCCACACCAGCACCGGAGGTGCCCATCTTCCGATCGCAGTCGGACCATCGACAGGAGACACCTCATTGACTCCGAAAAAAAGGTGCTGGCGCTGGCATCATGGAGGATAGGATGCGTGGATATATGAACGGTTTCTTATGGTTCATTAGGAATGATTGATTAATGATGGTTAATGAATGATGGTTAATTAATGATGGTCAATTGATGATGGTGAATGGTTACTTAATGATGGTTAATTACTGATGGTTAATTGATGATGGTGAATGGTTAATTAATGACTCATGATGGTCAATTAAGAATGGTGAACTAATAAGGGTAAATTCATATTGATGGTTAATGAATAATGGTAAATGAATAATGGTTGATTCATAATGGTTAATGATAATGACTAAGGGGATAAGAACCAATAGTAAGAGATATACCAACTATAATGTGTTCCCCCAAGAATGGTTGGTTTATTGCGCTTTGAACAATTTTCATAAGGATCCCAAGTAAAAAAGGTGCCCCTATGACTTGAGAAACCACCACATCCCAAACTGGATCTCCTCCAAAATGCCACTGCTTTCGGTAAAATAAAATTGTACACCCAACATAGAATAGATGCCATTCTTTGAAATACAAATCTGAAATGTATGCGTACGGCCATGGACATGGAGCCACTGGATGCCACTGGTCCCTTTGTCCATCAACAGTGGGGGAAACGTCACACCAACGTCCTGCCAGGTCTCACCGCCCCGCTGCCACTTGGTCTCTGGCCGGTGTTGGGGGAGCACTTTTTACTGCGCGGGTGCGGTCGGTTGGCAACCCTACACTCTCGGGTGTTTCAATGTTACAATGAAGGTCTGTCAAACACCGCCAAATACAATCAACATCAGTCGGCTTGGGATTGTAGACTAGCCATCGGGAAATCGTCTGGAAATGGTATATTTTCTCTGCCTGCTTATGGGGCATCAAGTATATGTTTTTGTTTCACCAGCAAGATCCTTCAACCTGCAAAGAACCTATCACCTTTTCCACCGAACCTTTCCAAACCATGACCCATCAAGAAAGGCCTCTCAGCTTCCGCTTGCTTTTGAAAATCCGCATACTTCATGCACCTCGCAACTGCTGATTTGAGTGTTACCGGTGTTGGCAAACCATCAGTGCAGGAAAATTTGGTATTGTTTGTCGTTCGTAGAACCAAATTTCTCAAGTACATGGGATACGGGACTCAACACTTTTTAACTTATCGGAATCTTGGATTAACATATCTTGCAAAACATGGTGAAGTTTTGGTTCCAAGTCCTTTATAGGAAACTCGCGTTATTCAATGACCCAGCAGCTCCCAGCAGCCCACTAACTTCTACTAGCTAGTAATATCTAAAAAGTACAGCTTACAACCTACCCAATGGGTATTATATCTGACTGACCTTTGCATCAATTTCCCTTTTCAAAATCTTTGGTATTGTCAGGTGCCCGGCAAACCCCAGGAATGCTTTTCAGGCTCGGCGAGTCAGATGGGGTTTTGAGACTTGCTCGCTCCATTGGACGCATCTGGTGGTGGTGGTGGCGATGATATCCATACGAATAGTGTTGGTTGTCGGTGGTGAAATCATGCAATATGCTTTATTGACTATCAGTGCAACGGTCAATCAAATTTCAGTAACCATTGTCAAACATCAGTTGTACATCATCATTCAACATGTCTTTTACCATCAGTATTTGACCAGCATTTTAGCCATAAGGTTTCACATTGTCACGTCGTGGCTGGCACAATGCTACAACTAATCACGGATCACATTTGGTCGTGCCGAGAACAAAAACAAATTGCCAAGCAAAAGGTGGCAGTGTCTTACCTTGGTTGGTATTAGTTGCTTGGCCTTCCAAGTCAACATTGAACCCGCAACAAGTACTGAAACATCTCTGAGAGATGACTTTCTGGTTGGAGATACGGGTTTGTTCAGAAATGGCTTACCCCCAAGTGACTCTCTATCAATCATGGCCATTGTTGCATGGTAGGTACCCCCAGATCTCTGGTGTACAGCTCCCATTCAGTGAGCGTCGAGCAAAGTGAGAACATCATCTTGCATCCAAGGCGCTTGCCCTTCATGTTACAGTAGCCCGTGGCACCTGTTGCACGCGCCCCACCCGAGCGGGTTTCACCCCCCCAAACTCTTAGCTGTCTTTTTGTGGACCCTGCTATATGCAAGGCGCTAGGTGGGAAGTAGATATCCCTGGTCACCAGTAGGGAGGTGCGGTTTGGAATCTTGAACGCACCGATAAAAACATTTTGAATAAACCGTGCTGTCTTAGGCATCGTGGGGTCCAAGCTAGTTGTCTTCGCAATAGCCCTATGGTGCTGCGCTTGATATAGAGCAGGGCCATCATAAATGTACATACATATTTTATCGTCAACATTTAGATAGATACACTGAGGGATATGTAATCTAATTATGTATCTATGAAAAACATGTACTGTATGTATATAAATATATATGTGTATATAAATAAGTTGTATGAATATCACATAATTATAAGTAGTATGGGGTGCGTCATTTATGGCCACCAGCAAGCGGCAACCGCCAGCCAGTTGAACTTGTGCAAGTCACCAAACATCGAGAATAATAGTTGATCATCGTTGATCCTTGGGGTACATATACAACCTCTGGTAATCTGACATCTCCATGGCAAACCATCAATCCCAATAAGCAAACCACGACGTGTGGTGGTTGCACATTGCCGCTTCTGATTGCCGAAGAGAAGGCGCTTGTACATGAAGCTTCCAATCATTGAATGATCCAAGAGAAAAACACAAGTCATTTTTCATTGGCCTCAGGCCTCACAGGCAGCGCAGCATCGATAGTGGCTCGCCCAGAAAAGTATTAATCTGAGATGAACTTCAATCAGCACGAGTTGAATCACGAACGGCTGTTGTAATTTACCCTTGAAGTGTTCATTGTTGCTGGTATATTTACAGCACTACTAACCGCTATTAATTAACCATTATTAATCGCTATTCACCAGTCTGAACTAACCACTATCAACCACTATCAACCATGATTAAGCATTATATACTAATCATGAGTCATTTGTGACCTTGTGCCCCACCATTCACCAGCTCAACAGCGCCCATCGTTGCGGCCGCGTCACATCGGCACTTGCCGCTCTTGCACACCGTCTTGCCGCGCGAGGAAGCGCAGCCCGTCCAGGAGCAGGTGCCACCGGTGTCCTGGTCAACCAGGACTGGTGGTTGAACCAGCCCGTCATGAAAAATATAAGTTCATCAAGCAATCATCCCTAAACAATAGGTATAACAAACAAGTCAAAACCACCAATTAGGAACCAGGAATAATCATTAGCTGGCCATGGTGAATCGTTCACCATCATTTCACATCATTGAACCATCACTTGACCATAATCAATCAGGGTAATCAACCATCATTGTCTCGAATGAACCCCTACAATCAACCACATGATCAAACATCCAGGATTGATCATAGTCTAGTCATCAACAACTATTTCATGGACCATCAACAACACTTAAATCGTCATTTGAGTGTCACTCTCACGAACTATCATGAACCACCATCAACCATCTAAACTGTCAGTGGCCAATTTACAAATCAACCATCATTGACCATTAAAAGCAAGTCGGTCGGTCGACCTGTCTTCCGCTGGGACAAGTTACAATGTATAATCATGGTCAACAACAATGGCTGACGTCAAGAATGGTTTCTACCTGGTTGGCAATTATTAATAGTATTGCACACAGTGCTGCTTGTCTGTGCATGAGACCTGTCCATAAAATGGCTGGCAAATATCATAGGCTGAGCTGATTGATCACGCATATAGTATTGGTTATCCGCCCCAACAATGGTCTCGATGCGTGGCTGTCAACAAGTCTACTGGATGTGATGATAACTCGGACGATTTCCCCCAACTGATTTGCAATCAACATCATCACAGCAAGAGGTCTGGAGCAAGACCTCAGGCAAATCTATATCTACTGCAAAAGGTACTTCCATTTACTGCTATGGGTCAATGTTGGCCATCAAAAAAATGGATTAGTGAACATCCAATATTGAAGCAGTTTGGACATTCATAGGATGTTCACTAGGGTACCAATGTATTGACCCATAGCCGTATCTATGTGTAGTCTGGCAGGACGAAAATGAAATCAGCTTGGCACAAGAAACTGGCCATATTTCTGAGTAATGACCTGTACCTTGTCTCCAATGACCATCCTTGCCCATTGTCATCCCCCATCCGAAGAAGTCGTTATATAAGCACTATGAAACTGAAGCCCGATGATCCGCAATGTCAGTGGAACTAAACCTAATGATCCCAGATCAGCAACCCCAATCCCCATCATTAAATTGCGTTTGTGTAACACTACTATGAACCCTCAGTATAAACCCTCACCATGATCCCTTATTACGAACCATCACGAAACCCTGTTTGTTAGTTTTGGAATGATGATCCCTGGAACTGTCATCTGATTGGTGGTTTCAAACCCGATGAAAAATATGCTTGTCAACCAACCATTTGTCATTTGTTAATATGTCCTAGGGAAAACAAAAAACGTGAATCAACCACCAACCAACAGTTGCTTAACCACTATTGTTGATTATCCCCTATCATTAATCATTAACAATAGCTATAGTCACTACATAACCACTATCTAATAGCTATAGTCACTGTATAACCACTATGAATTGTTACAGCACTTTTATCATTGATGGCTATAACCCCCCTAACATACCCTTACTATATGACCACTATTAATGGATTACAGCACCATCATCATTGATGGCTTATAACCCCCATTACTTGCCCTTACTATATAACCATGCTAGCAACCACCAGTCACGTCAGCTTCACTCCATCCCCCAGCTGCCGCCCCCACCGTAGTGCACTTGGCGTCGTGGGCCGGCGTCACGGGCGGCACCGGGCTGGGTGCCAGGGGCGACGGAGTGGGCGCATAAGCGGGCGACGGACTGGGCCCATAGGCGGGCGAAGGCATCCTGGCAGCGTCAAGGACCGGTCGATCGAATGGAAAACTTATGGTGAAGTGGTGGGTAGGAATGGGTAATTGATGGTGAAGTGCTGGTGAAGTGATGGTTTGGTGGTTCAGAATGGAGAATTGGTGAAGTGGTGGTTACAGCAAGTGGTGGTTAAGAATGGAAAATTGATGGTTAAGGATGGCTGAGTGGTGGCTAAGAATGGTAGACTGACGCACAATAGTTAATGACCATTAATACTAGTAATGAATGATTCAACCCATAATTGTTCAGTTGGTCATTAACAATATTTAGCCATTAATTACTGCATCTGTTAAGTCAACCATTCATGAAGCATCGATTAACCATTGAGTAGCCACTGGTACTACCTAATAACCCCAATCCTTGTCAAAAACTACCACTCATTCACATATTCACAATTCGGCAATAAGAACGATCACCAATGACAATAGTGGGACTGGTAATCATTCCGAAACAAAGGCGCTAACCTTGGGCTTGGCAAAATTCTATTCTTTGGCGTGAGCAAATAGAAAACCCCAAACCGTTGATGCATAACCAGTTGCGCTCACTGGAAACATGGCGGCTAACGCCGCCATGGTGGCAGCAAAGCTGAACCAGTGAAGTGGCATCAGCTGGGGATGCCTTGAAGTGATCTGTTGTAAATTCCGCTGCTTCATAGCAGCTTGGTTGGTTGCTTCGTTGCTGCAACTGTTTGGTTGGGATAGAAATAAATGCTTTCAAGGGATTGTGGCACCAAAGAACCAACATATGATCTGCAAAGAGCTGCTTGGGCCCCAGTTTTCGTTTCAGCCGTTGACTCTTGAATGGTTCCATCTGTTCGGTTTCAAGGGTGAACTCTCCGGGAGATTCCTCACACGTACCACAAACAACCTGTTATTGCTCGCGATGGTTAGGACTTTTACAATTCTGTTTCGTGAATATCCAGGTATCAAAGTAATCTAAATAGATTTGAGGTCCTTCAGATAGAGCATATATTCCTGGCCATGCCTAGGACCTAGTAATTGGTTGCCTCCCTGGTTCAACAATCCAAGGCCTACTATGATAATGTGCTACTTTAAACCAACAATTGTTCCAAAAGACGCACTCCTGGTAGCTCCTGTGCCTGCTCTCTCTTGTCTATGGATACCCTAAACCGCCAACCAGCGCCCTCTTAATAAAAAGCAAGTCAGCCCCTACCACTGCAAACAAGTTACGGCACGGGTGTGGGATACTTCTGTGCGTACCTGGCGGGCACGCGGAGATATAGCCCGCTAGAATGGTTAATAATGGTTACCAGTTACTATCTATAATGTGGTCAATCGTGGTTATCATGCTTGGCGATGGTTGATGACAGGACAACCACCTAAAGTTCGAAGACGACGCTGTGGGTCAGTACGCCCATGAGAACTCCTGGTTGTTGAACCATTGATTATCAACCATTCAATCACCAGTCTTGACCTGTATCAACACCTGGTTGGCCATCGTAGCCATCAATTCACCATCCATGATAGACCATTAGTCACCATAGCAACCATCATTAAGCAATACAAAGGGTGGTTTCTCAACTAGGGTACGTAACCCAAAAATATGGTTGGTTTACTACTACAAATGGTTAATGAGATGGATTACATGGGGGTACCCACCAGCTTTTCAGAAACCATCAGATAATCATAAATCATAACCATCAGTCACCATACCAACCATCGTTGAGGTCACGTTATATAGTTGACAATGGACATCTCACCATACTAATCGCAACCATCGGTCACCATACTAACCATCCTTAATACGTAAACCACAAGCACTATGTATCTACTAGCCATCATTCAGCAAGAATAAGCAAGATATTACCATCGTTAAGCACCGTCGCCATGGTCACCGTCCCATGTGAATCACCCTGAACTGCGCGCTTGCGCGCGACATCACAGCACAGCGCACGGTGCCGGGGACGGTCCCGGAGGCGGCTGGCAGACGCTGGCACAGGTCCTGGAACCGCTGGTGCAACAAGAAATCGAACCATGGACCATGGATTGGATGTCATGGTTATTAATTAGTTAGGGTTAGTAAGGCATGGTAGGGGTTTGTAAGGGTTAGTAAGGGTTGGGAATTGATATGTCTTTGTTGCTCGTTGTTAGTAACTATAGTAAGTTTAAGGTTAAGCCTTGGTAATTCTGAGGAATTGATGTACTAGTATGGGGAATTGTAATTGTGAATTTGGTGAATGGTTAGATTGGTGAATTGTGATTCTTAGTTGTTACGCATAGTAGCCGTCAGTAACAATTGGTGTGATACTTAGTTGTTAATCATAGTAGTGGTATACACCGCGTACTACAACAATGCTTAGCAATTGTTAATTCGCTGTCATCAGTGGTTGTTAGCCAACAATAGGAGGAGGGGAGTACACCGACAAAATCAATTACAACGGTAGATCCAGCTACTAATAAAGAACTACCAGCTAATACATCAATTAAATAGCTGGTGATGTTCGATCAAATTTGGGAGATTAATCCATTCACATGAATCTACTACTATATGAGTACATCTTGTATGTTGATATGGCCACATGTCAATATTACATACAGTTTGGATGGATATCATCGCATTATATGAGCACAAGTAAGACGTACAGGCCTAAGTGGATCACCTCCACATATTACAGCAATGTATATATAAAGATGTATATCAATGTATGTATACAATATATCCCACATGATCTCAAATGTTTCATGCATGGTACATTTACCAAAATGTACCTTAAAAAATGACCGAAATGTAGGCAAAAATAAAATACATGGAGTGTCTGGGCATATCTATGGTACATACGTTGTTCTTGTTGAAAGTACTGGCGACCGCGGCATTGGCAACTGGTGAGGGAAGGATCAGTCAATCCATAGCTGGTGTTGATCCACACTCAAGCACCGCCTGCAATGCAGCTGAGTTGCTTCTTGTTTGGCTCCCAGTATGGCGTAGCTGCCCTCAGTGTAGCGAGGGAAGTCTATGAAATTTTGCATGCGAAGGCAAAACAAAGGCCTTCTCTGAGTCATCTTGGAGAAGTTTTATTTGCTGATGCGATTCAATTGCCCACTAAGAACCCTTCCTTGGGACCTATGAAAACAAGTGCCGCATACTTTACCACATAACATACAAATGCAGTAAAGAACGCACTCCCGGAAAGCACTTTTAAGAAAGCAGCGATGATTGAACACGCCCATTTTGCAGACCATGATTTGCCGAGACCAGGGGAAAACTGCCAATAGACCGATACCCTCTGGTAAACTAACCTGGCAATGGAAAAGAATCATTTTCTAGGGAAAACCCTCGGAAATCAGCTATGAATAGATGCTCTTCCATTCCTATTTGTTTACCAAAGGGTAGATTGCGTCAGTCAGAAAGGACCCATCAGTTCCATAGCAACCATGGAGATGGTTCTTGGAGATGCAGCTACGCTACAAGTGGTGTGTGCTTTTCATCGCTTAATCAAGGCCATGATAAGCTTGGTTTTCCATCAGTTTATTTACATATATTTAGATTGTAATTTCATCAGTTTTCAAAAGTTTCATCAATCCGTTTCATAAGCTTGGTTTTCCGTGAGTCTATTTACGTCATAATACTTATAATGTCACTCTAGACACAAATGAGGCTGGCTGCATGCCAGAGACAACAGGAAACTAAAAAGATTCTGGTTGGTGGTTTCAACCCCTTGAAAAAAATTTGGTCAACCAACCACTTGTTATTGATTACTACTGGTAGGGAAAATGCCAAATGCTTAAAAACCACCGACCAGGATGGGTAGTCCAAGGCCATCATCGTTCTGAGCGCACTCCCACCAAGACAACCGTGGCGAGAGCAGCGTCAACGAATGCTGCCCAAGACACCCGCACTGCAAGTAGCGGCCTGACGATCCCATGGCGCGCGAAAGAGCCACAACGATTTGTTGGGGACATAGATTGGACCAACCATAGCCAGCAAAAATCACCTGCCCCTCCATTGGTAAACAAACATGGCATCACTTCGGCGACCTCGTGCAGTTCAGAAGTTTCCATCTGACCGTTGGATGAGGTTCGAAAATACCTGATCCTTTGGATCCACATGATGGTGCAGCATCATCCCTGATAGGTGTATGACATACAAGCATACACCATCATAGGTAAGAGCCACGTACTACTAAACCAACACTGCTGGGGTCATGACTCGGGGATGACTGATCACATCCATGCTGACGCTACAAACGCCGAAGAGAAATTACCCATCATGAGCAATCCAAAAAGAATCACACCCAACCACCAAGGATGCTAGATATGCTTCATCATCTCCGTCCAAGAATTGGATCTCTGGCTTTAATAAACACAAGATCCAACGGGTTGTCAAAGACAAGAATGGCAGCAAAGCACGCACTTTTGACAAAGGCTGAAATCAAGGACAGAACGATGTCAATACCAACTTTGGTCATCAAGTAACCACGCAACCATGTCCTTGCAACTTGATCAACAAACGACATATTGTAATTACACATATTTGGCTATAGGTCAAAACCCCGTACCCCTGGTTCCCCTATCATTAACCATGGTTTCCCTTATTCTTGTTGGTGGTTATCCCCCATTAGTTGGTTTTTTTAATAGCTTGACCCATGGCCATATTTCACCATTGTGGTTCAGTCATCTGGACATCTCCATCGCTCCAAGGGACCCTCAATGAGGCAGGCTTTGGTGTAGCAGTTCTCGCACAAATCTCAGCGCAGAGCGAGCCGTGGCAAGAGCGACCCGTCAGGGACTACCGCTAGATCCAGCTGTCAAGAAAACACCCTAAGCTGGTAAATCCACCAGAAAACTTGGTGCAAGCAAGGGATACTTGATTAACAGCTTGGTTACTCACTATATCATGATTGATCATTATATTCACCCTAATTGGTTACTATCCCACCTTATTGGTCATCAAGAAACATCAAAATGAACTTTACATTCATTCATAAGTACCATTAAACGACTAAAATACGCTCTTGACTCTTAACCATTAATGGCCACCAGCGACAGAAAACATACCCTGGTCTCTCATCATGCCAGTGATCCAGACCGCTGTCACCTCGTTACCGGGAATATGAACCCCTCTCCTAAAGAAATACCACCCATCACCAAGCCTCCAAAATCAGTCACTCCGAACCAACCTCATCACCAAACCAACCTTTGGCAAGCCATTAACGAATTTCTTGGCTGCTACCTATTGATATTTCTCCTCTACTCAGCCCCCTTTCCGAGTTGACTGCGCCCTACTGGTTGTAGTACTCCTTGTGTCCCAGCTTTGTCTCGCTGCCCCAGCAGCTGTTTGTTGGTAACCACGAGTGTAGCCATGAACCACCAGCTTCGCGGATCATATTTCTGGTAGTACTCCACACGTGCCATGCTCAAAATGCCGTGTAGATATGGTCATCCAACAGCGAAAGGAATCAGAGTGAGTAATGGCTTCTTGGTATCCCGAGTAGCTGCTTAGAGGGCCAAATTCCTATATCATTGACCATCCCGAACCACGATTCACCTTCACCAACCAACCGGCAATCAACCATGATTGTAACAATCAACCCCAACCCATCAATATCGCCATGAGTGACAGCCTTGAACAACCACTAAACAGCCCTTCTTGAACATGATTCCCCGTCTCCATGATCCACTTTCATCAACCATCATCGGCCATCACTACTCAATATCAATCATCATTCATCATTTTCAATCTTCACACGGACTGTTATTAACATCCTCCTTACTGTTGTTGATTATCACCTCGTGCTGTCAATCGTTACCTATCCCTCATCTAAGCATCAACCATCAACCATTAGAGTAACCCTTCCCAACCACAAGCCATTCTCAACAAATGCGAATGATTTGCAACCATCAATAAGAATTACTACTGTTTCACAATTAATTAGCAACTACGGAGTGACCATTCTGAACTGCTATGAACAGCTGGTTGTACACCACTGTCCATGAATCAACCAATAGTCCGCATACCATCAGCAACCGTCATTCACCGGGTCATGAACCAGCATCAATCATAATCGATCATGGCTATTCACCATGAACTCAACCAATCTCAGTCACCAACATCAATCATTCACCAACCATTCACCAACCTTAACCCATCACTCATCACTTCTCAACCCATTCTTCAGCTCAACCCGCTTCGCCCAGACACTGCAGGTGGGCACATGGCTGGAAGGATCCGAGCAACTGCTGACCTTAGCATCAAAAACGTTCGTTACCTTCGCATCGTTAGATATGGTTAGCTATGGTTGGATATGGCTAGATATGGTGCTACTAACTTGCGGTTAGATATTAGCTATTCTATGATTCGATATGGCTGCGGAGTTGTTATTAGCTTATGTTCCTGCTTAATGCAGTTGGTTCTACTGCATGACTTGTGGTTACTAAGTTGTTAAAGTTAAGCAGTATACAACTTCTTTAAGTTATATACATCGTTGAAAGTTGAATGCATAAACTATAGCTGGTTTCACAGTGTTTCCGTTTATGGCGATTTTTCCATTTCCAGGTTGGTTCACCACAGGATGGATCATTGAGCATAATATATCTAGTCGCCTATATCGCATCCACTGTATAACCCTTGTAATCCTGAGCATAACAGCGATGGGGACGTGAAGAAATACCCATGTGTTCAATGGCTGATAACCCCCATAGGCATGTCATCAAAATGCTTTACCATCAAATTTATACTGGTCAGTGGAGGTTTCCCGCTAATGACAATGATGATTGGGCATGTTGATTGATGTCAATGATAATCAACCAGCAAATAGGATTACATAGTTGAATTGCTTTGAACAAATGAAATAACATCAAATAAATGTGTAAGGGAACCCAATATCATGCGCACATGGATGCATACGTAACGTAAGATTTAGGCAATAATAAAACTGCTACTTCACATCCCAAAGCTCAACAAACGAGTCCTTGTTGGAATGTTCATCCATGTTGTGGTGATATTCTACTTGGCATTGAACCAAAATCACCAAGTAAACCTCTACTTCTCGAACCTTTCACCATCGTTCTGACAGCTACTCCTTCCCCTACCAAGTCTCACCACCTGAATCGCCTGCCACACCCAGGGCATGGCCAAGCGGGCCCACCACGTGGCAGCCGAGCGGCGCACTTGCAATGGGCCTCGGAGAAATACTTCTTCGAGGCGGGGCACGAAGTCCAGGCGCCTTTGCCGCTGTAGTCCAGGGTGCATTGGTTCCTCGGTGAGGGGATGGTGCGTGGGGAGGCGGATGGATATGGATGGTGAATGGTAAGGGCTATGGATGATTAAGGCTTGCTTGAAGAATGATGGTTGCGTGGATGGTGAATCTGAGGTTGTCATAGGATAGCCATAGTTGATCTCGGGCGATGGTTCAAACGGTTCAAAAGTGGTGGCTACTGTAGATAAAACGTATGGTAAATTCATCATGAAATAGTGAGCCATTGGGCAATTGAGGATGGTTGATGTGGTGGATATTGGTTTCGAATGGATGGTTAGTGATGGCTTATTGTGGGTAAGGATGATTGTTAGGGAATGGGAGAAAACTACTATCAATAACCACTATATTTTGAAGCCAAATTATCAATACCCACTATTATCAACAACCACGATTATCAATAACCACTATTCTCAACAACAGCACTACTGTTATTCGCTATTATCATGTTTGTTGAAGTCACATTTGCCTTATTATGGTTGGTTATGGTCCCCCATTATTGGTTTATTAATATTGATCCGAAGCCATATTTGTTGAAGTCATTCAAAACCATCGATCATGGCCTTTTAAGACTCACAGCAGTTGCATGCCGTTCCCAAAGCCTCACCAATGCCGCACTGAGTGCTGCACGGATTGCACAGGATGCATCGCTTCGTGTTGGCCTAAGCCACCAGCTTCACAGGGATTGAGCTCGTCGATTTAGTCGATAAGTTTACCGTGATCATGGATGGCTATCAATGGTGTGACTATTCTTAACCACCCAGTATTGATCAAGTCTATGGCTTAGATCACTCATGACTGTCAATGGCAAATCACTGACAACCAATCAGTACTAATCAAGATTATGGTTTAGATCCCTTCAGCAAAGGGTGATCAGGGTTGGCGCCCTGAGGGTTTGGCTTCAGGGTTGAGATCACAAATGGTTGTCAATCAAGTTGGGCTGCTGTGATTGACTTTATAGGATCGATAGCCCACCAGTAACAACCAGCGGTTAACAAGGCTTTGGCTGGTTGTCGTCGTAGGCCATTCATGGATTGCCAATCATCTATTCAAAGTTATGTACCATAGAAGCTGGTCAGAGAAACATCATCTCTTATATGGTAATCAATGATCATCAGAAACACGCATGATATGATGTTGAATGTAGAAGTACACAGGAAATGCACATGTATAAATGTTCCATCAAAGGTACATTCTACACGCACATGCAAGGATGCATGTCAAGCTTTACACCATAGATGCACCAACAGTTCATGATATTGTTATTATCGCATTTGTATTCCTTTTGTGTAACAATAACATGTTATATATCCTAAAGCGAACCACTGGTCACATCCAGAAAATCATTCTCAATATTCTTTCACCACCGCATCAACTAATCAAGTAATTATTGGTGGTAGTTACCGTAGAACTCAACACTTGAGATGTATACTTCCTATATTCAATAGCCATATAAAAACCATTGTCCATTGACAGCAAGTTGGCCATCAACTAAGCACCAGTCAGCCATTTAACAACCCGATAACCGTTAGTTAAGTATCATCATGAATCATCACTGGTAAAGTATAAAGTAGCGGTCAGAGACATCATTTAAGCATCAGTTAGTAACCACTAGTTAATTACCAACACCATTTATCTCCACTTCTCAATGAAATGTACTCTTACGTTCTTAAGCGTTTATATCGATATAAATATATATGTAAACCATCATCATTTATCATTGTATATCACTAGCCATCATCATTAGTCACCATTAACCACCAATCCTTTTCTTCGCGAACCTTCGGCCGCGTCACGGTGTTGGACCCGCTGGCAGTGACAATGGAGCTGCTGCTGCCAACGCCGTAGGTGGCGGGTGCCACGTTGCTGGTGACCGCATGGGGAGAGTAGAAGATGTTCCCAGATGGCTGGGCATCAAAGGAGTACCTGGCAACAGGTCGATGGGAGTTCGTGGTGGATCTTGGTCCATCTTGGTTAGCCATCAAGAATCGTAGGATATAATCAACAAATGTAAGCGACAGTAGGGATATAGCAATCAGACTTAAGGTGGTTGGCTGGTTGGATGGTTGAGAGAAGGAGCATCAACAGAAACAGCCATGTTGGGCTGTTCATCAAAAGATACACCAATTGCATGTAGGACTTTTGGATGGGCATCTCAAACTGCATTTTTCGTTGCAAAAACGATCAGTTTTTAACAGCTATCAACGTTTGGTTGGGCGGGGAAATTAGGGATGTGCTGAAATGTCATAACATCCCGGGCCGAGGATCAAACATGAGTGGGTCAATGAATACCAGTCATTGACAAATCATTACCCGGCATTAACAAATACCGAATTATCAATTCATTATTACCAATAATGTGAATGAATACCGGTTCATTTGTTAGATCAATAAACAAAAACCATTCACTACTGATCATCATAGGAAGTGCTCATGGATGAATCCCTCCAATGGTGGGTGGATTCCTTGACCGAACAATAATCGTCCATCACTTCTTTTCTGCGCCATGACTATGACTGACCAACCATCAGCCAATCATTAATCAATCACCTGACCGTCAGAATTGAATTCGCCAACTATTACCATCATAAAATCCAACAAATACAACATGTCACAATCATAATCCGTGTTATGAACCAGCAGATAAAACACTATCATAAACCAATACAAATTCACCATCATCAACCATTACATCAGCCATCATCATGACCACTGAAACCCACCCTGGACCCTATCTTAACTAGTAACCCCTCCACAACCAGCCCCTTGGGGGCTCAACATGGTGGGGTCACGTGGAGTACTCCTTGGTCGCTTCGTCGATATCCACCTGGGAACGGCTTGGTATGCTGGGGATGGTGATGATGGCTAGGGGTGGTTAGTGATGGCCACTACTGGCCATCACTAACCTAGCAATGAATGACAACTACTAGCCATGATTGACAACTGCTAGGTGGTTAGTGATGGTTGATCACTGTTAGAAAGTGATGGTTGAAAACTCCTAGCCATGGTTAACAACTACTAGCAAACAAGTGATGGTCGATCACTATTAACAACCACCATCATGGCTAAGCATCTAGGCTAAACGTAGTGTTTATCACTACCACAATGATAAGTGATGGTTCACCATCTGTGGGTAGTTGTCGTCAATAAGTAAGAATGAAGAATGGTTCAAATACGACCATGATCGACTAATGATTGATAAATTGTTGACTATAGGGGATAGTACCAACAATACTAGGGAATGCACTGGTTCTTGAGGATAATGGTGATATCATTGATTGCGGTGATGGGGATAATGATGAGATGATGAAGATCCTCATCGGCAGCATTAGTTGGAGAATAGACACCAGTTGCGGGCAGCAACAACTCCAGTGGTTGCTATACTATCAGCCGAAAGTTTTCTTTGCCATAATCCAAAATCTGAGGCCAGGCATGCCAGGGCCCCGTTGACTGAAGTCGGTCATCGAAATCATCAAGTGATCAGTGAGTGCACATGATTCTATGAAAAATTGGCTATGGTCAACCCCCTGGTGCGCTAATAAATGTTCATCACTTTTGGAGCAGTGGCTTGACCAGTCTAGCAACACACTGGTGCGATTTGTACCAACAATACCAATTGTAAAGGGCCACGAGTCTTCAGTAGCTTTGCCAGGGCAAGGGGTCACGAGTCAGAACTGTTGGGACAAGACCACGAGTCTCGGACGCGTGGTTTCCATTGGCGAATTTGTCACTGAAGTAACCACCCATGGTTCATCAATACTGCCATGACCATGACTCATCATCAAATTTCAACCTCGTCATTAAGCACTATCAAGCATTGGGAACCGCTGTGAGCCACCATTCTTGGCCACTGGTCATCAATAACGGTAAATGATGGATCAAGAACAATGCTGGCAAATGATGGGGAACCATTGTTGACCATTATTATCAATCATCAATGTTTACCAACCGTACCAACCATGGTCAGCAACCATTAGCCATCCAAAAAAGGTCAAAGAAGGCAGAGTCCACCCAGCCTCCACAGGGTCGCTGTAGCGGATGAAGCCGCCTCGATCTTCGTCCTGCCCCAGTGTGCAGAATGGTAGACATTACCCTGGTTGTGTGGGAAATATGGACAGTCAGGGTAATGTTTACTTAACATGGGAATATTCACAATCAGGATAATGTTTACCAAACATAGGAATAAATGGTTTTGTTCACACCTACAATGGAAAATCATATTATACCAACAAAGAAATTGATAGTTTGTGCAATCATTCACCTGGTGAACGACTTCCAGGGGATCGTTAAGCAAACATGGTGATTTTCTATCTATTCAACGCGGCGATTTACCGCTGAAATGTGGGTGGTTTTCCCACGGATGCACCACCTATATGAATAGTTTCTCCATAGTGGACCTCTTACATGGATATGGGTCAAAACCCGTAGTCCCCCTGGTTCCCCTATCATTACCCACCATTTTCCCTATAGTTTGGTTGGTCATTATCCCCCATGAAATTGGTTGGTTAAAGCCTTGACCCAGCTCGCCGTACATAGCTGGTATGTCCCCTACTATTGTTGCTTTTTATGCCCTTTTATCAACCACTCACCAGCCATATCCCCTACTATCGTTGCTTATTATCCCCTATTATTGACCAACCAACCTATTATTATCCCCTATTGTCAATCAGCTAATTGCTTGGTCCTTGACCCAGCTCGCCGCGTCCTTGCCGCGGAGTCCGGACGGTTGGACCCGGGTCACCAGCGTCACGAGCAAGGACACAGCGAAGAGGGCTGCGCACGAGAGACCGATGCCTCGGTGGTCGTAGGGTTGGTGATGGGATGAAAATGGGTGATGAGGGGTTTAATAAGGGTTGATAAGGGTTAATAATGGCTGATAAGGGTTGATATAATATGGTTGATAAGGGTTGATATATGGTTGAGAATGGAGAATTATAGATTTAAAGTAGTTGGTACTGGGTTCTTGCTTAACGATGATTGATACTGGTTGAAAATGATGGGTGATGGTTGATAATGGTTATAGCCATGGTAGAATAGCGGCTTGATAAGGATAATTACACTGCTTGATTGTGACTAATCATAATGGATAAAACCAACAAGTTGTGCGTTGGTCAATGCCAAGCAAATCAAATGTTAGGACAACTCCCAGCAAATCGCGAGTTAATTCTCAATCACTTTCTCGAGAACAGCCAGTTATAGGTTCAACTGTAGGCAAATGGTGGCCACGAGTCCAAAATCGAACTGATGAAGATTTCCCAGAATGAGCCAACAAAATCATGCTCACAAGCTGCCCAATTGCTTGATGTATCTTTTGGGCCCAGTTTTGGGTAGCTTGAGCTGAAGCAGCATGTCTCAAACAGCTTGTGTTCTTTTTTTCCGTGAGTTTGATATGTTTGTAATGGTTTCAAAACCATGTTCATGCCGACTAACTCACCAGCTAATCATATACAAACAGGCATGATGTTTGCAAAACCACTTCATACTCGTTGTACCCCTTGGTTCATTGACGGCATCTCCAGTTCATGCGTTGAACTCCATTTGTTTTCCTACTCCCCAACTCTGCCGGCTTGCTAGTTCTACCACCAGCGCCTGCTGATCAGCTGAATTCCCCAAATATTCCAACAATCAAAGTATTGCCTCGTACATCAACGGTGTACCACCCGAGTCAATGGTAGTCTCCCTATTAACAATGGCTATATATGAACTTGGCTGTTTCCTCGTGAAAAAACCCGCTGATCCCACCGCCACAGCTGCACCAGCTCAGCTCAGCAAGGAATGCTGTGGCAGCAGTGGTGCAAACAACCACTGCTACGGCTCCTGAGGGAATCCCATCACTCGCGTAATTAGTACCACTAATGGTAAATGGACTCTTATTTCACCTTCTTAATTCATCTTATTACTATTAGCAACCACTATACCATCAGTGCGCTTAGTAACTTAGTAACGATAAATCAACTCAGTATTGCGGTACCATCATTCAACCATTCTTCAACCATGACTCAAAAAACATCTCCGAGCTTCGCTGAAAACGGCGAGCTCGTTCCATCTTGGAGTGGAGCAACTCGTCATCCTCTGACAGCAAGGCATCTTGCTCCTGGTGAGCGGTGGGGGAGGCTCAGGGGACCCGGCAGCCGTCAGCGAAGTAAGCTGGACTCGCCCAGGATGAGTCACCAAGTTTGAGTGTTAAAACCACTCTACTATACTAAGCACTGGCTGAATGGAATCTCTCAATAACCAATTGTCGAGCCTGCAGCATAGGGATTCATCATCCAACTATCCAACCAAGTTACAAGTTAGTATTTAGTTTAGTAGTGTTAAATCGCATTTAATTGCTCATCCTCCAACCACTGTTTAGCAAGTCAGTTCCGTGTTTGAACATGGCAATTTACCAAGTCTCGCTCCAAGCTGCCCCTTCTTCCCCTGTCTGTTCCTGTTGTGCCAGTGGTTCAGCAGCCATGGCGGAAACCCGCACCGGACAAAGCTGAGCTTGTCTGAGCTTAGAAGTGACTGCGCAACAAACCATTTGGTGATATCAATCTAGTAATCATGAATTATCAACAAAACGTGAAAACCAATATAGCAATATGACTCTACAAATACAGCTACTATGCTGATAATGTATCAGCCAAGATTGTGTCCAATGATTTGTCAGTATGACCATTCAGTTCTAATTCACAAAGCATTTAGCTTTTTTGTGATCACAACTTGCAATGTTTATCAAATGATTAACCATTGATGCGCGAGTTGCAGTTTTCCATCCCAAACCATTGGTACATTCACCATCAGTACAATCGAATCACCAGCCACCTTGACTGATTACCGAGCGGTTGAGGTGTATACCAAGAATGGTTAGGGAGTACTACAAGAATTCCAACCATCCTGAGTGGCGCAAACTTTCTTCCATCAACAGGGTTTCGACCAGAAACTTTCCAGCCAGCCTTTTGACAGAGTGGAAGGGAGGCTGATGCACAAACGCAAACTAGTGATTGGATTTGGAGAGTCTCCATGTGCTGCTGCATGTAGTGATTTTTCAAAACAGAGCTAACCCCGAAAACACTCTGTATACCAATCATTTATAGATACTTATAGTAATAATAAGCCAACAAATTTTTGGAGTTCCCTATTTTGAGAAACCCTCATGCTCCTACACACGACATACGCTGACGGGACGCTTGTCATGTATTAACTTCCACCCCCTGAACCTGTTCAGGACGAGTCTCACCTACATTTGCAGCGTTTGTTTTCCGAAGACTCTTTGCTGATTTCTTTGGCCGACCTGCCCCCCCTCCACTGTGGATCAACCGCAACTATTACTCGCAAAAAGGTAGAACCAAATTTTCACTGTCATAGCGTTTTTGATCAGTGGGTGATCTGACTGCCTTGAGTTTTGGTACATGTTCACGCTTGTGGCTGTCCCTTACCAGCCCTCACAGTTTGCTCCCTGTGGGTAGTGGTGGAGCAATGCGGCGAGATAGAAATGTTGAAGAATATTGGCACTCGGTCATTCCGCCCTCTGAGTCTGATACTTTTGCTTAATTGCACTGCTGATTCGTAACATATAATCATCATAGATTCGCGACTGATCACACAATCATCACACTCACAGAACCGTTGTATAATCACAAAACCATCCATCATAGAACCATCATGTAACCATCATTACTCCTAGCAGGTTCCCCCCTGTTTTCTCGGGCTCCCCTGCTGCAGCTGCCGCGAGGGAAGCTGCAAGGCTGCATAAGCGTGGCTGGCATGGCTGCCAGCATGGCTGCCAGCGTGGCTGCCAGCGCCTGGACGCAGGTGGGGGGTTAAGATGGGGAAAATCATCCAAAAATGGTCGGTTAATGATGATAGTTGTTGATGATAGTTGTTGATGATGACGATGATTCTGATAGTTGATGACAGTTGATGATGATAAATGATGGGTCAATGATTGGTATGATAGTCTAGACGAATGATCATGATCGATGAAGTTGATTAGTGCTGGTTGCACTTGGCGAGTGATAGGGGGCGATGGTGTTCATGACGCTTCGTAATGGTTCATTGAGAGGGGCGTGGCTACTTCGGGGAATGCAAGTGATTGAGACTACTTTCTGCTGGTTGACAACGGTATTCCCACAACATCCACGATGGATCTCCAGAAACCAGCGATGGTAAGACCCTCAATATCACCAGCAGCCAACTGAAAAGAATAAACCGCCACATGCGTGTTATCTGTAACAATCCAATCATGCTCGTCCAACATGAATGGTCGATGGAACTACTGGACTGCTTCACTATCTTCAATAACTATGGTAGTTCAATTGTCAAAACACCTTATCTAACACCCCTATTTGTTCACTAGTTATGGTAGTTCACTCATCAAAACGCCTTACCTAACACCCCTATTTGTGGCTAACCGTCACCCTTCATGGTCTTCGCATTTCCCCTCATTGACCAATATGAATCCGCTAGGTTCACATCAATTTCCAAAATAGTCGAACTTGGTGACCTGACCCATACCCATTTGCCTACGAGGAAGTCGCTACGACCATGGCAGGGTCATAGCAATGGTGTTTTCACTGTGCGTTGCATGTGACAGCGTGCAGCATAATCCTTTCGGTTGAAACTTGAAACACATGCAGCAGCAACACAATCAGCAGACACAAGAACTGCAGGAAAACTGTGAAAGCGCAATACTGGCTTCTGCAATTGGAGGCATTTAGAATCGACATCTCTTAATGACAGGGTAATGTGACCACTTCTAATCCCAGCCTAAATTCAACGAAAAACAGGATCTTAGGGAATTCGCTGCGACAAAAATAGGTGCCTGTAGGTGAACATCCCATAAATGACCAAACTAGTCGAACGGTTGGGAGGTTCGCACATGTTTTGGATGGTTAGCATCTGAGTACCAATGTTGGTCATGATTCCTTGCGTGCTTGTGATCACCATCAGTCATCTAATTTCTCTCACCTACTCACATGGTTATCACTGATTATCAAGCACTACCATCTGATTCACATGGTTGGTAACCCTGATGGTTGGTAATTAGCAACCACTACACATGATGTTGCCCCACAACCCTCTGATCAGAACCCACTACCGCAGACCCACCAGGATTACCCCCGCTTTGCGATTGGCCTGAAACGCTCCGTGGCTCCAGGGGTGGCAAAGGTCGAGTGCCCACATCCTGACGCCCAGGCTGCAGTGGGTAACCGAAGTGATTATTGATCATTAACAATCACTAGTGATTAGTCATTTATATTGTTCACCAGTATTGACCATTAATGTTCACAAGTGATCCCCGGTATTAACCATGAACAAATCAATCCTACGGTTAATCCATTAGTGTTCACCAGTATTAACCATTACTCAATCCTTGTAGTTCTTCAGTGATTCCACATACTTATCCACCTGCATTCTGCCAGTATTGATCTAGTTGTTTCATCCGTATAAGTCTCTAGGTTTGTCCAAAACGGTTTACGCCAGGGTGGTTTTCCATTCAGAATGGCTATCATTGGATGGTTGGTAGATACCACCATGGCTATGGACGAAGCCATGTCCATCCATATACCCATTGTTTTCCCCATATTCATAAAACAATTGCTTTCTCTATTATTGTTGGTTCTGATCCCCTACGATTGATGCTTAATATTGACCGCTGGCCATCTAAATCTATCTCTATATCTTATATCCATTTACATCCCTCATATCCATCTACGAGCATTGTTGGTAGCTCCTAAGCTCCCCTCTTCAAGGGATCTATGGATACCCCTGGCCTCCAAACCACCCGCCACCGAACCCAGCTGTCGATATCGCCTCCCGAGGACGAACACGGTTCACACGGTCGTGCCTCGGCGGACTGCTTCATATGTGGAGGGTGGGTAGCTGGGTTCATAAGCAGTTTAACCAGGCATGCACGTGCTTCATAAGCATGAACCATTAATTGACTGGTTCAATGGTTCATGGTGACATGTTTTTTTGCCCGGGCTCAGTGGTTGAAGCGTGGATGAATTTGAGGGTTAACACTGCTGAACTGTTTCGTTCTTAAGCATGGTCAAATGGGCAAGCATGGTAGCATGAAACACATTCATTTACTGCTGACGAACCAATGATCAAGGTGAAGCAGTCAATCAATCGTTAATTAAGAATGGTGATTAATGCGCTGTTTCAGTGTTAAGCAAGCAAAGGCCAATAGGGACTAATGAATAGAAAAAGCTGGGTAACAAGCAACCTGGGTAATAAGGTGATAAGCTTTATATTCACTCATTTTGGTGGTTATTGAGCTGCTCAATTGTTAAGCCAATAGTGGTGAGCAAATGATGAATACATCGGTTCTCAAATATTTCTAGGATTTTGTAGTGGTCAATAAGTGGCCAATAGGTATTGACGTGTTGGTTGATAGTGCTTAATAAACTAACAAGCGCGTCTGTAGCGTCTGTAGCGTCTGTAGTGGTAAGGAATAGTACACCAACTTTGTCCTCACCAGCTGGGATTGCTTTCACCATGGTTTCGCCATCACTGACCATATTCAACTATCATTCAAAATATTTTCACCATCATTAAACGTCAATCAGCATATGGAACCGGATTTCCCCATGATTTCACCATCATTGACCATATAAATCACCATATCAATCAGCAACCCATCCGTTGGTCACATCCCAGCACCATGCCCAGCAGCACGGCCTCCCTAGGCCTCCCTGCACCACATGTCCTCGCGGCGCGCGGTCCGGTGGTCGCTCCACCGGCTCAACGGCCTGGAGAGCAACGATAAAAAGCAGTGGAATCCAGGGGTGAACGGGTGAATCCATGGGTTGGAAACTGATATCACGGCTATAAACTGGCTGATAACCCTGGCTAATAAGCTCATTAATAGTAGTTTATCCATGGGTTACAAACCTATCCATGATATAAATGTGTATATATATATATATTTATACAAGTATGAACTGGTTTATATTCCATGGGTATATTCATCCAATTGAATTGATTGAATAAACATGGATAGGCTTGTTAGTTGTCTCTCTCTCCATGTTTATTGGTTCATGAATAAACCCATGGATTGAATCTATACTGAGCTTATAGGACCAGCTAATATCCATAAAATCTATGGATTAATGGATTGAACACGCCCGTATAATCATGTTTTGGAAATGGGGGAATCAATGGGTTTGTTAGTGAAACTGATGGATAATCAATGGGTTATATTAGCTGACTATGTATCTATCCATGTCCATAGCTGTGGTTCAATGGATTGATGCATCATGGGAATCTCAAACTGGTGATTCAATGGGAATCTATGTTGGAAATAATGGTATACTAGCTATGGATAGCCATGGACACATCCATAGATGTTCATCATAGCCAATTATCCATACATCCAAAGTGATTGATCTCAGTTATATTGGGTAGGTATGGATTCAATCAATTAACTACTGGTTGCTGGGATTTGACTGCTGATTGATGGGTTGAATCAACTGGTGAATTAATTGATGCTTGGTTAACTGATGGTTGATTGATATGGCGATGTTAGATCAATGCCATGGATCAATCAAATGGTAAATCACATGTAATCCATCAACATATGGCCAACCAAGTGCTAGTTAAGGGTCGATCAACTAGTATATGGCCCAATAGTTAAGTCGATTGATGATCCGCCAAATGGCCAGTCCGTGATTGACTAATGTGTAATTGGTCGCCAATGATGCTTAATGGTCCACCGATAGCCACTTATGGCTAACCAACTGATGATTGCTGCTAACTAGGATATTGCAACAATGAGGGGCATTGTACTTGTTGCATGAGCACCGCTGCTGACCATCTAAACACCGCTGCCGTCATTGTCGTTGTTGGGTAAGCGCTGTCTAATAACCAGCAACGTTCAATAGATGAGCAGTGCAATTGCAAAATCAACTGACAAAAACATTGATGTTAAACATGACATCATTTCTTCACTGCTGGTTGGACAACAACATGCAAACAACAACAACAACAATCAGGATCAGAAAGCAAACGTAATGAACGTAATGGTCAAGACAAAAACACAAAATAAAGAAATTCACAACAATGTTAATGTTAGTTAAATAACTAATTAATTAATACTCACTGAATCAATGATTCGTCAGCTGCTTAATGATGATAAATGATAACAATGAACATCAACAGGCAGCAAGGGCACTACCTAAGAAACATACGGGGTTTGTTTCATGGTGGTCAATTATCCTCGGTTGCTGGCTGGAACCTGGAACGTGGTGGCTGACAAACCCTTCACGAACAACTCGAAAGATTTTTGGGCACCCCCCCCCCCCCCCCCCCACACAAAGACGTACCCAACAACACATCTCGCAGGCTTTCTCATCACCAAACGCAATCGGATGAGACTAGAGGGGCTACATAGCGCTGTTAAAACAACTTGGATGAGAAGCCGGGCTATAGATGGCCAATGGCTACAGCATCGATTTGCCAATTCTCCCTGCTGTCGAATTCCTGGTGCTCGAACCGCCGACAAGACGAACCCTCCAAGGCACAATACCCTTCGCCAATCAACTCGCCACTATTTGCTGGGGTGTTGCCCGCTGACAAACTGCAATGAGTTGGTCAGAGTGTTGGCTAGGTACTGATGGTTGGTTGTTGACCGTTAAGGCATTGTAATTTGAGCACCGGCATTGATTTCCGGTTTAATACGAGACCAAGCGCCAACAAAAACCAAATAGGTGATGCGCCCAGTCCAAACCCTCCTGGACGTCGGGTTGACCGCACCAAGATTTTCAAGCACATGCAAACACCAGCTGCCGACATTTCTCATTTCTCAGGTAGAAACCATGCGTCACAAGGCCATGTCCTGTGATCCAGCCACCGCTTGACATCGCATCCAGCAGTGCCTTCTCTCGCTGCTGCAAGTAGGCATCTAGGCTGTCGACCTGAGAGCAGGCTGCTGGCATGCAGAGTGAACAATCGTGGATGATGGGTTCATAATGGGTTTATCCTGGTTCATGATTGATGATGAACGAATGCCAATGCTGCTGTTTCTGGATCTTCCATCCAAAGCACTTGTTGCCTTTGTTGCACGAGCATCTGTGCACAAGCCGTCTGAACTTTTGAAACACCACATTTTGGATCATTTGAGTGTTTTGGGGGGGCACACCCTCTTATCCTTGCTCCATCAGCTTGCTATGGGCTTCAAATGGGTTATATATTTCTGACCAATCACTCGCAAATTATCAGTTTTGACTTTTGCGACACTATTTTTGACCACTAGTGAACTAACAGCTACTAAGAAATGTCAAGCACTTCTGTCAAATATGAAGCATTAAACAGTCAGTTCATAACATTGGAGGTTTCAACAATTATCACTAATCATTGATATTTGTGAAGAAAGTTCGTAACAGTTGACACTGCCAACCAGCTATAAACAAACACTTCTCAAACGAACATGTGAACCATTGCCGCCAGTTCTTAAGGAATATCATTGACAAATACTGTATACAAAGTGCTGTGAACCAACAATTCATGACTGTAGCCATTGCTAGTGTATAACCATGATTGACTACTGATCAACACTCTTCAAGCAATGATTTGCCAGAAAGGCCTTGTTTACCCTTAATAACCATGATGTTCCCTAGTATATTCCGCTCTCTCTCTCTCTCTCATCCTCTGTTCGTAGTAATCAAACCGAACCAAACATAGCATAACCCTTACCAAACATCGACTACTGTAACCATTGTCAATAACCATGATTTCACCATCCTTGATCATTTGCTAGGCAGTGATAGCCATTAACTACTTACCAAACTGAGCATCTGCGGTAAGTAGGAACCACAATTGATAAAGACTTGCGAATTGACAATTCTCAAGTTTCAATGATCATCGATAAGCATCAAGAATCAGTAATCATCCCTAATGAATATCAATGATATTATATAGATGTTATTCACCAATGATTAGCTACCATGTGGTTACTGGCCATTCCTGGTATCTCCAAGTCGCTTCCCCTTTAAAGGCGTGGGACTGGATTCTCCTGGCACCGAATCGCTCCCTTCCACCAAACAGTTTACCATCAGCCATTGTTGACCATTGCTACCCATCATCAATCATCACCAGCCACCATCAACTCTTCATTCATCAATCATGATGTTACCAAATGTTATTCACCTCACCCATCATCAAACCACTGCCAAATTATCAAACATTATCAACCATTAACCTTTATCAACCATTCTCAATCATTATCGACCATTTTTCACCATTGTCAACCATTATCGCTTGCAAATGCTTGCTAGATTATCAACCATGATCCTTATTAATTAACCATTACTGACCACTATCGCGTGCCGTTTCTTCACCCCTCAAACCATCCAACAACACCCACCCTTCGCCAAGTCACACCCACGGGCACCACATGGCCGACGTGTGAGCCAGGGGCACTCGGTCCTGAAGGTGGGACCTGCGCCGGGTTCCGCCCAACAGGAAGTGATGCTTTTTATGCTTCATCTTAAGTGATTGTGGATGGTTATAGTGACGGTTCCATGGTGGCCACTGGTGGTTAATGATAAAAGTGACAGTTTATAGGTGATGGTTGGTCAGCCGATAGTGGTTTTAATGATTTTTCATGGTTTTGATGATTTTGTGATGACTTGTAGCGATTTCGTACGTTTGGTGATGGCTGATAGTCGATAGTGATGTTTCAATGGTGGTTGATGGTGGTGAATGATGGTTCCTGATGGTTTATGGTGTTTGATGTTGGTTCGTACCGGTGGTGAATGATGGTTCCTGATGGTTTATGGTGTTTGATGTTGGTTCGTACCGGTGGTGAATGATGGTTCCTGATGGTTTATGGTGTTTGATGTTGGTTCGTACCGGTGGTGAATGATGGTTCATGCTGGTTCATGATGGTTCATGATGGCTCAAAGTGATGGTTCATGATGGTCAACCTGATGGCCTTCTCGGCCGCTGAGAGAACACAGCATCACCCGAGACGCAGAAGCGCGTCTGGTATGTCAGGCTCCCATGGTCCAGTTTTAACTCAGGCAAGCCCAGGAGCACCGCATGGAATCCACAAGTCAATCTTTTCCAACGGTCATTGAGGGGCACAACTACCTCTGAAGTTCGATCTGGAGATCAGTATCAACTCCCTGTAGTTGATGGTATCATCAGCTAGTTGAGTTCCAACAACCATGGATCATGAATGCCATCAATATCCATCAATGCAAAATCCATCTGAAACAGCCAGCCCCAACTTGACCCCGGCTGATTCAGCCCCCAAATATGGCTGCTTTCCCCCACAGCTGGACCATTTCAAACCGCGAACCTATGCAAACCCTGTCCCCCGGTGAGGTTCGGAGTCTCATGTTTTCAATGGCGCGTCATCCCGGCGGATACGGCGTTCAAGTGATCCACTGCATAGACAGCAAAGCCAGGCTAGTCTGCTGGGAACCGCAGATCCAACAATTTTTTGCTGGGAAAACGGGAGTTAGCCATCAATGAACGACCATCATGGGCTGATTAACACGTGCCTATGCCTGACTTTGATAATATTCACATGTGCAGAGCTATGATCTGAGATAATCTAGTCCTAATCTGAGATGCACTGTTCCAATGGATCGTGCCTATCAAGGTGCCTGAAAAAAAACATCTTGCCAATCAGTTGTACCAGCACCTGCGTGTGAAAACAAATCTGCAACCCACATCAACCACAAGTGTTAAGCCAACATCAGCCATTGTTCATGCTGATTGTTACCCCTCAAAACCTCAACAAATTCTATCAACTTACATGATGGGGTCAAAAAGACATTGTAGATTTGATACCCCTCCATTCAACTCAGATTTCATCCCATATCCCCCCTGTCAATCAACTTAGATGATGAGAATGATCTGAAATGAGCGTTGACGTCCCCATGCACGTCGGGAAGCGTGTGAGCAGCGTGCCTATGGTTCCACAGAGCTATGAGCTGGGATCGAGCAAACTAAGGCAATTCTGCTACTGCAAATGGTAATCAATGACGGCTACTGATGAAGAACTGGAGAGTAATGGTCAATAATTGGTTAATGATGGTGAACAATCGGATCAATAGCAAAAGAGCAGTGAATAGTGCTTCGTAACAATGCTTAATGAAAGTTGATGATGGTTAACCATACAGTTGAAAATGTAGATGCTCTCTGGTAGATGCTCACGTGGCTAGCTGGACAATCACCCTCTCGTTAATCGTTTCCCAGGGCTTCCGTACAGAATATGGCAATCTATCTGCTCGAGTGTATGACCCCCCAAGAAACCTGATCAGCAATGCTTCACCCGGGCCGAGGGGCCAATGGATCGTGGCTCAACCCTTGGCAGCCAACAACTCCATGAAAATACATCCAAAATCAAGGGGCCAAACCCTCTCAGCTGTTTAGGATTGAATGATAATGCTGTTGGAAATTTAGCGTGTTATTTAGGATCAGTCCATCTAGATCCCATTTAGTGAGCAATTGCCTTCGAGTTGTTTGTGATTGAACCGGCTAGTATGTGTAATGATATTTGGTATTGAAGGTTCCACGCTCTTTGATCCTCAATGCAAGCTGGCTGGAAACTGCTATTTCCCTAGGTAAACGATCTACGATTGGTGGATTTTCCAAAGTCAAACTGATGCAGTCAACTGACGTATGACCAACCTCTCCATTTTCAAATGATTTACGTACGTATCTGTTAAGATAAGGTAGCCCTGATTTTCCGTTGCCAGGTAAGTTGGGCAAAGGGTGCCCAGCAGCGTAGTAGACGAACCAACTGCACTGCTAGCCCACGCGAACTGCGCATCTCACCATGAACGACAGCCTCAAAGGCCTGGCCAGCAGGGTTGCGGGGCAAGATCTTTGCGCAAGTGTTGGGATTTGAGGTTGACAAAGTGGTTGGCTGCCTGGCTGCTTGGCTAGTTGGCTGAGTGGCTGCTTGGCTAGTCGGCTGAGTGGCTGGTTGGTTGGTTGGCTCAGTGGCTGCTCATTAAAAGTGTCAATACCAAATCAGTTCCCACATTGGTGGCGGCATCCCTGTCACCTTCAGCGGCTCTCGCGGCTGGGCAGTTTGCCACAGCCGAAGGAGCTCTGAATAGCCTGGGCCATTGCGGGTGCTGCGCGCGCGATCCAGAAGCAGAACCACCATGAACCGATGTTATTCACTACATGTTGGTTGGACATGGTTAGACGTTCACTGTATGTTGGTCATAGCTGGTTGACAATGGAGAATTTGAACATGTGATGATTTTCAAATCTAGCCAAAGAAGGGTCAATAGTGGAAAGTAAAGGTTGAAATCGGTTGCTTACGGTTCATGTCATAGTTAAATCATACACTAAGGAAATGTGATGATGATTGAGTAGTTAGTGGAAAACTACCCAGTAACCACTACAAAACATTGATTGGTTTTGATTGCTATGAACCGTTGATAATATCCATGTTTCACTATGATTAATCTTTGTCACACCATCGAAGGTGATTGACCACTATGGGCTACCCGTTTCTGATTAAGCACCCGTTACCCGCACTATACCGATGTTTGTTGTGGTATCCTGGGCTGGGACGGTTGGAGGTGATCATTCATAGCAAAATTTGAGGTCAATGTAAATAAAGCATGTTTCATAGCGGTTGAAGTGGCTAAGTTAATCATCCTCGGGTTGGGCAGGGTCAAGTAGGATGCAACATAGAGTGGCCATAAGCTCTTGATGAGGTAGTCATGAGAGGTGCCTACTAAACAAGGCATAGCGCCTGAAGCCTATTATGATCTAGGGCTAGAAGCAAGCAACAACAACTAACTGTCCTAAGCAACTCCTAAGCATTACTCACCACTACAAATAGCCATTCTCGATTCTCAACCACTATTAGCCATGAAACCACTACCAAGCATGACAACCCGCATTGACCAACATTATTCACCATCCTGCTATCATTCACCATCATACTATCCCACCACTAATCACTACTGACTGTTTTGTAGCTGATGGTCAAGAAAAAGATCTTAACTTCAAATATAAACTACTCATCAGCCCTGATCTAGTATTTGGTTGGAACCCTCTTGGTAGCTCCGTAGCTCCCCCTTCAAGCGGCTACATGCGTACCCCCAGCTCCAAATCGCTCCGTCCCAATCAGCAGCCAGTGATTCATCATCCTTGACTCGTGGGTCAACATGCTTCATCGCAATTATTCAACAGTAATAAATTGACCATGCGATCGATCGACACAAACCGTTACCTACCAGCAGTTAAACGAACATATCCAACTCATGATCATCATCATCATCATCATCATCATCATCATGAATACCATCATCACCATCACCATCACCATCACCATCATCATCATCATCATCATCACCATCACCATCACCATCACCATCATCACCATCATCATCATCATCATCAGCATCATGACCATCATCATCATCACCATCATCATCAACATCACCAGCATCATCATCACCATCACCATCACCATCACCATCACCATCACCATCATCATCATCATCATCATCGTCATCATCATCGTCATCATCATCGTCATCGTCATGTGCCACCTCATTAAGAAACCGCCCTGGTTTCCCACCAGGGGGTTCGGGTGGGTCCATCACAGCAGCGGTGCCACCCACGAGACCAGCCGATTCCCACCAGCCTTAAAGCCGCTGGCCAAACGGTCTGTGGCCGATTGCTGTCGCCGCAAGAGCTGAACCACCTCCTGGGAGGATCAGAATGGGTTCACCATGACGTGATTGTAATGGTTATAGTGGTTGTAGTTGTTAATGATGGTCATTAACAATAGGATTGTAGCCTAGGGATAGTATCAACCGTCATGAAATGATTCCATTGGGGTCAACAAAATTGATTCTCTTGTGAATACTGTTAGTTGTTACAGAAATCACTGACAGTCCCAGAATCTGCATAGGTTAACACAAGTGAGTAAAGTAGTACGACTATGAAAAGGAAACTACAGTAATAGTAATGGTGATTCTATTGGAAACGGAATGGTGGTTCTATGGGTATCAATAGTGGTTAAGAAATGTCAATAACAATCATACTGGTTGATACAGGTGAACCTACACTGGTGGATATAGAGTTGTAATGGTGGACGGTAGACACTAAGCAATGGTAGTCTTTGAGAGTAAAAGTTCTGAATGTACAAACAAAGAATGAGAGTTCGATAGTGATTTGATGGGTTTGACCAGTAATTAGGTGGTGGATGGTGGGTAAGTGGATACTGCTATTTAGAGTATAGTCACTAGTGGCTGCTTTCTTTTGCTCCTTCTGCTACAGGTTCTTTGAATTGCCATTTGGAGTTTAAACATTGTCAATAGACCATGTTTTTCACCACTAGCTCATAAGTATTCAAAACCAGTTATTAACGACAATACAGGTCGTTGATTGTAATCATGGTTCAGTGGTTAAACATCAACTGCAATACTGTTATTAACAAATCGAGAGTTCAAGCATGTGGTTTATGAGTATGACCAGTGGTTGATAATCATTACAAATGGTTCCTAATCATTGATCATGGTTGGCAATGATGAACCGTGGTCAATGATGGTTCACAGCTGGCTGATGATGGCTGATCATCAACTGAAAGGGGTCCGCTCAATACTGGCCAATGATGGTTCGTGTTGGCTGGCTCATAAACATGCGTGGAGTTGGCCTGCGATTTGCAAAAGAAGGCATGACTTTGCGAAGTGAAGCTTGATGTGGGCTGTTAAATATTTGATATATAGCGATTTGCCCAAATGAGCACGGCTATGCACGGCATTTTTAAATGCCTGAAGATTAGCCAAAGATTGCCAAGAGCTACTTGATGATGGTTGACAATGGATGATGATGGTAAGTGACCGCCAACAACCCAACTTGATAAAAAGCAAACATGCACCAATGACAACTCAATACAATTCATGGTTGTGTTCAAGCATGAACTCCGGCGAAAATCGCAATTCTCGCTCTCTCTTTCGGTCTCTCTCCAGCATACTACGCCTTGCTACCCATGAACTACAGGTTTCAACAGTTGCTGAGGTTGTTGGTGACTAATCAAATCTCAACACCTGATGGGAACCATGCGCCCAAAGGTATCTCATGTTGCAAAACTGCTGTCTTTGGGACTTCTTGGGGGGACACCACTGCTGTAAGACACTGCGAAGCACGAGACTGTGGGTCATTCTGGCTGCCAACCCCATCACGGTGGCTTGTAGGAAACCGTGGCCTTGAGGAGACGCCCTCTGTAGCAAACCTTTTGCGTCACATCTTTTTCTTAGTTCCACTATGCTCCAACTACTTTTCTATCACACTAATCCGTCGAAACAAGGATTAACAAGGATGTTTCCAAAAAACAATAAAAACATATATCAACCACAATTGCATCCCAGCATCAAACCACGCCAAGCAATCAGCCCCCCCAAGCAAACACTCACATCATGTGGACGAGCCCCAGTCCTCCACTGGTTGCCCCTCGTCATCTGCAAACCTCGCGTGCCGCCAGAAGTGCTATGGTCATACGCTGCTACCTCCCACTGTGGACCAAGAGGCATGGCGTTTCGGCTCGCCACATGGTGGTTACCTTCGGGGAACGCCCGGGCTACAGTAAAACACGAGCAAGTCATCGGTGAAACCAACGCATTGCCGTTTGCATTTCAGGCTGCTTGTGCAAGTCAATGCAAGCTATGAATTTATGTGGCGAGTGCATGCATCTAACTTTGTATCCATGCACGTAGGTACTTCTGCACGTCAAAATGGTGCACCTTTACATTCTCAGTTTCACCTTTGCATCAATAATGTGATGCTTTCAAGGCGCACCATTTTTTGGACCGACCCATGAATCATCTGAGTCTGAATCTATATCCCAGTCTTCGCTTTAATACGAACAAGCATATACATGCACATAGACCAACTTACAACATCATGTGCACCTTTTGTTGTGTGCAAATGCGTAATAATGATTGGAATGTGGTTTTGCCGAGTAAACATGACTGCAAATATGACACAAACGCATGACTCGATACATTATAATCTATGGTGCATAAGCGCATTTCCCGATAAACAACCTTTAGTCCCAAGTTGCGCAGAACAGCGGAAATTCAATGACCATTCTCCGACAACCCTTCCCAGCATCGTCGAGCAACGTCACATGATGCGGAGTCACACCACCAGGGGTCAACTGTCGCTGCAAATGCGTCGAGGGCATCGGGGGGAGTCTATCTGCTCGCCACCCATTGGTAGAAGGGTTGTGAAAACAAAGCTGGATCAAAACCGCTATCATATGGGATAATGACAATAATGACCAGTCATCTTGCCGAACACCACTTGTATAGTTTCTTTCTTGCACCCCGGGGCCCTTTGTATCCCTTTGTCACCTTTTGGATACGAGCTGGCCCCATGGCTACAAACAAGGGACCCTGGGACCCATTAACCCACCTAACTGGCACGTAAACATGGCAAGCAAATGTGGGTCTCAGGTGACGGTCATGCCAGGCTCTGATTGCCATGCAACACCAGCGAGTTCTTCAGGAATTCAAAAATTAAGAAGTAAAAACAAGCATGGGAAAGTAGAATGGATGGGGGGGATGGGCAAGGGTTACAAAAAAGGGAATAAAGACACCTCTAATATATCTAAAAACACCAGTTCATTGAAAAGGGATGGGCAATCAGAAAGTACAAGCATGCAAACCTACTGCGCCTAGTTATTTTCAAGATTGATTCACGCTCTGTAAAACCGTCGCTGGGACTAAACGACCGGCTATAGCTCGAGGATCAACCAGCCGGGCACCCTGTACCCCCCCCATCAGTTCACAAGTTCCAGCCGTCACTAAACATCACCAATATGAAGCATGGTCCGCTGGGCAAGTTCACCGTGGCCTCCCGCGGTAGGATCGGATTGCCACGGCGGTCCAAACGTTTGGGCGAGAAGTCGTTGGACCTGGGGCTCGGGGGCAATGCATGGCTATGGGAATGGTTGGTGATGGCTAGTGGTGGTTGGTTGGTTCTGGCTACTAGTATCGGCTGGTTGACAAGAGCTGGTGGTTGGTACGAAGCGGTTGGTATTAGCTGGTTGGTTGGTTGATAATAATTGGTGGTTTTAGTTTTTAATGTGTTTTTTCCTGGTAGTTGATGGTGGTTAGTGTTTTTTCTGGGTTGTGGTCGGTACTGGTAGTTGATTGATGCTTAGTCATGGTTAACAAAGGTTCATGGCAAAAAAGGGGCAAATGATGATTGATTGATGGCCAATTGGCAATCTAATAAACCGATTAAGTACTGGTTGTTAACCGTCAGGACTGGCAAGCAAAAGTTCATAATGCTTCTTAACGTTTGATGTTGGTTCAAAGATGTTCAAAGGCTGACTACTGCTTGGTAAGTTGATGCATCATCCGACGCACTGGGTATTCTTTTCTTCAGAATCCCTTCATGTTTCTACTCTGTGCACGTCCATCCAGTTTCTGATGCCGTCCCCTGTAAGAATCAGCTAGAACTTCTGAGGAGTCTGCTGGTAAAAGTCATTGAGTGTGGATGTGGCCGTTCTTGGAGGATTGCTGAGATCATTGATTGTTCTGAACTTGAGATGCATGAGAATCAACGCAGCAAATGTTTTGAGTTAGGAAATCACGAACTAATTCTGGTTAGTGTTTGATTTTTATGGATCCTCCACCCAGCCTGATCATCCACTTACCGTCGTCAACCATAGTAACCAGGAGCTCATTCATATCTGGTCACCTACCAGGCAACTGGAGAGATAGGGGCATCCAAGGCCAGCCCCAGTCCCCTTGGAGCGCGCCTGCAGTCACAGGGCCCGCCCGCCATCTCAACATCCAAGGAGTCTGGGGGCGTGCTGTTGATGGTGTCTGCCTGGCGCTTGGGGTGCCTCCATGTACCACCAGCTTTCGTTGGGGCATCGGAAAATGGAGTGGCATATGCGTGCTTGCGCATGTCGGATCACGTAGATATAGAAATGGATAAATGGCCAAAATCTAAATGATGGTTTTGATATCACCCTGTTCAGAAATCCTTGAAATTTTGTTGAGGTCTCCTATGTGAAACCATCATGCAACCACTGTCCATATCAACCGCTCGCGTTCACCACCAATAACGCACCATTGTTTGTACACCGGCATTTGCCATCATGTGATACAACCAAAAATAACCATTGACTGTTTTCCAATAGAACGCATCACTAACCAACAGTCCTATACAGTCATTAACCATCCTTAGGCGCTGCTTGCTCACAACCCATCCCAGGACTATGCTTGTCAATCAACCAACCATCCCGAATACGAGGGGAAGTAACACACATGTTCGAAACCACTATGAGCAATCATCATTAAGAACCTCGATTGACAACCACCATTAACACCCATCCTTAACCATCCTTAGTTAGCCATCATTAGCCATCATTAATAATCACTGTCAACCGTCACTGTTCCTCATCACCCTTATATAACCATCATATAATCATCTAACTATCATAAAACCATCATCTAACTATCATATATCCATCATATATCCACCATGAATCCATCACCGTGAACCATCACTGCTCACCATTGCTCAACCACTCCCCAAGCAACCCATCACACGCTTGGGTACCTTGGGCAGCGGCTCGGCGACACCGGCCGACTGCCTGGAAAGATGCTGGGGAGGGCTGAGGTTTACAACTGTTGAGGGTCAGTGGTAAATGATCAATAGTAGGATTTAATTGTTAATAATAGGGAATAATAGGGATTGATAGGGAATAATAGGGATTCATAGGGAATAATAGGGATTGATAGGGAATAATAGGGATTGATAGGGAATAATAGGGATTGATAATGGGGCATGGACTGGACGGTGCTGCCAAACAAAGCGACTCGTGATTATGCTAGCCATGCTGGCAGGAAACCGTGGTATTCAATGATCATCAAAGATCACAATCCGATTTACTGTACTAATATCGGTTTTACTGATGGTTGGATGTCATGATGTAAATAGTAGGTGATTTAAGAAACACATGGTACATGTAAATGTAAACATGTTTGAATTTGTTCAATACTGGTGTTAAATATAATTCCGAGAGGTTTGTTGCAAACCTACGCTGGTGGCATATGTGTGGTCAATGGCGCGATACTGCGCTGGCAAATTATCCTAGAAACTACTCTGGGTGCCAAATGGCAAATGTTTCAGAAAAATTGGTTGTACAGTAAGTGGCCAGTGGCTTTTGAATTGATGCGAAAGGAATCCAAACGACAGAAGATACTGGTTGGTGCTCAACAACAGCAGCAAATCCACTTGCTTGCAGCACGTTCATATGGGTCCACAACTAGTGGAACTCATGAATGCAGTGGAATCCTATGATATCCAACTATGAAATTGAAATGACAATGGTTGGTCATATGCTCGTTCGGTAAGTATGGAATCAATGCTGGTCTTGAATCAAAAAATGTGGGGCATTGCACTCGGCGAAAATATGGGTGAGATTTTGAAGTCAGGTATATCTACCCACTATCTGAAGCATTTCACAATTGGTTTTTGCCGGAATGCGCGATTTAACATGATTTGACCGATTTAAACCTTTTCACTCCAAAATTCTGGTTGATAAGCTAAGAAGCGATATAGTAGCAATATAATAGCAATAAAAAAAACATATAAACATCACTTCCTCCAGTAAAAAAACACAGCCAGTGGCACCAAAAACGTTTGCTAAACAAGCTCACCTGGGAGCTGAAGCCGAACCGCAAGTTCCAGGGGTTCGAACGGTGCAGCATTAGGGGGAGGGAATGGCATAGCTGAACACTGCCACCAAGGTGGATCATCAGCTCAAATAAATACGTCCCTGGTTGGTGGTTTCAACCCCTATGAAAAATATTAGTCAACCAACCAATTGTTAATGAATAATTACTACGGAAAGTAACAAACCAACCAAATCCAGTTACGTTTCCTCTTACTTTTTTCTGGTGATGCTCACGTTCTGGATCGTTTTTCTTCAGCATCCGCTCACCGATCTATTGACGAAATCGTGGAATCACTCGTTGTTGCAAATAAGCTTCTTGGTTTGTTCATCTTTGATGGTGGATCCCCCACGGTTGATGGGTTAAGTGTCGGTGGTTCACTAGGAGTTGGATCTTCGATTAGATATGCCACACTGTTTTACTATGCTTTACTATGCGGGCACCTGCCACCCCGTCTCCACCAGGTGAAGTCTGTATGGCCAAGTCGCTTCACACCACAGCATTCGGAGTGACTTGCTCCCATAGCCAGGCCATGGCGTAGCGCAATAAAACGCTGGGGTGGTCAATGAGGCTATCTATCCTTGGTCAATCCTCGTGGCTGACAGTCAACACGTTCGCTTTCAAAGAGCCATGCGAGTTTAATCAAATCGATGGGTTACCATCGGTTTACCGTCATAGCAATCATGAACCATTATTTGTCATAATCAATCAAATATTGACAGTCTCTACCCGTCATGGACCATCTTGAAGCTGTATGAACCATTCACTCTAGAACATCATCAACAACTTAGCGAGCGATATTTTATAGACTTCCTGAGGCAATTGCGCCAGTGAGATCATTGGCAACATATCTATTCAGCCCATCAAACTGCACAACAATCCTGTGCGCAGGATGTTCCGGGCCACGTCAAATTCTGCTGGGAAACAGATTGAACCAAAAGCACTAAACACAATGCAACCAAGCAAGAAAAGTCAACCAGCAACGCATGTAACAAATCAAGGAAGATCATTCACACCCAAACAAGATCAGGGTGCAAAAATTAGCGTTCTCAATGGTGCAGCTGTGACTTTCGAAGCGCTTTGGCTTCGGCCGGATCTTGGACGGCAACGGGAAATGCCACCTTGAATCGTTCTCAAACATGAACTGACCACCATCAACCACTACTTCTACTTCTTGACTGTGATGGTAAGCGCTAACTAGCATTCGTCAGTACTGGTACAAAGCAATCATAAGCAATCGTGGTTGGCTGCAACGAAATGATGAATGATGACGATTGATCGTAGCTGACATCAATCATACTTGAATCGTATAGGGTTTAAGCTGTCGAAACCAATCATTATCACCAACTACTGCCAAATCATGAATATTCATTAACTTAAGTCTGAGGTTTCACCACAATTGAGCGTGCTACAGGATTTCATAGCGACCATGGGACTAACCATCCTTATCCATGGTCAACATCACCAACGTCAACCAGCAGCCCGTCATCTCCCAAGTGCCGACCTCCGGGCGCTCGCCTTGGTTTTCAGCCATCTGAAAGCAAGGGTGGATCATCAGGGCTGATAGTTTTATGGTGGTTTTCTATGGTTTTATGGTGGTTTCATGGTGGTTTTCAACGGTTTCATAAGGATTGCAGTGGTTGATCATAGTAGATAAAAAGCAACAATAAGACCAATATGTTGGTGACTCGACCTAGCCAGTTGGAGGTACTCCAAAGCTATGGTGGCTTTATTACAGTAGTAGTTGGTGGGTGCGTTACGATATTTAGTAACAACAATTAAATGGTTATAAAGTGGATGATGTGAGGTTCTCGATTTTAAGAAACCACTATTTCATCAATACGTCAACCGGCTGCTAAAGATAATTAGTCAATAGTGATGGTTCATAGTCATAGTCAAACACAGATCATGGAGAATCTCGGTCAATCAATGTTCATGGTCAATGATGCTGAATTAAGATATTTCACAGTGATGGTTGACAATGATGCTTATTAATAGTAAGTGACGCACTGGATTACTAATCATTCAACTTCGTTCTCTGGGTTTTTGAAAATGACACCACACGCTTGAGTGGTTGATGATTGAACCACCCCTCCGAAAAATACGATCGTCAATACACCAAAAAATCCAAAGTCATTGGGGAGAAAAAAAAACGTCAATCCACCCACAAAAACTAGCAGTGAAACTACATGCTTCTTAGGAAAAAAAGTGATACTCTTAGACCCTTGGAGTGAAAAATGAAGATGCTTGGTTTTTGAGATTATTCGACATGCTGAACAGTGATGCTTCTCAGGCGGATGGCAATAGTGATCAGCTTCTTGTTGGCAGGGCTGCTCGGCTCCCGAACGCGGCGCACGAGGAGGCAATGGCGGACGGCTATCTGGTGCGACGGTCTCAAGCAGGCAAATGTATTATCTGCATGGTTATTCTTGATCTCCAGTACTGATGGTTAGTACTGGTTAATGATGGTTAATGATGCAGTGATATGATGATTACTGGTTATTAATTGTTAATGATGCTTAATGATGGACAATGATGGTTAGTGCTGGTTAATGATGGTTCGTGAATGATGGTTAGATAGTGATGGCTTATTATGGTTCCCTGTGTTTAGTGATGGTTCATCAGTTCGGCCACTTGGTCCACGGTTGGGTCAGCCTAGTCATCCACTGTGGTCTACTAGTCATTGTGCGTGTGATGTATCAACGTTATGAGATGTGGTGCGAGGGGAAGGAAATAAATGAACATATCAGGCCATATAAGTATGCATATAATGAAACAATGAAACCTTGCCTTCACTAATCGTTGCTGAGTCTCTATATTCAGCAGATGAATTGAAATTATCAATGAGTATTGGATGCTCTTCCTTTGCCTCTAAAGTTGTATCCTCGTATGATTTTGGCGCTCCAAAGATCCAAGAATCCATGGTCGGTTTCCGCGGTTTTATGACCATTCCCTACGCATCTGCTGATTTCTGGCCGCATCTGTTACACAACCACCATGAAGCAGTGTCTATTCAGAACAGTTGGCCATTAAGTACTCAACATGTAAATCAGGAAGTGAAAGTTCCAAAATTCCTCACTGTTCACCATCACCAGCACCCATCCACCAATCACAAGCTACTCCGAATCAACATTCTGAATCGTTCCCAAGCATTAAACCACTACAGGTAGCCACCCTTTATTCACCAAAGTCACGATTGACACTAATGAAGCATTGACTCATTCACTATCAATCTTGATCAACCATGAAAATAATGCATCACTTCTTACACTCCTGGTAAGAACCAGCTTGACCCTCCCAGTCAGGGACTTCTTCTTCTTCCCCTCCATTGCCCTCTAAAGAGTTTAGCCATTAAGCTAAAGGCGAGTACCTGGAACTGGATGGCTAGATTCCGCACTTGGGATACCCTTGTGGTAGGGTCCAAGCCTCACCCGGCCGCCCAGTGCCTGCGGCTGAAAGCAAACCTGGACTCACTTTACGACGCACATCTTCCTGGAAGCGGCCCCGTCACTCATCAAAGGAGGGTTTATTTTGGCAGAAAACCAACGGTTGCCATGTGGTTTGAGTGGTTCTGATGATTTCACCGGGATTCTCTCTCAATCTCTCCATCGCCATCTTCGGCTAGGCTGAAGGCCCAGGATTGTAAATAGGCATTTAATGGCACTTACAGGGAGAATAACATAGTTGTTCTTCCATTTTTAGTGACCGTTTTGAAACATCCAGGAACATTGAAATCATGTGGACGGAATAAGGCTTGGGTGCAAAGCATGGATGATGTGGTTACTAAGCAACATTAAGCAACTATGAGGTGAGGCTGGTGAAAAAAGGGCTTCTCTTGGTGGTTTTCCAGTCGTCGCCATGTGGTCAGCAATTTGACGCTCCCTGGAGACTCTGAGTATCAAGACCCCCAGCATCCCTCACTCCACTATTGGGCCGTCTTGAAGTATCTTCTGTTTTGCCCATCTGGGATGGCCCAATGATCCACGCGCTTCGAGTGCATACTGACATTTTCTAGTGTCATGATCTTTCAAAATATGCAACCGTAACCAGAACAACGGCCGTGGTAGCCCTTTGAATGTGTGGTATATTGAGCTACTGTTCTCGGATAATTGACAATTGGACATGATGTCTAAAAGCAATCTGCCATAATAGGTGGCGAAAACCCAACAATTGGCGAAAGCGAAACCTATATAAAGCATAATCTGTTCTGGCAAACTATTGGATCACCATATCGAAAACCAAAGTCATGAATAATGAATCGCCAATAAAAAACTGTTGGATAACTGTTGTTCTTGCTAGCTGAACCTCCGGGCTCCCGCACCGTTCGCGGCGCCGTCGGCGCGTGCGGCACCGGGTGCGGCGCCGGGTGCGGCGCCGGGTGGTGCGCGTGCGCCGCGGCCGGCAGCG
>VSDK01002351.1:0-14556 GCA_009767595.1 Symbiodinium kawagutii | reverse complement strand
AGCGGGGCCCTCGGCCGCCGGCGGCACGTGGGGGATGAGGTCCTCCCCCGGCAGGGCATCGTCAGCGGCGACCTGGGGATGGTGGGGGGTCACCGGGGATGGATCCACTTGGAGATGGTGAGGGTCCTGGGTTGGTTGATCTTTGGAACAGGGGCCGGCTTTTTGGCAGAAGTTGATGAAAGTTCATGATTGATGATATTTGCTGAAGGCTGATTTTGTGGATCGCTGATGAATGCAGAAAATCATAATCACAGGCCATAATGGTTACTTGATGGTTGCATATTGTGTTTTGCAATCTCAAGTGGTTGGATGATCCGAATCGCATCAGCTGGTATCATGCCTATCTCTCTGTTGATTTTTTCCAAGTCTTATGGGTGTCATACGTGATTGGTTGACTCTATCCAGGCTTGATGAGAGCCTAGGATACTAGCCGATCTTTTGGCCACATAAACTGGTAAGCTTCAACGTCTGCAGTGCAGGTATATCCGGTGATCAAAAGGCCAACTTTTTCACGTAAAAATGTGCGGTGCTGGTGGCATCAAATCTGCTGGCTCTGCTTTGCACCGGTCGTTCCCACGCATCAAGGCACTGTCAAACGCATGGTTATTCGCTTGGGTCAAGACATTCAAAACGTTATCCCCAAACCATGAAACAAATGCCTGCAGCTGATCCGATTCAAATGAACCCCCTCCTTCCATAGACAACCCAGAAGCTTCCTTGTTGGTTGATGCCTTTGGCCTTCGAGTGGATCCCACCTGGAATCCGTGGTGACCACTACAAGCTCGTCCCAGCGCGTTTTGGGCATCCCAGGGCCCCCAGCATACCGCGGCTTGGGCAAACAGCCACTCCTTAGATGCAAGAAATGGCAACAGCATCATCCACATGATTTTTCTATATGGCTATGGGTCAATATTCACCAACCACTAATGGGGGATGATGACCAACAATGATAATTAAGGGAAAGCAATGGTTAATGACAGGGGAACCAGGGGTACGGGGTTTTGACCCACAGCCATATATTTTTTTGCCCCCAGGATTTGATTGGAAAGGACACTCCAAACAAAGCACAAACCACCCCCTGGAAAGAACTAGCCGTGGATGATGCACCACCAGATTCGCTTTTGGAGAGCTAAGCTACCACACGTGTTGCAAAGATACCCTCTGGTAGTCCAACCAGTTGGCTGGATAATCCACCATTGCTAGATGGTTTACCTGTTGGGAAAATCATTTTCCATGGCTATGTTGGATGACGACCAGTTCGGGTCACATGAAGAGGAACATCTTTTCACTGCAAACAGTGTGCTTGTACACCGAGGTTGAAGCAGCACCATGGATTTTTGATGATTGACCATGATTGACCATGGGAATCACCAACTCTTGAGAAGAGCCGGCCTTTTCTTTCGTAACCAAACAAATACAAGAACTGTTGGAAATTGTCGTTGCCAAAAGCGGGTGACTAAGCCATTTAGTCATGGTGATTCTGACCTACATTTTTTTTTCGGCTCCAGTCGTTCGGAATAGGTTCAGTCGTTCCGACATCTACATCCATGCACTCCAGCTCGGATTGCGACGACATCCTCAGTCTTGAGTCCTGACCATAGCAGTCTGTCCTGGCGCTAGTGTCGATTCTGCCACTGGCGGGGTCCCTGACTGCAACTCACGTTGATGGAATTGTGAAACCATAGCAGTCTGTCTCATCCGTGTCCCGAAGGCTTGCTGACACCTTTTCTTCCCTAATCCACTTTCCATCCTTTGAGCTGTAGATGCCAATCTGACATGACAAAATGAGAAGTTCGGCCCACTTCTTGATACCTTCTTTGAGGTCATCAACGGAAGGACGGTGAGAAGTTCGAAATGGTTGCCAACACTTGCCGAGATAAGGGGGAGCCCTGACTTGGAAAGCGTTACCAACCGAGCTCGAACTTCTCACCGTCCTTCTGTAATTGCCCCACCCAAACAGGTGTGGGTTCAGGTGACGGGGCCTGGCTGAATGGACTTGAAGTTCTGGCGACGTAGCCGGTGTGCGCTGAATTGGCTGCAAATCTCTGTGCCACCCCGCGTGTCTCGCACACGTTTTTTCGATTTGCCATCCTGCCTTCCAATGATCAGCAGGCACTTGTGTTTTGTATCTGCATAGTTTGTCCTTCGGTCAAAACAATTTTGATGTTCTTCAGTTTTAGTTGGCGTGTGGGAAGCCATGACTGCTTCAACGGCGAAAGTTGAAGTGGCATTCTGCATTGCACAATAGATGTCAACCTTCCCTTGGTTGCCAGTCTCTACAGATCCTGCACTAAAACCCAAGTGGTCCAATATCCGTACGATGGCACCGGTGTAGTGAACTAAAGCCTTGTACTGAAAAAGTATGAAAAAGTCGTTTGCCCTCCCTTCTCTTTTGAGCAATCTCACTTCCAACCACTGTGGAAAAATGCAGGTAAGACAGGGCTCTCAAAAGTAAATAAATGTCGCATGGTGGGTTCATCTTTATATTAACTTCAAGCTTGATGCCAACAAGTGCGTGGAAACACATAGTACACAGCGATAATAAGATGCCAACAAGTTGGTAAAAACACCATAGCACCATAGTTCACCCCCTCCAGCCACTGGAAGCAAGAAACCGCGGATTGTCAGAGCGACGCAGTTCTGGTTCCAAGTCACCGGTGGCACCACCGCTGCAAGCGCTGCCAAAAAACTGGTCGGGGCAGTCCAATCTCCACTTGCCCATGCCAGCTTGACTTTGCCGCTTGTGCGACAGTCCACTGCTTGCTGCTTCTGGTGCTGACAGCAACAACATCATGGGAGGCTGCTATAGGTTTCCAGGTTTCACGAACATGCTTAAGAAGTCCAGACAACTGAAGAGCAAGTGGCACTCATCAAAGACCAGCACCTGATCGCTGTCCTGTACATGTTTGGCTGCATCTCTCATGCCTCGTTTTGCTACATCACGAGTAGAAGGCTCATTCTCCAAAATCTCCAAAAAGCTGCCCGGAACTCCATCTGCCAGTTCTGAAAGGTTCCAATCTCAGGGGCAAAGGCTTGCAAGTACTTTCACCGTTGCTGCTGACGAAGATATTGCGCTAAAATAGACTTGCCGCTAGCCACACCAGCACGTATGAAAACCCACCTTTTCTGTTGCAACAAAGCTTCAAGCTTTGGAATCGTTTCGTCCAAAGTGATCAAAACATCCGTGTCAGGGTCAGCGAGTTTCAGAGCTTCTGGAATTTTGCGCACTTTCGGCAGCGCTTCCATCAATCGCTCCACAAGGTCTTGCTTGTTCCCGGATACCTTCAGACCCTTCTCTCGTAGCATTGACTTCAGATCTTTCATCTTCGACTTCTGCTACGAGAACTTCAGAGCTTCTGGCAAAAGCTACCAGAACTTCATGTTCAACTTCTGCTTGCGCTTGCTCTGGTAGCTTCTTTGCCTGAGCCTGGTGCTAGAGCTTGACGCGAACCAGTGATGGGCAGGTGCAAGCACACCACAACCATCATCATAGCCACCGCAGCAGTATTGAAGCGACGTGAGCCAACCTGTTGCCGAGCCATGGCTCTGAAAAGAAACAGGTTACCTGTCTGGTTGACAAGTTGCTCTGTCGTCAGGTTCTTATTGGTGGGTTGAACATGCTTGATAATGTTTGATGATGCCCAAGATCAACCAAATGCAACCAACACTTGATAGCAAATTGATCGTCTGAAGCTACGAGTAGCTGGTCAAGCGCCCTGTTGAAACTCATGAAGTGGAAATCCCTCCTGCCCAGGCCAGGCCAATTACTCAGGGGCTCGGATGGCTGATGTGTCTTCCCCTTTTTACGGTCCCAATTTCTGCTGTCGCTGAATGATTTCAAACCTGATGGGTCCCGTGGATCCTTTAGGTTCTTGAGGCTTTTCCGTTGTTGGCTAATCTATCTTTTCCGTGTAGTTTGCTGCCGATGTAATTGGGTCTGAAACACTGCGTGTTCTCCAACGGGGGTCGTACTACCAAGATTTGATCTGCAAGAGCTGGTGCCTGATGATTAAGTAAGATTCTTGATGCGCAGTAGTATCTAAGAACATTTATCAGCAATGACAACTAGCCGTCTCCAACAAAAACAGCTCAATCACCACTGTAATCATCACTGTAGTAACTACAACAACTCGACATTGGGAAAGAACATTCGTGGATAACAATTGGCAAACAAGTTTGATTACTCAATCATCTGGCTGGCTATCCCCTATTAGTTGATTAAAACCTTTACCCAACTCGCCACGTATAGCTGCCACTGCCCCCTATTATTGTTGCTTGTTATCCCCTATTATCAACCATTTACCATTGTTACTAACCCCAGTGGTCGCAATTCTGGGATGACCACTCGTTGCCATCAACTGCTGCCTGGCAAGGCAAGTCAGCGCCAAGGCTTGGGCAAATCGATGGCGTTCTTCGGCAGTTTGATGGTGGACAGCCTGGCGAAAAGCGCGGCTGTCTTCTGCGCTGAGGCGGCTGTTGATGAGTGGCTGATGACTAATGATGGTTGATTGTAGTGGCTAGTGTTGCTTTTTGATGGCTAAAAACAGTTGATAGTGGCCTAGGATGCTTAAAAATGGTTATTCTAGTGGCTGATGATGGCTGATTGAAGATGATTGTAGTGATTCATGAGGCTTGATGATGGTTTACAATGATTAATGATGGTGATGATGGCGGTTAAAAGATGGTTAACCATGGCTGAGGATGGTTGATAATGAACAATCATGCTTGATGCTGCAGAAGGATGGTTAACAATGCAACCATGCATGCAGCCAGGGAATCTTCTCGGGTTTTTTCATGGCGAACTCTAATGAATAGCAGCTTATGATCAGCAACTATTAACTGACACTGGCTGGTAATGATTGGGCATAATGATAAGATTGCTTTGTGATGGTTCATGCGATTAATCATTGCTGATGCTGGATGATGGCCAAGTCATAATGATAGCGAGCAAATGACAATGACGACATGATGGTTGGCCAATGGTGATCAAGCTAGCAAGAGTTAGCAACCATACTTGCCACTGGATGTATCAACAAAAAGGGGTGTTTCTGCTGGAACCATGGAGGTATATTTAACCAAAGTATAATCCATATACAATCTTTGCTTAAAGGATTTTTACTTGGATAGCCCAGGTTAAAGGGTCCCTGATCTTTAACCTGCTAGTATATGGTGTATCTTCAACCTGCTCTCATAATCCCAGATCTCGGTTAAAGCTCTCCCCTGTTGCTGCTTGCTTGATAGCAACCAGCCCTGTTTTGCCCATCCAGCTTGTGGCGGCTCGTCATCGAATCACTGAGGTCGTCCATGGCACGGTGGACAATGACAAATGTACAGAATGTACTTTCCTTGAAAAATACAAGTATGCCTAACATAAAAATTACTTATCGAATATATGTATTTATCTATTTGTTGAATTATTTGTTTATTTATTTAGTCTGTCTATTTATGTTTATATCCATCGATTGCCTACACAAATGCAGAAATGAACATATACACATAAAACTTACATACAAAGGGAAATTACATGCATAAAAACGTAGGTGCAAATAGAATACAACAGAATTGTTTTCTGTGCCTGCGCATGCTTGCGCGCATGTGCCATATGGAACCAGTAGTCCCAACCCATCTTCAACACATGCCGCTGGTGGCAGGTCGCCCGCCGGTCTGGATTCCTGCTCGCTTTCAACGGATCCGGAGGCAGGGTATTTGAGGCAGGGACCCAACGGGCTGGTGACTATCCATTGGCAATTGAGCCTACCAATGGGTAGCCGGGGACCGTTAGTGACTGGTGATTGGTGGCTTATGACTTTCTAACTTAAAAATGATGGGGGCACACCTTGTACATCATCTAATCTTGAGTTCAGGCGGTGAAGCTACAAAAGCTCTGCCATCGTACAACCGACTGATGCCAGTAGGGTGCTGGGTTTCAGTGTGGTCCTGAAGGGCCAACCTGATCCTTGAACTCAGGGTATCTCATGCGCCGAAAATATATTCCTCCATTCACACCTGCCAAACGTCACGTGCAGATTACTGCAGTTTCCAAGGGATTCGTTCGGTTTGGATTCGTCGGGGAGACCAAAAACTGCATGCCCATAAAAAGAAATTCTTCGCCATGGATCATCAATCAATCTGAAGCATAAATGACCACTATTCGCCATCATTGACCTCAAAAACTCATCATGTGTATCCACGGATGGTGGATAGCAATGGATAGTTCTCCAACGATGCCGAACTCATTATCATCTAAAAAATGAATATGTCTTAGAGCGCAAGGCAATGTATGACAAACATATAAATATATAATCAGCTACTACGGATACCAGTCGATACCAGTCAAAATCAACCATTCAGAATACATTAATTATTCATTGACCACGATTAGCTGACGAATACATCACTCCCGACCATCGTCGACCACTATAATATATATATATATAAGTCATACATTAAATAATATATATATATATATATCCATAAATTGCATACATATATATTACATCTCTCTCTCTCTCTCCATCTCCAACGGTCAAAACTGCTACATACCACTATTTGTTGCTGCCGAATTGATCAAGTTTACCTCCATCGATTCAACGCTCGCTATTCGCCTTCCCAAGTCACAGCTTGTTCGGAATAAACTTGCCAAAGCAAGTGCCAGGAGCATCATATTTAGCCAATGGTAGTTGAACCACCCATGGGTACCTAGTGGTTGATAATGGTTGATAATGGCTAATAATGGTTGATAGGTTGATAATGCCATTTCGTTTTGAAGTGCTGCATGGACTGCATGATCATTTTTCATCGTTGTCACTAAGCATCATCAGATCATCACGCGTCGTTGTCGGCTATATATGCGAACCACTGTATGTATGACGCATCAAAAACCACCGACTACTTCCATTGATTCATAATCTCTTAACATCTGTTAACCATTCATTCACCATCTCCCAACGTGTGTTAACCATACTGATTCAGGATTTCAACCTGGAAAATCTGAGTTCATCAGCCAACCAAGTCCCTGATCCGCTTAGAACAGCCCTGGTCCCTGGCACCGCTCCACCGCAACGGGCCCGTAACGGGCCGGCAACGGATGGGTCCCGGCGCGGGCGCACGCGGCGCAGCTCCTCCCGAAGGCCGCTGGAATGTCGTACCATCTGCGGCATCTGCAGGAGCTGCTCCACACTGGGCCGGTTCCGCGGATGGACCTGGCGCGTCCCAGGGAGATGGGGTGGGTATGGGTAGTAATTAGGAGGAGATGGGGTGGGTTATAGTTAGCTAGGTGGGGAATAAGTAGATGGATGATAAGCAGATGGGTGGGTTGATGGTTAGCTAGGTGATGATTAACCATGGTTTTGCATGGGGTCAAGCTCTTAACCATCAAGTTTATGGCTTATAGTGACCAACCAAATCAAAGGGAAAACCATGGTTAATGATGGGGGAACCAGGGGTAGAGGGTTTTGACCCACAGCCAAATATTATTCCTCGTCGCAGATAGAGTCCCTCCACACCTGTCGGTGGGCTCTGTGGCAGATCCGGACAGACTAAAGATGATGCTAGCAACTATGGCCAAGCTCGAGCTAAATCTCTGGCCCATCTAATGGATCGAGCAGCAGTGAAGTTTGCCACGTGTGTGGACGCTAAAGTGGCCACCGTGTCCGGCCACGGGCAAGCAATCCCCGGCAATGGCTTCAAAATGCCAAAAGCTGGTTTGGAGATCAGCAACTGATTGAGTTCAATCCCAACACAGCCAAAAACAATAGACACAAGATACTGCAACGTATCAACCTTGCATTTCAAAGTCCGGCTCATCAACAAACTAGAATGGGAATCAGTGACTGGAATCCACTGCTGCTTTGAACGAGTCTGCGCAGCAACTGGGAGCTCTGACTTGGTTTCACAACAAAAGCCAACCAACAACTATCTAGTCATTAACTATCTAGTTATTAACCATGGTTGATATGGTGGATATGATGTTCATAGATAGGCTGAGTAATAACTTCATAGCCATGGTTAATGACATTGAATAACTAGATGGATGATGATGGATCTATTTATTATGGTTACCTATGGTTGGTGATGGGTGGTAAGTAGATGGATGATAAGTAGATGGATGATAAGTAGATGGATGATGGATGATAAGTCAGTAGATGGTGGATGATGGATGATAAGTCAGTAGATGATGGATGATGGCTAATACCTAGATGGATGATGGTCAACTAGTTGGGTCATAACTAGATGGTTAATAGTTTACTAGGTGGCTAAAGAGATAATGACTACAAGGTTCATAAGTAGACGGTTAATAATCTTGGTTCATAGGTGATCCCAAGCATCTGGTGGCTCATAACTAGATGGATGATAAGTAGATGGATGATGGTTGAAATCAGTAGATGGATGATGGTTTATAATTAGACGCGTAGTGATTTCGTACTATTAGTTGACTAGTTGTTTAAAACATGCTGGAGAAGGTACTAGCTGCTGAATAGTTGCTAGTTTACTGCTAGGTTAGTTCACCACGGCTGATGAAGGTAAATGATGATGAGCAATGGAAAATGGTTGACTACGGGGCTATCAATGTTTAGCTTAGGTTAGTTCACAGCTGGGCAAATACCAGCCTAAGGGCAGATTTAACCATGTCAATTGGGATAGTTGCACAACCTGAAACTAAGAACATTTTGTACAAACAGTGGTGATGGCTTTTATTGCACCATAAAAGTGGATGATAACCCATGAGGAATATGCTGGTAAATCATGATGCCAAAACCCTGGGCGTCAACTGCGAAGTTTAACTTGGTATTTGTCAAATGCTATGTTTGGGGAGGTGAAACTTAGTACTTGTTAAATACTAAGTTTGGGTATGGCCCAACTGATCTGATGATGTTTCTTCACTCGCCCATCTTCTGTAGAACTTTGCTCAAGCAATGTGGGTATGAAGAAGGCTCTTCGAAGGCGTCAGGATCTTACTTTGAAGCCATTCACTGAAAGGTGCCAACTTCTTTTTTTCCCTCTCCTCTGCACCAATCGCCGAGGGCTGCGACGTCAGGGCGATGGCGAGACTGATGACACTGACTATGGTACGCACCACCACCATGCACCATTTGCAGTGCAGCTTGTGCCACTTTCTGGATTTCAGTTGCTAGATCAAGGTACTCTTCGATTCCCACCAATGATTCAATGGTGTAAGCAACACTGGTGATATTATCCCCAATTGATCAGCAGGATTGGTGGTACGGTAGTGATTGGTGGGATGGTCAATGATTGGTGATACCAGCATCAGTCATCAGCTCCTCGCTTCAACAGAGATCAACCGGCTCGCAGCGAAGCATACTTTGAAACACATTGCACACCGACAAAAAGCACAACAGCATGCACCAATAAAGCTTCAACTAAAGAAGGCTGGTCCACGTTCTCACCAAGCTGCTATCGCGGCCTGCTCTCACAGAAGCCATGCCCGGAACAAAGCCTGACAAGAAACGCATTCTGCTCTTGAAGGCTCTCCCGCACTAGCTTACTATAGGGCAATGCCATCAGTCACTATCTAGAACTTGATATGTGTAATATTGCCTATCTCTTAGGGATCCTGGTCACTGCACTGTCAGGACTTCTATCTAGAACAGCTTGAGGGCAACTTCCGCGAAGAGAGGTTTATGGAGCTTGGAAAGAAGGAAGGGCTTCAGGAGGGGAAGATTCGCAAACTTCTTCAGGATGGAAAGGCACGCCCCTATTCTTGCAAGGATCAATCTTGTGAAGAATCAGCAAGACATCTGAGACTTGTTTGAAGGTGCCTGCACAAGTGACGTTCTCCTTCGTGGATGTTGGGAAAAAGGGCATCACTGAAGATTGCGCTTGCCTGGCTTTTTTAATTTGCTTCAACAACTTTAGTCTGACAACTTTGTCTAGTCAGTCAAGTTTGGGTGATGTTTGCTGGCCAGGTTCAAAACCCTCGAAACACAGAGTTCATGTTCAATTGGTTGCCTTCATTTGCTGTGGACCCGCCCACAGAAAAAGAGACCAAGGACTGATGTTGGTGATGCTGATGTTGGTGATGCTGGTGTTGGTGATGCTGATGTTGGTGATGCTGATGTTGGTGATGCTGATGTTGGTGATGCTTCATTTTGCTTTTCCATTCTGAAAACTCGACGCATCGATCCTGCAAACTTTCAGGAAGCTCTCTGGGCGGTGGGCGCAGCACACAGGCTCGCTGAGCCAGGTGACGTGGAGGCCAGGCTCAATAATCTTCGTTTATCCAACCCATTGCTTTCGCTTTCCTAATTTTTCAAATTGTCTCCTTACTCGTCTCTTCTGACTAGTGTGGGCCTTTGTTCAATTTTCTAGGACTGGGCTCTGGAGGAAGGCAACCTGCACAGGGCTATCGCGAGCAAGATCCTGTCATCTTTTTCAAGGACGCCGTCAGCCAGGCCGAAACTTCACATTGCTGAGTGTTCACTTTCCTGGTTGATTGCTGTACTCCGCTTGCCCTTTACCCATGTAGCGTTTCACCATCTTTCACTGGGCAGGAAGAAGGATAGCAACATGGCCAAATTGAAGGGGTTGTGTGCAATCATCTTCAAGGACAGTACGTTGATCAATTGGACAAAGACACCCAACTCATGACAGTTTCATGCACCCATGTTCGGTGCAGGATGCAGGGGTTGTCAAGAAGACAAGGTCAATTCGCAAACCCAAGACAGCAACCACGCCAGAAAAGCCGAACAACGATGAGGCTGGATTGAAATCCAACACCACATTAGTCACACCAAACATCAATCAATAGATCCCATTTCTATTTCGCACAGGTGCCCAAAGATGGGGATGGCAAAGAACCCCAAGAAATCGTTATAGAAGAGGAGGAAGAAGAAGAGGAATTCTCTGACGATGAAATCCAGGAAGTGTCAGAGGAAGAATACCAGAAAATTTTGGCGGCGAACAGAGCGAAGGAGGATGCTGCTCAGAAAGAAGAGCTTGCCAAAAGAATTCAGGAAAAACGAGATGAACTGAACAAGCAACGGAAGGAAAAGGACAAGACCAAGGAGGGAGAGGAGCAACTAGCTATGAAGCTTGAGGACTTGAGGGCCAAGATACAGGAAAAGAACGCGGAAGCTACGAGGTTGGAGAAAATCCTCAACAAAGAACTCCAGGAGGAAGCGGCCCTGAAAGAAAAAGAGATGGAAAAAATGCAAAATGAAGCAGAGAGATTTGTACACATGAACAAACAGGAGGATGCGCAGCTAAAAGCGGCGTGGGCCGAAGAGAAGAAAAAGCAAGATGAAGAGATGAAGCAGAAGAAGGAGGAGGAGAAAGCTGAAGCTTTGAGGCTTGAGGAGATCCAGAAGAAGGAGGATGAGAAGAAAGCTGAAGGGAAGAAGGAGGACGAGAAAGCTGAAGCTTTGAGGCTTGAGGAAATGAAGCAGAGCGAGGACAAGAAGAAAGATCAGGAACCTGCAGGAAAATCAAAGGAGGAGGAGGATGAGATTTGCAGCATCATGTCTAAAGCGACAACTTTGACTTTTGAGCTCCAAGGACTTTTGGTGAAGCTTGAAGACTCTGAGGAACACAACGCCTTCAAGCATGACATAGTCAAGTACCTCACCGAGAACATGGGAGGGAAAAAGGTGGTTTCCCACAAACAAATTTTAGAAGAAATCGAGAGTGGAAGTGAATACGGCGAGAAGATAGGTGCCCCCACAAAGGGAACTTTTCAGGACAGGAAACCATTGACCGAGACTCTACCTGCTTTAGCTGAATGTCATGATCCAGAACTCAAGCAAGACAAGGTGGATGCGTTGCTAGAGGCGGGGCGTTGTCAAACCAAGCCTTGTTCAACTAGAATGTGTTTCAAAAATAAATAGGTCAACTTGATCTTCGCCTGGCTGGTCAGGATCAGAGAGCAGTGAGGGCAAGACTGAAAAGGGAGTTGGCAGAGAAGGCAGCAGAGCCAAAGAAAAGAGGCAGAAAGAAGAATAAGATCGAGGGTGAGCCTGAGGAAAAGGAGAAGAGAGGTGAGGATGCAGGAGATATGTCAATGGAGGAGGCAATTGACAGGGAAGACGCCAAAATGAAGAGAGAACGGGAAGAAGAAGACGACCAGAACGAGGATGAGAAAGGCACCAACACAAACAGAAAAGGACGAGGACGAGGACGAGGCAAAGCTCGAGCGCGAGGGCGAGGTCGGGGTCGTGGAGCTGATGTGGGAAAAGAGGATCAAGAGGATCAAGAGGACCCAGGCAAGAATGAGGCAAAGAGCACAAAAGATGACAAAGGCGATGGTAAGCCACAAGCAAAGCGACGCCGGGCATCAGCAGCACCATCGGCAAAGCAGACTGACAACAAGGAGAAGGAGAGGCAGGAGGAGGAGGAGGGAAAAAAACATGAGAAGGTGGAGGACAAGAGGTCTATGAAGGAAAGCGAGAAGGACTGTGTGTGCATGGCATGTGCATGGTTGATCTGCAATATGTGCGCATGCAAGTGTCAAAGTAAACACCAATTGGCTTAGATCCACACTGAAACCAGATCAATGATGTGTATCATGAACTTACCATGTCCCAGGTCACTTCATGGTTCAAAAGGAAATCAAAGTCAATTCTCTTGCCAGGATGACATGAAGACCAACAACGTTAAGAAAGCCAAGGTCGCGTCTGGAAATGAGGCGCCATCTTGATTTACACTAGTTTGAAGGCTGACTCATTTACCATTATTTACTTGCAGGACCCCCCTGTCAGTTCAGCAGCGCGCCCAGCTGGACAGGACTGCAACACATTTGAATCATTCTATGACAGTCCAACAAAACAACTTTGAAATTTGAATCATTCTCTTGGTCAGGATACGCAACCGCAGACCCTTCCAAAAAAAACGAAGGCCGGCCAAGTGCTATGTCAAATCCCAGCCCTTGCCTTGGCTCTCATCTGCCAGGAGAGGGCCAACTTGGACCTTGTGATGAGCGTGGCTGAGGACAGGTCTAAGATGATGTTTTTTCCAAGCCAGCAGCAACTCGATTCATGCAAGTCTGGGCCCCAAGTTGTATACAAGATTCACTTCAATGATTCAAGTGTTTCAGAATTGAAGGTCTTGGACTATGAACCCACCGTGGGAACACATCCCTTCCAAAAAAAACGAAGGCCGGCCAAGTGCTATGTCAAATCCCAGCCCTTGCCTTGGCTCTCATCTGCCAGGAGAGGGCCAACTTGGACCTTGTGATGAGCGTGGCTGAGGACAGGTCTAAGATGATGTTTTTTCCAAGCCAGCAGCAACTCGATTCATGCAAGTCTGGGCCCCAAGTTGTATACAAGATTCACTTCAATGATTCAAGTGTTTCAGAATTGAAGGTCTTGGACTATGAACCCACCGTGGGAACACATCGAGGAAATCCGATGGGAACTGGCCCTTCCCATCAGTACACTGCCATGAGCCCAGAATGACAATTGAATTTTGATGAGCATTTACTTTAGACGTGAAGTGTCAAAAAAATAGTTTGCGAATCACTTTGCGGCTCATGTAAGGCTGGTTGGATCTTACTACGTGACCAACGTGCACCCTGACATTCTAGCGGAGTGCAACCAGAAATTTGGCAAGGACCTCAAGGCCAGGTCAATCATCATGATTTGTGATTTGTCCAATGAATCCTGCGTAGAGCTGTGATTTCATCTCAGCAACCCGGCTTTCTTGCTGCTGCGCAGCCCAACAGCAAGAACGGCATCACTGTGACCTGGTCGGTGCATGGAGGTTGCGAAAAGGCGTGGGGGACCCAACACTGAGTTGATAGAGTTTGCCAGTGTTGATGTAGAGATGTTTGAGCATTTGGTCTTGGTTGAATGTTAACTTAACCGAGGTGGGACCTAGTACGATGCCTGGCAAATTGGATCAGCCCAGATCAATGCACGCTGCCCGCGAAACCGGAGTAGGTCCAGTTGTGTTTGATCACATTTTGGAAGCCAAAAAGGCTTTTTTACCTGGGGTGATTATGTGAGGTGACTGCAGCAGTGTTCAAGAGGGTTTGGTTTCAGCATGTTCCAACATGTTGTCACGAAATCAATTTCATCAAGCAGTCGCACACATTCGATACGCACACAACGTGCCAATCCTTCAAACTTGGGAATCAGCTCTCGGATTACGCTTTGGAAAAATGCAACAGTTTTGCGAGAGCTGTTGAGTCTACTTGCGTCAGAGCTGAGAGTTGTGCATTGCTCAGTTGCAACCACCGAGTTTATGGGAATTTTGGGTAGCCCCATTTGCCCTGGAACCATGACCATGATACAGTGATAACCTTGTTTGAATGGTGGTAGTGTGGTAAATATTGGTGGCTGTTAGCAAGGACTCCCCTAGTTGATGCCTTTGAGTCATCAGGTTCATTCAGCTCTCAAGCCAGCCCAGCCCACGCCTTTGGATAGAGGCAAACAGACTCCAACCATGCCACCTGCAGCATGGAGAAAGAGCGAGCTTTCTCTTACTTCAAAAATGGCTATGATGGCTTTGTTTCTGGGGGCGCCAGCAATATTGTCTGGATCCCAGCTGGGAAATTGGATCGATCAAATGGGACCAAAATGACACACATTGGGGTCAGCCACA